>JAVIAB010000091.1:22568386-23159670 GCA_032433765.1 Megaustenia siamemsis | reverse complement strand
TTTTCCATGGCGGAACACATTAAGTAAAACTTCCCATGAATGTTTCCTATTAAATTGTTTGTTTGTATCTTAAACTTTTGTATTATATTTTCATCTAACTATGCATACAGAGTATCCGAGAAAGATTGTACCTTTTTCACTAAATATTGTTTTCTCTTTCTTTTCTAATGAGCTGAAAGCAGGCATAACTTTTTCTAAACAATATGGTGGCATCTGAGGTTCATATGTCTGCATGGGACAGTGAAGACTTGCAAGTACATGTGGTTAGGGATGCAGACTAAAGTTCCTTTCATTGTTGTAAATGAGTGTGCTTGTAATAGGAAGATGGACACATAACGATGGCAGAATTTCTCTGTGCTCGAGGAGGAGAACATCATTTCTGTGAAGACTTTCATGCTTGAGGAAACCAGTGTGTGTTAACATCATAACCAACAAGCAGGGAGAAGACCTAGAGGACACACTAGTGTCAGATGAGTTAGTGTGTTTGAAAGGCAACATGGATGGCTACTCCAACTGGGGACTCTGATAGTGTCATAGACCTGGCACTGGTGTGTTTCCATCTTTTCACATGTATGTGGTGGAGTGTAAAGGGACTCAAAGGAAATGATCATCCTAATTGAGAAGAGCAGAAATAGAAGTCAGAAAAATGAGCTCAACACCTTCTATTATGCAAGCATATATCACAGAAAGCAGGAGATTGGACGCAGCCATCCTTGTGGAAAAAAAACAGTAGAGGAAGCTTGGAAGAACAATGGACAAAGCAGTCAAGACATGCAGAAAGCCAGGAAGAATGGAAGAATACAGTCTGAGAGAAGAGGTAGAAGAGAAGATGATGCACTTTAAACTATGTGCTAAGTAGGCTAATGAAGTCAAGTGGGATCTTCTTCTCTTTTCTCTGATCCCTTTTCCAGATGTTGCTCAATATGAAACATAAGTGATTTAGCTGAAAACGACTTGGAAGAAACTGGCCAAAGAGTTTAATGCCAGCATTCAGAGTGGCTAGATTAAGGAGTGGCTAGACAACTACTTACTACCCTACCGAATCAAACAAGGACCACTATCAGATCAGGGCCTACAGAATCATCACAATGCAGAACAATGCGAGCAAGCTACTGGAGAAAATGGTTGCCCATATACTCACCAATCACCTTGAACAGATTGTACATTCCCACCCACACTCAAAGGTTATAAGTATAACAAAGAAACATGGCTCAATGTGGCAGTCTTCAAAGGACTCCACAGATGAGAGGATGTGCAGCTGCAATAGATTTGGAAGATACATACAACAGAGTACTATTTGAGTACCTCATAGACAGCTCCTCAAACTGGTGGTCCACCCTTTCCTCATCAGATGGATTACTGCAGCACTGTTTCAGAGGAAGGTGATGTGGATGTTTGGTCGTCCGAGCCTATATCAATTTGTCAAAGATTTCCGCAAGGTTCACCATTGTCACCTGTCCTATTTAATGTGTACACAATAATAATCATAGAAAAACAGCTGGATGGGAGGGATTTGCTGACGACATTCTGATTATATCGATGGAAAAGAGACAGATGGGTAATCACCTCTACACTGAGAAAGAAACTTGATCGCATCTCTTCCTGGTGTGGAATAGCAGTTAAGGACCTGGTTAAACCTTTTAAAGGTTCAGTAGTATGGTTCTCCCTTAACAATCATATTGTCAACACATAAACACCAGTGGTATGAATGGAAGCTGATGAGGTGTCCAGGTTCATGACATATCTGGGAGTTAAATTTGATCGCAGCCTGTGTTTTAAGGACCACGTGATAATGAAAGCACGCAAAAGACTAGCCGCCTTGAAGGTCATGGCAGCTGCCAATATTGAGCAGAGGCCACTCATTTTCTGTTACATGTCCTCACACCAAATGAGTATGCTCAAGCAATCTTCACTGTCTGTAAGTACAATGCAAATCAAACAGATTAGAGAAAGCACAAAATGAAGCAATGCGCATCATCTTGGTGTGTTACAAGAGATACTCCCTGTGTAGCAATGAGGTATCTCTTGATTTTCCAAACATAAGATCAAGATCTAGAGGGCATGAGTGTACCTGAAGATAAGTGCAATTAAAGAGCATCTATTGCACCAAGAAAAAGGTGACAGGCTGACTAAAAAGAGGCAAATCAATTGGTGGGTGGGCTGTGCAGAAGATGTCATCAAACAGGTCTGTGGGCTTACCAATATCAACGCTGGTGAGGAGTGGTACTGGTGCCTACGTCATTCAGGGGAACATCTCGTGTATTGTCACACTCAACAGGAAAGGCAGGCAGCAGAATCCTGTCATGGTCTATGCAGAGGTCAACACCCTCATCTGGGACAAAATCGATGAGGAAGATGCAGTCATCTATACAGACAGATCATAATACGACACAAATAGAGCATTTACAGCATGGTATGCAGGCAGAACAGTCAAAGAAAACAGAGGTGCATACGTTATGACCACGAGTAGTATGATGATGGGAGGTGATAGCTATGACCAGGGCATTCATCTGGTTGGAGTCACAAAATTACACCCATGTCTGTGTACTAAGTGATTAGATGAGTCTGATAAGAAAAGTGTAGGCGGGCTCTGTAGCAGGCAGTGGTCAAGTTATTGTAGAAGTCATATAAATGAATATGTGCACAGTCACCTTTGTCTACGCCTCTGGACATGACAGGGTACGGGGAAATGAAAGAGCAGATAGGCTGGCTAGCTCTAGTTGTGTTGAAGATGTGGTAAACCAATGGACCAGGCATGCGTCATTAATGTCCTTGAGATGCGAGAAGGGCATAGGACTTTTGACAACCATAAGTCTATGTCACTCCTTTGGATGAAAAAGAAGGGAGTAAAACGATGGGTACATCTAGAAACAAGAGGCTTAGTGGATGCATAAGAGGACTTATCAACCACAACGGAACTCAAGTTATCAGTCACTGAACGCTGCAGGACATGCAGAGGAGACCTGACACGCTCGGAGTGCAATGATGATAACCCATAAATAACTAAAAATATTTTTTGGTAGCCTTGGTGTTTTGAATTCTAAATGTTCACATATTTGTTCCTGAAAATCTCCTTGACTTCTCATAAAAGCAGATTATACTTGCATTCGGCTGGTATCACTTTATCACATTATTTTTATCACTTTCCTTTACCAACATGTCTGCCTGATCATTTCTGGAAATATTGCAGGGAGATGGAAATCCACTGAATCACCACTCTTCTGCATTACTAGCCAGACCTTTTAAAAAATAACAGTTTTACAAAACATTACTTTAAATTTTACTTCTTCTAAATTCACCCAACGACTACTCCTTTTCATTGTCCTGTCTAAGGATGTGGGCAGCCTAGTAAATTATGTAAGCTTCAATATATATCTGTACTTTTGGCCCCAGATATCTGTCTTTGGCATGGCGTTTTTGGGTAATGGGTTGTTTTTTCTCTTCAATCCTTACTCGCTTGGCCACTCTAAGTTCAGACTGATTTACTTGTTAGTAGTTAGTTGAAGGCCCCGGTAATCACTGGAAACAAATTAAAGTCCATAATTGCTCGACCACCTGTGCCAGTATACCAAGATATGAGACTCAGAACAGGTTACTGTGGCCCCAGAACACACCTATGCATGATAGGACTCAGTGACTTTGCAACATGTGACTGTGGAGCAAGGAGAAAAATTCCAGAAGATATCCTGCAGGACTGCAACACTCTCAACACCTTAAGAATGAAAATATGACCCACAGGAAACAACCCTGCTCAAGTTAAGGGGAACCAGTGAAGACCTCAAATGCATTGTCTTGTTCATAACTCATACTGGTCTAAATGTCTAATTGCATAGCAACAGCTGATCGCCAAAGACAAAGCTGCTTAGGCAATAAATGGCCAAACATGAATTACTGGAAGATCTTGATTTTGCAGATGACAAAAGTACTCCTGAATGACATATCAACAAAATGTAAAATATCACAGAAAAAACAAATCAGATGCAGACTAGCAATAGCAAATTGTTAAAACCTGGAAAAAGTGGAAATCAATAGTGCTAAGCAGGAAATTAAACTTAGAACGTGCTACTCAAATGTATTATCAATCTTTACCTATACATGTGTGCAAGCTGGAAAGGAATAAAAGAGATTAAGAAAAAACAGACTAAGCGCTCTTTAAAACAAATAAAGAAAGATACTCTGTGCACAATGAAATGAATTCAAGACTAACATACAGATAAGTGTGAAGAAAAATGGCCATACAGCCAATGATCTCATCTACAATTAGGAAGAGAAATGGATGTAAGTTGGGTATGTGTTGAGAAGAGACAACAAAAGAATTTCAAAACAAGATATTAATTGGGAGACCTCTCAGCTATTATATGAGGGGTTATAGGAAAGTTCATGGACTGTAATTACCTTGATGTAGCTACCTGACATATTCAAGTGAAAATCTGAAAATCAATGCTATCAAGTAGCTGAGTCTGAAGTGAAATGACATCATGCTGGTCAGATACAATTTCTAACTTTGTGTATGGGTACTCGATCAGCAAAAATGGTGGACAAATGCAAAGCATGTGTTTGCATTAAATTTTGCAATAAAGCTCTGAAAATCTGCTAGAGACCAGTCAAAATACTTCTTCATGCTTTTGGCAAACATTCCTTAGGTTGAACACTGACTGGTTTCAAGGCTGGTCGAGTGTCTGTTCAAAACAACTAGCATTTAGGGTGTCCTGTCACAGCAAAATGTCTGAAAATAAGGAAACAAAATTAGTGAATTGATCCATGAGGTCTGCTGACAATCAATTATTTCTCTCACATGGTTGGAATCAGTCATTAAGTCTGTCAGGAAATCCTAAAGAAAGGTTGAACATGCAGTGCATTGCTGCAAAAGTTCACTCAATGCTTTTGACAACTGACCAAAAACACCAGAAAATGCTGTCTCAGGATTGTTGGCTCTCCACTGCTAAAGCTACTGTTTTTGACTCTGCACCATAGTTATAAATCCAACTCCCATCACCTATGATGATCCTAGAGATAAGAACTTCAATGTAATTTACCATCTCATGCAACTCAAGGCACATATCAAGACACCATTGTTTTTGACAGAGTGTTGGAGCTTGGGATGAACTTTGCAGCAAAGCAATGCATGTTCAGACTTTCAGTTAGGATCTCCTGACAGACTCCATAAGTGACTTCAAACACGGGTGATAGTTGATAGATCGTGCAACGGTCCTCATCATTCAGTTCATGAATGTTTTTCATATTTTCTGGCATTTTGCTGGTGACAGAATGCTCTGACTACTCAATCTACAACAAACACTTGACTGACCTGAAAAGCCCATACTAAGTCAGAGGACCTGTATTCAGCCTCATGAATGTTCGCCAAAAACCTGAAGAAACATTTGAGGGTGTCTAGCAGATTTGCCAAATTTACTACAAAATTTGATACAAAAACATGTGCTAAAATTTGTCAACCATTGTCCTGACTGCAAAGTGGCCCATAACCAAAATTGGAAAATGTCAAGTTGAAGCTGACCACATGTAGACAGCACAATTTCAATTGACACACAGACTCAGTAGCTTGGATATTCACATTTTTTGGCATGAATTTGTCATGTAATTATGCTACAGTAATTACAGCCCAGGAATTTTCTGATAGTGTCCCTTGGCATACTGGTCAAATATTGCTGATCTGAAGATAAATGGTAATCTGGTATATATTGTTTTAACCTCCTTTAAAGCATTAGTATTCATAGAATGTACAGTAGCATCTTCTGCAATTGTTTGACCACAGGTAATTTACTGCAGCCAACATGAATTTAAATACTTAATTCTTTAACTCAGGTCAATGCTCCCAGCATACAGTCTCTTACCCTAAAATTATGAAGCACTACTGTCATTATTGTTGCCAAAAATGTCTGTAAATTTTTTATTTATATTTTTTTTTTAGAAATGTAGACAATTCCTCCAAAGTATTAAAGAAATGTTTCCATTCCAGCTATTCAGTTCTCTAAAAAAAAATAAACCCTCATATGGGCATGTGCATTTGTTTTCCAAAGTGGACATACATTTTAAAAAAATATTTCTTGTATAGAAAATGGCTTATGGGAAAACTTTGTATCCATTGCTACAGCCTTGAAATGAAAAAATATAACTTCATATGTCAAAATATAATAAATTTGTGTAAACACGAAAAAAAAACCTACTTGTTCAACTCCTGTGTGGTACCAGTGCTAACTAAGATGAGAAAGTTAGAAATCCACCGAGACTTTAGATAGGAAATTATGCCTTTGAAAACAAAGTCTACATAGGATTCAAATATAAGCTGGAAATATATTCAAATGAACAGATAAGAGACAATTGAAACAAGAATACATGTCCAATTTTATAAAAGAAGGCTTGGAAATACATCCGGCATGTGCTGAAAATGAATGAAGAAAGACTTTCTCATCAGGCATATATGTGATGGAAACTATCTGGTAAAAGAAAACAATACAAAGAGAATCACTATGCAGAACAATTAGTAGAGAAGGCTCAACCATAGGACTAGAAACAATTAAGATCTACAAGAACTAGTCACAAATCGTCAATCTTGGAGGGAAATGATGATGATGCGAAAATGATGATGATGAAGTATTAAAAAATTATTAAAGTTAATTATATTAAAGTATAATTAGTTCATATCTTTTTCGAGTGTGGAGTCTGTCAAATGATAAGGTCAGGGTTAGATCAAATATACAATGTGAGAATCAGAGAACTGATCAGAATTAAATTGTACCTGGAATATAAGCACAAACAACAAATGAAATAGTTCAGACATTTTGTAAAAATGAAATCAGACCAACACATTAAACAACATCAAAAGTTTTCTGCCTCAAAAGATCAGGACAGAGAGCAAGAGGCAGACCAAAAAAAAGGCGGATAGATGGAACAAAAGACATGCAAGAAGTAGCAAATTGCCACTTTAACACTCTTCTTCTTCTTTCCTCTCTATTGCCTTTCAGCATTGCAGGGAGATAATAATTGATATAATTTGTCGTCTTTTGCTCTTCCATTGCCACTTCTGCTGGTATGTTTCCGTGTTTATAATATTTCGTCAATCCAGCTTTTTGTGGCCAGCTCTTGGGTCTGGTGTTCTTGCCAACATTTATTGAAGGCTCGTTGTGTTCTGTTTTGATCTTCAGCCTTATCACTTGGCCAAACCATTTTATCTGTTGCTTCTTCATATATTCTATGGTGAGGGCTATTTCTAGCTTTTTTCTCAGTTCTTCATTCTGATCTTATCTCTCAGGCTGTTCCTGTGTCATTCATCTAACACATTTAATCTTGATAAGGGTTATTTTTCTTATTGTTCTTGCATCTAGGGTCAAAGACTGGCATTGGAAGTACAATGTTGAAATGAAGATTGCCCATTTTGCCTCTAGTTATTTCCTTGTTGGACAACAGAGGTAATAGCTATCCAATTATTTGACAAGCTTTGTTGATCTTGAGTATTTCAGCTGTTTGTCACTAGACTCCTAGGTATTTAAATTCTTCTACTGTTTTTGCTGTCTGCCGTTCTACAGTTATGTTGATGTTCTGTTTCTCTTTTTCGATATTCATGACTTCTGTTTGTTGATGTTGATTTTCATGTTGTATTTGTGCCTGTGCTGTGGAGTCTATTTAACTCTTCTGGATTTTGACGAACTAGGTTTATTTATACAGATCATTTTCAATTAGAAAAAGTCCATCACGTCTTTTTCTTTTTACAATTTCACGCAATAATATAATTAAAGTGGTACATGTTAACATCACAGGAATGGAAAATGGTTGAAGATAATTAAAATATCAATCTATAGAATATATCTGAAGGAAAAAATATATTATTTATTATAAATTGTATAAAAATATTCAAAGGCAGAAAATTTTTTATTCAAATATCATATTTCACGTACCTCTATTTCTCATTGACTAGAAGCATGTTGCTATCCATTCTTCTCGAAATTATACAGAAACTAATTCAAAGTTCTTAAAAATAAAATACACTTTACTTGATACTTTTATGTCCACAAATAATGAAATTAAGCACAAGAAATAGTGTGGCCACTATTTGTCAGAAAAAACACACATTTACATCGAAAATTCAACCACTATATCCTGTATCTACATAAAGAAAATACCATGCAGCAATCGAAGGAAGTAATTATGAAGATTCTTCTAGATATGGAATACATGTATGATGAATATTTATACAGAATCGTTACTTTACTTTAAAATATTTAACCGTACTAGGTCCAAGTCTATGTGTTGATTTTGGTCTGTAGCGCCTTCATAAGTGGAGCTGTTGCGTCAGTTAGTAGTCCAGAATGAGTTAAGTGTTCTTTAACACTATACAATAAAAATACACCTGAGAACAACACTACATCTAAAAAGGAAGTGACCAGAAAGAACAAGCAATACAATATCTTTACATCTACAGTGATCAGATTAAATAGCCCTCCACAGTAGGCTCATCTGTTGTGGTTGGAGGGATTGTGCAGCTCCGGGTTCCAAGGAGCTATACAAGCGGAAGGGAAGCTTAGCTCCTGGGAAGGTCACCAAAGCTGGATAGGACAATCTGCTGCCTTGCAGGAAGACTGGGGACAATCAAAGGCTAAGGAAAGCAAACCTGAATAAAGCTGGCAGAAATCGATGCACTGGGCCATTGGCGCAGAACATAGGGCAACGTTCTAACATGTACTTAGTCAGATGGATCTAACAGACTTTAATTATGGTGCTCTGTCTGTGGTGTCCTCCCAGGCAGGTGGAGTGCCGGGCCCCATGCCTTGAAGGGGTTCACCCAAAGCTACTGGTGGTCACCCTGACCAATTTGGAGAGCCAGGAAATGGTACCAGAGGGAAACAACTACTGGTCAGAAAGCTTCAAGAAACACCTGAAAATAATACACTAGAATGTGGAAGGCATATACCACAAAAAACCAAGCCCTAGCAATCAGACTAGCAGAGGAGGAGATAGATGTTACCAAGAAACTTACCTTAATCCTCAGCATAGATTTATCATTAGGGGCTACCAAACATTTAGATAGAACAGAGAAGGCCACAAGGGTGGAATTCTTATACTTATTAAAATACCATCCCAGCAAAACAGAAGTAGTCTCAAACGGAGAGGCAGAGATCATTGGCACAGACCTATACATCAACTCCCCTAAATAAGGATATTTAACATATACTGTCCTAATGACAAATTGCTGAAGCTGGAGTCAATGGAAATAATACCATCACAGTGTCTGGTAGTAGGAGACTTAACAGCCACTCTGAAAGATGGGATATTAGGAATCGAATGCTCAAGGGGAAAGAAGTGGAAGAATGGGAAAAAGACAACAACCTATTCCTCATAAACTCTAGAGAGGACCCCCCAACCTTCTACTCAAGAAGATGGAAAACACATCAACTCCCGACCTAGCATTCGCAACAGGAGACATATCCAGCAAAATTGCCAGAATAGTACTGAACCAACTTGGCGACAGTGACCACAGACCAGTCAAACTTTCAGAGGATCTTGCTCAGAAACAGGAGTTGCAAATACCTCTTACCCGCTGGAACTATAAGAGAGCAGAATTAGCAAAAAAAAAACTATATACACAATTTTCAGCCTATCAAGAAACACACCACTCTGCAAAACTGAAGATAAAAGACCATACAATTCCTATGACCAAAACTCAAATCTTGGCATCACCATGGATCATAGAATGACATGGATAAATCAGATAGACAAAGCAAACAAATGAGCCAGAAAATGAACAGATATATAAAGAAATTGGCAGGAACGGACTGGGGAGCAGACAGCAATATCTTGAAACGACTATAGGTAGGAAGAGTCAGTCCAGTCCTAGAGTATGGAGTCACAGCCTGGGCTATGGCTTCCAAATCACAGCTTAGCAAAATTAACAGAACACAAAACCAGGCTGCCCGTAACATCACTGGTGCTATGAAATCTGCACATGTCGAGACTCTAGAAACAGTAACAGGTTTACAACCTTAGAAGACAGACGGAAAACTAAAGTAATGCAAAAGTGGAGAAATATAAAAGGCTCCCTAGCCACCCCATGCACCAAAGAATAACTGGTTTTGGAAAAGGAAGACTAAAGAGGAGCAACTTTGCTGCAATCTCAAAAGAACTGGCAACTAGTGACCCAGTACTGTCCCAAACAATGCTGAAAACCATAAGCCCATCTGATATGACTCCTCATGGGAAACACAAAATACCAGAACTTAAGAAAGATATAACAGGAATCATGAAAAAAGGCACCCAATCAGACACAGAAAGCAAACACGTAGCAGAAAAACACAAACGATACCTACCCACAGGACTCTTTGTCCCACATATACACAGATCGCTCTGCTACAAATGCCACCGGAATGGAGCGGGAGGTGTGTTCTTGACATATTTAGGAATCATGAAAAAAGCACCCAAACAGACACAGAGAGAAAACACATAGCAGAAAAATACACCAAATACCAACTACCCACAGGAATGCCACCAGAAATGGAGGAGCAGGTGTGTTCTTGAGGCTGAATAACCAGGAAGAGATCACCAAGTCAATAGCTACTGGGAAATTTTCAAACAACTATAAAGCAGAAACTGAAGCCTCAAAGACGCTGCAAAACTGGCTATCCAATACAAAAATAACATGCACAAGAAATTGGTGATACTGACTGATGCACTGTCAGTCCTAACAGCTCTAAAACCCCCAGGAACAGTGAGCTAAATGACTTGAGAACAACCCTAGAACAACTGTGCAATAATTTCCAGAGAGTGGTCATCCAGTGAATACCATCACACTGTAATAACACAGAAATGGATGCGCAGACAAATTAGCTAAAGAGGGAGGAATTACCACAGAGAACCATCTGGTCAGCTACAATGAAGCCAAATCCATCATCAAAGGCCAGGACCATGAAAAATGGAAACAAGACATCCAAAGTATAACGAGAAGGATGGATACCTCCAATTATCAAGGAGGGATCAAGTCATCATACTTCGCCTACGCACTGGAATTCACAACAGAATTAGAAACCACATGTTCACCAAACTCAAAATTGGAACTACCAGCCTATGCCACTGTACACTGGACAACATGAGAACAAAACATATTCTACAGGACTGTCCCCAGTACACAGACCTGAGAAGGACAATATGGCCCACACCCACCTCCCTGGAAGAGAAACTATAGGGGCAACCGAATCACTTAAACAGACAGCTGCCTTCATAAGAGAGTCCGGAATCCTAGTCTGAATGAGCCATGATCGCAGAAGAAGAAGATTAAATATACACTCATTTATCATATCAATACACTCCTTTCTCCTGCAATGTTTTTAAGCAATATAGATAGGAAAGCAGATAGTAAAAAAACGTATTTTACTCTTTCTAAACTTTCTTCACTTTTACATAAATGATTTTATGACATACAAATATCATTTCCACGTTCATATGCTGTGTAATAGTCCTTTTTTAAATTTGATTTACGACATGATTATATTCACTTCATGATATATTTTATTAAAAACAAAAATTATACAGAAATTTTAATTTGTTGTCACTGGTAGTTCACAAAAGTAAGATAATTCATGAGTTAAAATAGTTATGTCATTAGTTTAGCACAGGTAATAGTATAAAAAAACAGTCTTAAGTAATTTTCCTATAAATAGTAAATAAGTTATATCATCAAATTATCATGTAACCATATCATCTATATCACTATTGTTAGTAATTAAAATCAACAATTAGTTTATTTAAAGCTGACAATACTGTCTTAGTCAACTTAGTTAATAATGTTAGTGTCTTCTATAACATAATTATTATAACCTATAAGTGGAAGCCCATAAAATAAATAGTAAATTATAGTTTTTTAAATACTATTTTTTTATACACTATCATCATCATCAAGTACCGGGCCTACTGGCGTAGGTGATCATGTCTCTCCACAACTTTCGATCTCGGCAGCTATTTATAATTTCTGTGTTGACCTTCTGCCAAGCCATTCTCTTAAGCTGTCTGGTATCTTTTCTCTTTTTCTTCCCTCTATCTCTTCGTCCCTCCAATTTTTCCAGTTATTACAATATATTCCAGTTGTTCTCTTCTCATTACATGTCCAAAAAATGATGATTGTTTCTTCCTAATTGGAAATTAGTCTCTTTTGCTTTGACCTCTCTCAGAACATCTTCATTACTCTTCTTAGCTATCCATGGTACTCTCAACATTCTTCTGTAAAACCACATTTCTATAGAATCCAGTGATTTTCTTGTCTGTTGTCCCATTGTCCACGATTCGCATCCATATGTTAAGAACTGGCTCTACAGTCTTAAAATATACAGTCAGAACTCTTTTTCTTGTTTCTATTGTCAAAAATGGATTGCATAGTATCTCCTCATTTTTTGGAAAGCTGCTTTTGCCTGAGCCATTCTGCATTTAACCTCTTTTGTACATCTGAGGTTAACAAAGTTCCCAAATATTTAAATTCATTTACCTGTTTTAATATTGTTCCACTTGTCTTTATTTTGCACTGAGGTGATGTCTTTTTCTTTGTTGTTACCATTACCTCTGTCTTTTTGCTATTAAGGCAGAGTCCTTTATTTTTGCTTTCTTTCACTATAATGTCTAACATTTCTTGTAACTCATTTTCACTCTTAGTGATTAAGACTGTATCACTAACACACCTTAGATCATTTATATTATGACCTCCAATTGTTATTCCAGGCATGCCCCTTATGGATCTTAAAATAATCTCACTATAAATTTAAACAAATCTGGTAACAGCACACAACCTTGTCTAACACCTGTTTTATTTGTTGAAACATTCCCAATTGGTTTCCACTTCTTATGGCCGCTGTTTGTTGCCATTACATGTTCTTTATTATTCTTAGATCTTTGCTGTCTACGTTTATGCTTTCTAAAATTGTGATTATTTATTGGTGCTTTACTTTGTCAAATGCCTAGGTGTAATCTATGAAACATAGATAAAGATCTGTTTTCACCTCTATGGCTCTTTCTACTAAAGATCTTATGATATAAATGGCATTGCTTGTTCCTTTATCTCTAACAAAATCACACTGTTCATCGCTAATTTCTGGACTGATTTTGTTTCGCACTCTTCGCATGATGATTCTTAGTAATATCTTAGTCAGGGATTGCTGTCAAAATTGTGTAAGGATGTAGAGCTGGAAGAAGATCTCACAATCACAACCGATACAATTCGCATGACACTTAAAAGGTCACACAACACTGCTCCTGGTCCAGATGGTGTTCGGTACGATGACATAGGCGATTTAGCTGACGACGACTTGACAAAACTGGCCAATGAGTTTAATGCCAGTATTCAGACAGGCCAGATTAAGGAGGAGTGGCTACACAGCTACTTACTACCGCTACCGAAGCCAAACAAGGACCATTCTCAGATCAGTGCCTGCAGAATCATCACAATGCAGAACACTGCGGGCAAGCTGCTGGAGAAAATAGTTGCCCGTGTCCTCACCAGTCACCTTGAACAGAAACGCGCATTCCCACCCACACTCGGAGGTTCTAGATATAACAAAGAGTCATGGCTCAATGCGGCAGTCTTTGCCTATGACGTCCACAAAGGCTTCCACAGATGAGAGGAGACATGTGCTGCTGCTATATCTGGAGGATGCATACAACAGGGTACCATTTGAATATCTCATGCATATGCTTCTCAAACTGGCGGTGCACCCCTTCCTCATTAGATGGATCGCTGCTGCACTGTTTCAGAGGAAGGTGATACTCAGATGTGGAAGTTGGTCTTCCGTGCCAATATCCATTTGTCCAGAGCTGCCACAAGGCTCACCATTGTCACCAGTTCTATTTAACGTGTACACAATAATGATCACGGAACAACAGCTGGTTGGGAGGGGAAGAACTATGACTTTTGCTGATGATATTCTGGTATATCGACAGGGAAGAGACAGGCGGGGAATCGCCTCCACAATGCAAGACGAACTCGATCGCATTTCTTCCTGGTGTGGGGTTTCAGGTGCCTTGGTTAATCCTAATAAAGCATCAGTTTCATGGTTCTCCCTTAACAATCATATCGTTAATACAACCACACCGGTAGTACGAATGGGAGCTGATCAGGTGACCAGGAACAAGTTGATGACATACCTCGGAGTTAAGTTTGATCGCAGCATGTGTTTTCGGGACCACGTCGACCATGTGATAACAAAATCCTGCAAAGGATTAGCCGCCTTGAAGGTCATGGCAGCTGCCAACATCGAGCAGAGGCTACTTACTCTTCTGTTCCAGGGATTAGTCCTCGCACCAATCGAGTATGCCCTTGCAATTCTTACTGTCAGTACGACTTAAATTGATAGGCTGGAGAAAATACAAATGAAGCCATACGCATTATCCTGGGATGTACGAGGCACACCTCCTGTGTAGCAATGAGGTATCTTCTTGACTTTCCAACCATGGATGACAGAATCAAGATCTGGAGAACACGAGCATACCTGAAGATTAGTACAGAAACAGAGCATCCATTGCACCACGTGCTCAACACAGTGAAAGGTGCCAGGCTAAAAAGAGGCAAATCATGGGTGGGCCAAGCAGAAGATGTCATCAAACAGGTCTGTGGGCTTACCAATATCAGCGTTGGTGAGGAGTGGATACCGGTGCCTACATCATTCAAGGGGACATTCTTGTGTATTGTCACACTCAACAGGAAAAGTAGGGAACAGAACCCAGCCATGGTTAATGCCGAGGTCAACGGTCTCATCTGCGACAACACCGATGAGAGAGACGCAGTCATCTATACAGACAGATCTGTAATATGACACCAAAGAAGTGCATGGGCATTTACAGCACGCTCGGCAGGCAGAATAGTCAAGGAAGACAGTGGTGCATACGTCATGACCACGAGTAGCATGACAATGGAGGTGATGGCAGTGACCAAGCATTCAAATGGTTAGAGTCACAAGACTACAACCACGCATGTATACTGAGTGATTCGATGAGCATGATTAAAAAAGTGGAGGCGGGTTCTGTACGCATGCAATGGGTAGAGTCGTTGCAGAAATCCAAAATACGTAAGGTCACTTTTGTCTATGTCCCTGGACATGCGGGAGTACGGGGAAATGAAAGAGTGGACAGGTTGGCTAGCTGCGCTGTCGTTGAGGACGGGCAACCAATGGATCGGGCGGACATCATCAATGCCCTCCGAGATGTGGGAAGAGCACGGGACTTCGACAAACACAGATCCACGTCACTTCTTCGGATGATGGAAATGGGAGTTAAGATGGGCACAGCCAGAAATGAGAAACTTAGTGGCCGTGTAAGAAGACTTATCAACCAAGAACTGGAGTCGTCAGTCGCTGGACACTGAGGGAATTGCTTAGGAGGGGATCTGAGCACCTATGGACATGTTCGGAGTGCAATGATGATGACCCGCAAATAACTCAATCTTAGGCATATTACTCATAAGGCTTATTGTGCAATGATCATCGCATTCAATCGCACCAGATTTCTTTGGTAGGGCTATTAATATTGATTTGAGCATGTCGTCTGGTATATATCCACTGTTGTAGATATCATTCAATATTTTTGTTATTATTTCTATTCCAAAATCACCCATGGCTTCAATCTCTTCTTTAGTTATATTATCTGGTCCAGAATCTTTGCCTGCTTTCATATTGCGCAAGGCATCTTCCACTTCTTCTATGAGTATTTCTGGTCCTTCTCCATTATCCTTTATATTTACTTCCGTTTGTTCATCATTATAATAAAGATCATTAATGTTTATACACTATACTAATACATATATATATTATAAAACAAGGGTTAGGATAAATCGTGATATATCATGATTGTCATATATAAAGTAGTATAATAAAATAAATTATTTATTATAAATAATGCATGATATATAATATATGACAAAATAATATATGACATATATATTAAGTTTATTATATTTAAATAATTAATTAATTATTTATTATTATATAATTTTTAACTTTAATTTTAATTAATTACACACTGAGTGAGTAGTGAAATTTAATTGCACTTTAAACTTTACTTATTACTATTACTACTACTACAACTAACTTACCTAGTTAGTGATTAGTCTATAGTAGTAACTACTCTCAAATTAATTACTACTGTTAGTATATAAACTATATATATATATATATATATATTGCTGATATTGATTAAGTCAACTACTTACTTACTTACTACTACAAGATGCAAGACAATAAGAAAAGTAACCTCTACAGAGATGAAATGTGTTAGACGAATGACAGGAAACAGTCTGAGAGATAAGATCAGAAATGAAGAACTGAGAAAAAAGCAAGAAATAGCCCCCGCCATAGAATATATAAAGAAACAACAGATAAAATGGTTTGGCCACGTGACAAGGCAGACAGAACAAAACACAACATAACGAGCCTTCAACAAACGTTGTGACGGTTGTGAGAACACCAGACCCAAGGGTCGACCACGAAAAAGATGGGTCGATGGAATATTAGACGCACTAGGAAATACATAACAGCAGCAGAGGCGAACAGAACAGCAAAAGACCGCAAATTATATCTCCCCTCGAAGCTGAAAGGCAGATGAGGAAGGAAAGAAGAGGAAGGAAAGAAGAAGAAGAAGACTTACTAACTTACTACTACAAAACTAAACTTGAGTGTTCACTAACTAATTTGAGTAATAACTATACTAATATACTTAATTATACTACTAACATTTAACAAAAACAAGATACAATCTCAGACACACCTTCATTCTTGCATGATACAACATACCGCGTTCTTTTACCTGATGACCACTGAATGAAAGTTTATTATAAGTCAAATGTATCTTCTGATAATTTATCATCTACTTTAACGACACTAAATATACCAATTAAACGACACGACAACTTCCTTGCATCATAAACAACTTTTGGCAGATACACGACGTAGCAAACCATTGGTTATTGTATTCACGTGACTTGTGTCGTCAAACATTAATTTTAATGATTCTCAAAAGTATTCTTTATAATGTAAAATGACGCAGTTATAAGGTTTCTTTAAGTTAAAACTATTCTTTCTGACGGCTTAGTAATTACTGTGTCCCTAAAAATATATTTTACACAAATTTGTAGACTTTTGATAAGCACGTGACGTATCATCAAAATGTTTGGGGAAACCTCCACTAATAGTATTGCTTTGGTTTTGTCTTGTCATCAAGTGCCGGCCGAGCCTGCTGGCGTAGGTGATCATGTCTCTCCATAACTTTCGATCTCGACAGTTATTTATCATTTCTGTTGTCACAGATGGCTCTGCTACAAATGCCACAAGAAATGGACGGGGTGGTGTGTTCTTGACGTTGAATAACCAGGACGAGATCACCAAGTCAATAGCTACTGGACAATTTTCAAACAACTTTAAAGCAGAAACTGAGGCCATCAGAGATGCTGCAACACAGCTACTCAACACAAAAATAACATGCACAATAATTTGGTGATTCTGACTGATGCTCTGTCAGTACTATCAGCTCTAAAAATTTCCAAGAACAATGAACTAGATGACTTGAGAATAACCCTGGACCAACTATGCAATAACTTCCAGAGAGTAGTCATTCAGTGGATACCATCACACTGAAATATTCACGGGAACGAACGCGCAGACAAATTAGCTAAAGAGGAAGGGAGATTACCACAAGAGAACCATCCGCTCAGTTATGATGAAGCCAAATCCATCCTCAAAGGTCAGTACAATGAAAAATGGACTCGAGAACACCCAAAGCATAACGAGAGGGACGGATACCATTAACTATCAAGGAGGGATCAAGTCGTCATACTTCGCCTACGCAGTGGCCGCAAAAGAATGAGAAATCACATGTTAACCAAATTCAAAATAGGTACAACCAGCCTATGCCACTGTACACTGGACAATATGACTACAAAACATGTTCTACAGGATTGCCTCCAGTACACAGACCTGAGAAGACCAATGTGGTCCATGCCCACCTCCTTAGAAGAGAAACTATATGGGGCAATCGAATCGCTTAAACAGACAGCTGACTTCATGAGAGAGTCTGGAATCCTACTCTGATTGAGTCTTGATCGCAGACAGAGAGAGAGAGAGAGAGAGAGAGAGAGAGAGAGAGATTTCTGTTGTTGACCTTTTGCCAAGCCATTCTCTTAACCTGTCTGGTATCTTTTCTCTTTGCTTCACTCTATCTCTTCGTCCCTCAATTTTCCCAGTTGATACAGCTGTTTTCTTCTCATTACGTGGGCAAAAAATGATAATTGTTTCTTCCTAATATTGGAAATTAGTTCTCTTTTTGCCTTGGCATCTTTCAGAAATTCTTCATTATTCTTCTTAGCTGCCCATGGTATTCTCAACATCCTTCTGTAAAACCACATTTCTACAGGCTCAGTGATTTTCTTGTCAGTTGTCCTATTGTCCATGATTCACATCCATATGTTAAGACTGGCTCTAAATAACATTTAAGATGATATAACATGACATAATACAACATACCGCGGTATGTTGGCTCTACATAACATTTAAGAGGACTTCCGTTTTCCAAGATGGTGGATCTAGGTCACGTTCTCTCGATCGCTGCAGAAAGTGCATTCGGGGTCTGATTAATTTCGGTTCTCCATTGCACTTTTCTGCGTTAAAGTCAAAATGATGATCTACTTATTACATCTGCGCCGATAAAGCGGAGTCGTACGCCGGCAAGTCCCTTTTTGACAAATCAAGTGTTGTGAATGCGACCTTCCACCGTCTAGACTTGATCTGCGCTTTACGTCACATTGGTGTTGTTGATGACCATTGTTGCAATTGCTTGACGCAAGTTATTACATGTTACTCATTAATGTAAACTGCTTTGCCATCCGTTTGCACAAGTTAGGTCCTTAGCTACCAAGGTCACAAACGTCTGAAACGAAGCCATCGAATTAACGACTTTATCTACAGCGAAGGTTAACGAACTTTGAACAAACATTTATGTTCAAACCCTTGAAAACATTTTCAAAAATCTGCCAACTCGCTGCAATAACATATATTGTGTTGTTCAATGTAAACATTGCTTATGAATCCTGATTTTTTTGCAGCTATCATGGACACATTTTAAACTTTATTTTTTGTTTCTCTGTTGTGTAATATAATGTGGTAAGAATAGTTGAGTCGAAAACGTGTTGTCTACTTGTCAAATACAGTTGAGCAGATCACCCCATTGCGATTTATATTCCCACTCAGGAGCGTGAAAAATGTATAGATGGATAAATGTCTGTTAGCGTGCGTCTTGATGGCTCTCCATTTATCAGTGTTGATCTGTCTTACATCATGTGGAAGAATATCTAAAGCGTAATCATCAGTAGTATAGTGAAGGGTTTGCGATAGTATAGTGAAAGGTACCCCACCTGTCGTGGGTACATTTGTTTAGCCAGTATGATAATTTGACTTCCGTCTCTCGGGTTCTTGAACAGGACTAAATAGTGTGTATTGAGACTTATGGTTCGATGTTTTTTATTTTTTCCGAATAGATTTTGAACAATGTACATCACATTAATATCTCTGTGATGACTACCTTTGGTGAATAATTTTGTTACCCTCTGTCCTTTTACCCTCGGACCCTTTTGTCCGTCTCAGACATCAAATCGTCGATGACGATCAGACTTCTCTTCTTACCACCGTCCAATTTATCGATGTCTGGTAGACCCTCAATAAATCTCACTGACTCCATAGTCTCGTATATTGGTTGCCATTCGGCATAACACCATATAGCTTCCTCCGGTACTGGGACAGTTGGCTCGTGAAGGTTCTGTATAAACTTTTGGACAAATACCGTTTTCCCACATCCTGTAGGCCCGTCTATCAAAGCTGTGAATGGGTGTTTCCAGCGCGGATCCATCCTCACAAGTGATACTTTAGTGATTATACCATCGCAAAAATGACAACAATTGAATTTAGGTCAGCATGCGAGGTTTCCGGGGAACCGCGATAGCTCAGTGGTTAGTAAACTGGACTACCACGGACAAGGGGTAGGGTTCGATCCCAACCGACGGCTCCGGGTTCACCCAGCCTTAAATGGGTACCGGATTTTTTTCTGGGAAAGTAAAGCAGCACGGGCGTAATACTGACCACATTACCCCACAAATCATGTGCTGAAGGTCTGTAAAATATAGGGTCACTAACACCATATTTCCCTATACGCCACTTGGCGTGATGGGAGTACTTTACTTTTTTTTTACGCGAGGTTTCCCCTCTTCAACTCAGGCCTATTTTAAAATCTGCATCCTATATAAACACTACGGGGGTTTCCTAGTCTCACTACGCGTTATCTGAGACCGAATTGTTAGGGGTCATCACTGAACATGTCTCAACACGCCTGATAACGTATTGCATTAGTTACTATAAATAGACGGTTCTCGACCCGATAACAGTAAGGTATAAAGCCCAGTCGATCAGTGTATTTGCACACACACATAGATAACCATCGTCTGTTACCCGGTGGCTTGTGTTTGATTTCTTTGAATATGGAGTCGTGTAGCTTGAGTATGCCAACTTCGTTTGATGTCTGTGATCAGCGTATATTCATGTCACGTGGTAATGAGAATATAGTTCCATTGTCAAAGGATGGCGTTAAGGCAGTCTCGGTTTGTGTTTTTCGTAACAGACCATTGATAAATATAAGGACGTTAAGCGGCGAGAGTTTCTTTAAGTTTCCTACCAGAACTGGGATAATACTATCGAGAGAGGAATTTATCACGTTAGTTGAGATGCGAGATGAAATTTTATCCGCTTATGCTAACATCAACTACACACCACCTTTTGTTAACCACCAGAACCTCACTCTTGTTAATCAGACGACAGATCCTGTAGTCAGCATGGATACCCCGGCTGAATCAACAGAGTCACCAATTACATACTCCAGCTTTGATCAAGGTTTTGTCAAAATGGAGGGGGGTTGTGTTTTGAAGGGTAATGAAACTTCCTATTCACCTGTGTTTGATAGACATTTAACACAAACAGACAGTACTACCAAAACAGGAGGGAGGAAACCCAGACTAATAAAATTATCATCAACCAGACAGTAGTATATTTTCAAATATTTGTTGTATTAATAATAAAGCTGTGAAATATAGAACGAATTTTGTTTTTCTTTGCTTGAATGTGAGCGAGAGAGAGAGAGAGAGAATTACCACCTTACTACACGCCAACCAACACATGATGATGTCAGCGATACTAATAACACACACGACCAATCAAAATATGGCCGCCACCCCAAGTTTTAGAACCGCTGTTGTCCACTCGAGATAATCCCGCCTGCGAGATAGCCGGCGTGAGCGAGAGCGCGACGACCCACCCGCTCCCAAATTTTAGAACCGCTGTTGTCCACTCGAGATAATCCCCCACGCGATAAGCCGCCGATCGGGTCACCACGCGTCGGACGACCAGAAATATTGCACGGAATTGGCACCATAGATTGCATGGAATTGGTGCCAGAAATATGCATGTTCCCGTGCAGTTTTGGTGCATATATCTTCACTTTTTGCTTGAGTAAAACTCTGTACTATACTACTATCGTCAACTGTTATAAAAAAATTCTTTCGTTTGGCACCACAACCAGTCTCACCGCTCGATGTGCTCGATCGTTTGTGTGATGCCGATGAAAAAGTAGAAGGAATCTGCATGGATGTGGATGAATGCTGCTGTCGTTCGTGAATATGTAAAATGTTGCTACTATTAAAGGAGGCACTGTAACAGCTGACGTATGTGCGAGTAGTAGAGATACAGGTAGTGATGCTGCATGTTTGGTTTCTAGATGTTTTTTTTTAGATTGTTGTCCCGTGTAAACGTGCAGTTGCACACGGGACACACATAGGAGCGCTTGTTATAGACACTCTCAATGTGTGTTTAAAGTGCTACAGTGGAGAATACAAGCCCACAGGTAGAACACTCGTGTCGTTGACCAGTCATCGTTTCTTCCAGTCTGCTTCTAAAAATAGATAAGAAAACATATATATATATACACACACACACACACATATATATATATATATATATATATATATATTTCGTTGTGTTGATTCAGCAACTAAATTGAATAACTCAAACCAATACGTAATGGGGACGTGCGACGACGCTGAGTGGCAACGTTTGGCTTTTCGTGACAAGGCGCTGTGCACTGAGTATGGGTTCGATCCTGCTTTGGTCCATATTTTTCTGTTGTTGATTATTAGTCAATTTTTCCGAGTGCTGTAAATATACCTCTTCCTATGAATTGATTCAGAGATGCAACATGATGGACGCTTGCGTTCGAGCCATAATGCAAACAATGTTGAGTTTGCTTGTCTCCAATTGATTATTTCATTCTATTTGAGAACATCAGGATTTTTAGAAATGTAATCACGGGTTTGATAATTAAATGTTTGTACACAGTTCGTTAACCATCGCTGTAGATCAAATCTTTATTCCGCTGGCTTCGTTCGCGGCCTTGGAAGCTA
This sequence comes from Megaustenia siamemsis, assembly GCA_032433765.1. Classification (NCBI taxonomy): domain Eukaryota; kingdom Metazoa; phylum Mollusca; class Gastropoda; order Stylommatophora; family Ariophantidae; genus Megaustenia; species Megaustenia siamemsis. The sequence continues at coordinate 23,137,199 of JAVIAB010000091.1, read as the reverse complement.
ATGACCTAACTTGTGCAGACGGTTGGTTTGGGGCAAATTGTACGTTACAATGTCACTGCTATAATGACTCAGTTTGTGACAAAACTACAGGGACATGCCCAAACAATGACAGTTGTCAGCACGAATATTCCGGACCCCAGTGTCAGTACTTGGATTTCATGTACAAATACGCCAAAAAATCTGAACCTACTTTCCGGTTTGATAACAACAACACCACATGTAATCCAGACACAAATTCTACATCAGTTGAGGCAACTCAATATTTGCTGTTCTCCTGGTGTAGGATTTATGTGAATGACTAAACATATCCGGAAAGTTTCCCGGTAAAACTAAATGGTTCTGCCTCATGTAACAATGAAACAAGGTTTGTAGTTAGTCAGCACGAGATTGATGTCTTTTGCTCTGGGGCTGGTCTGATCAAAAAGTTACGGATTGAAGGGGCGATAGTTGCAAATATCTACTCCATCTACATTGGCGGGGGTCGGAATGTGGCTCTCAAACAGAACACAAACCAGACCGACACATTTAATGCTTGTTATACAGGAGACGGATGTGGACCAGAGGCCACAGTTAATGGCAAAACAAAGACCAATCACTATGACAATGACTGCACACACACAAAATTGAGAAGTGGAACCAATCCTGTTTACTGGAATCTGAACTTTGCCATGCCCCAGAAGATTCACACCATTCGAATCTATCATCGAGCTAGCACTATGATTCGGGTAAAGAATGCCACTCTAAAGGCTTTCTCTGACAGTGGCGGCGTAGTGTTCCAGTATAATGATATATCATACCCTAATGTTCCATACCTCTACTATTTCAAAAGTTGTCCTCTACTATTTCGAAAGTTGTCCTCTACTATTCCTCTGCTAAAACAAACACGTCTTCTAATATCTTCCACTACTACTACTACAACAACAACTACTAGTACAACTACAATAACATCATGACATGAGATCTGTGTCTCATACAACGACATGACATACGCTTCTGTTACGACGACATGACATACGTGCCTGCTACAACGGCATGACATACGTGTCTGCTACAACGACATAACATACGTGTCTGATACAACGACATGACATACGTGTCTGATACAACGACATGACTGTTACAACGACATGCCACCTGTGACTGTTACAATGACATGACACCTGTGACTGTTACAACGACATGACTGTTACAACGACATGACACATGTGACTGTTACAATGACACGACTGTTACAACGACATGACATACGTGACTGTTACAACGACATGACATACGTGTCTGATACGACATGACATACGTGACTGTGACAATGGCATGACTGTTACAACGACATGACATACGTGACTGTTACAATGTCATGACACCTCTGACTGTTACAACGACATGACATACGTGTCTGATACAACGACATGACATACGTGTCTGTGACGGTTACAACGACATGCCTGTTGCAATTACATACGTGTCTGATGCAACGACATGACTGTTACAACGACATAGCATGGACACGGTCAACAACCTCTTGACACGACACCTGTGACTGTTACAACGACATGACATACGTGTCTGACACAACGACATAACACCTCTGACTGTTACAACGACATGCCATTCGTGTCTGATACAATGACATGACATACGTGATTGATACAACGACATGACACCTATGATTGCTACAATGACATAGCATGGAAACAGTCAACAACATCATGACACGACACCTGTGTCTGCTACAACGACATGACATACGTGTCTGATACAACGACACGACACCTGTGACTGTTACAACGACATGACATACGTGTCTGATACAACGACACGACACCTGTGACTGTTACAACGACATGACATACGTGTCTGATACAACGACACGACACCTGTGACTGTTACAACGACATGACATACGTGTCTGATACAACGACATTACATACCCCCCTGCTACAAAGACATGACATGACACCCGCGATCTCTAACAGTTTCACCCCTTATGATTCATTTATGACATATAGCTAAGCAGACGCCCAACTACATAGCTATAAATAAATGTTATCCTTGTACTATATATTTGCTCAGTGTACTAAATCTGTTTGTAATATTATATAATACCCACTGTATGTTATACACCTGTTAAGATAATAAAAGAATAAAATATATCTTTTGATTTCTGTTTTATATTGACCTTCTTACATTGATGTTGTATCTACTAACCTATTACTATCGATCAAGTGCATCAAAAACTCCAAAGTCAGCACACACCAGACATGAACAGGTCACTTCCGGGGTCACCGGGAATAGAGGTCAACATCCCGACACGAGCTGTCATGGTTAACTTCCCCTGCGCCTAGAGTACGTTATGCTCGCCACGCGCCTACTATATATCTTTGTTAATTTACGGGCCAAATACAAAACACATGGAACATGCTATACTACTCTCGTTTCCATTTTTCATGGAACTGACCTTTGAGGATGGATTTGGCTTCATCATAACTGAGCGGATGGTTCCCTTTTGGTAATCTCCCTCCCGCTTTAGCTAATTTGTCTGCGCGTTCGTTCCCCTGTATATTACAGTGTGATGGTATCCACTGAATGGTTACTCTCTGAAATGTATTCCATAGTTGGTCCAGGATTGTTCTCAAGTCATCTAGTTCATTGTTCTTGTGGCTTTTAAGAGCCGATAGTCCTGACAGTGCATCAGTCAGAATCACAAAATTATTGTGCATGTTATTTTTGTGTTGAGCAGCTAGTGTTGCAGCATCTCTGATGGCCTCAGATTCTGCCTTAAAGTTGTTTGAGAATTATCCAGCAGCTATTGACTTGGTGATCTCGTCCTGATTATTCAGCGTCAAGAACACACCTCCCCCTCCATTTCTGGTGACATCTGTAGCAGAGCCATCTGTGTATATGTGGGACCAGGAGTCCCAAGAGGGTTGGTATCGTGTATATGTTTTTCTGCTACGTGTTTTCTTTCTGTGTCTGATTGGGTGCCTTTTTTCATGGTTCCTGTTATATTTTCCTTAAGTTCTGGTATTTTATGTTTCCCATGAGGAGACATATCAGATGGGCTCATCATCATCATCGTGTGCCCTCTCCGCAGCGAAGGTTGGCTACCATGGATCGCCATTCTACTCTGTTTCTTGCTTTGATGGTGCAGGCTGACATAGATTGACTTGTCCATCTTTTTATGTTACTCGTCCATGTTAGTCTTGGTCTGCCTCTGCCTCTTTTGCCTTGTATTTTTCCTTCCAATATTACTTTTAGTTGGCTGTTGTGTCTTTTAACATGCCCCAAAAATTTAATCAGAATTTTTAGATGGGCTCAAGTGTTTCGATATTGTTTGGGAAAGTACTGGGTCTCCAGTAGTTAGTTCATTGGCAATTGTAGCGTAGTTGGTCCTCTTTAGTCGTACAAATCCGAAACCAGTTATTCTTTGGTGCATGGTGTGGCCAATGAGCCTTCGATATTTCTCTGCTTGTTGGAATATTTTAGTAACCCGTCTGTTATCTAAGGGCTGTAAACCTGTTACTGTTTCTAGAGTCTTGATAGGTGTAGATTTCATAGCACTAATGATGATACGGGCAGCTTGGTTCTGTATTCTGTTAATTTTGCCAAGATGTGATTTGGAAGCCATAGCCCAGGCTGTGATTCTATACTCTAGAAATGGTCTGACTCTTCCTACGTATAATCTTTTCAAAATATTGCTGTCTGCTCCCCAGTCCGTTCCTGCCAATTTCTTCATACTATTAGTTCGTTTTCTGGCTTTTTTCTTTGCTCTGTCTATCTGATTTTTCCAAGTCATTCTGCGATTCATTGAGACACCAAGATATGTTGGGTTTTGGTCAATAGGGAGTGTATGGTCTTTTATCTTAAAGTTTGCAGAGAGTGTTTCTTGATTGGCTGAAAATTGTATATGTAGGTTTTTTTCGTTGATTGGTAAGAACCAGGTGTTCGTTCATTTTTCAAGTTCACCTATGGCATCTTGCATCCTGGGTCCAGCCACCGACATACTTTCCTCGCGAGCCCATAACGCCAGATCATCTGCGTATATTGCTGAGTGTATTCTGGGTGGAATGTCCATTACGATGTCATTTATGAAAATTAAAAAGAGTTTGGGGACATGACTCCGCCTTGTGGGGCACCTCGTTCGATAGAGACCTTCTTACTTAGTTGACCTTGAACTTGTACTCTGGCCGTTCTATCCTGAAGGTATTGAGAGACCCAATTGAATAAATGACCCTGGACGTCAGTAGTATACAAGGGTCCATTTGACCCGTATTTGGACCGTAAATTAACAAAGATATATAGTAGGCGCGCGGCGCGCCTAATGTGCTGTAGGCGCAGGGGGAGTTAACCGTGACATTTCGTGTCGAGGTATTGACCTCTAAGCCCGATGACCCGGAAGTGACGTGTTTATGTCTGGTGTGTGCTGACTTTGGAGTTCTTTATGTACTTGATCGTTAGTGATAGGTTAGTAGATTATACAACATCATTGAAAAACAATCAATATAAAACAAAAGACAAAAGATATATTTTATTCTTTTATTATCTCAATAGGTGTATACATACAGTGGATATTATATAACATTACAAAAATATTCAGTACATTGAGTCAATATATAGTACATGGATAACATTTATTTATAGATAGGTAGTTGGATGTCTGCTTAGCTCTATGTCATAAATGAATCATAAGGGGTGAAACTATTAGAGATTGCTGGGTAGTCTAAGCTGGTAGTGTAAAGAGTTAAATATCTAGAGGAGTTGTCGAGACGTTATCATCAGCTACCTTTCTTTTTATATAGAAATAGGAAAGAGCATTTCTTGTTTGACTGTAGGAAAATATGGAATTATTTAAGACTTTGAAACCTACATTTTTCCCACCCTTAGCCTTTTGCGTAGCGAGAACCTCTAAAAACATATCTTTATCTAATTTGTTGTGTTGCTTGCTTAGCCCTTTACAACTGATTTTATCGTAATCCCCACTACAATGCTACGTCTTACTACATAAGCTAACAAGAGCTGTCCCTTCGTACTCTAGTTTAAAAAGCCCAGGCGTTCGTTTGGTGTACGCTTTAATACCCTTACAGTTTATACATTCTGTTTTGCTAGTATGTTCATCGCAGCAATGGGTGTATGGAGGTCGCCTAGTGTGTAATAAGGGCTGTATAGGGGTCGGCTAGTATGTCGTGATGGGTGTACGGAGGTCGTCTAGTGTGTCATATTGGGTGTATAGAGGGCGTTTAGTGTGTCATGATGGTTGTATAGGGGTCGTCTAGTGTGTCATGATGGTTGTATAGGGGTCGTCTTGTGTGTCATGATGGTTGTATAGGGGTCGTCTAGTGTGCCGTGATGGGTGTACGGAGGTCGTCTAGTGTGTCATATTGGGTGTATAGAGGGCGTTTAGTGTGTCATGATGGTTGTATAGGGATCGTCTAGTGTGTCATGATGGTTGTATAGGGGTCGTCTAGTGTGCCGTGATGGGTCAATGGAGGTCGGCTAGTATGTCGTGATGGGTGTACGGAGGTCGTCTAGTGTGTCATATTGGGTGTATAGAGGGCGTTTAGTGTGTCATGATGGTTGTATAGGGGTCGTCTAGTGTGTCATGATGGTTGTATAGGGGTCGTCTAGTGTGCCATGATGGGTACATGGAGGTCGGCTAGTATGTCGTGATGGGTGTACGGAGGTCGTCTAGTGGGGTATGATGGTTGTATGGAGGTCGTCTAGTGTGTCATATCGGGTGTATAGAGGGCGTCTAGTGTGTCATGATGGGTGTATGTAGGTCGTTTAGTGTATCGTGAGGGGTGTATGGAGGTCGTCTACTGTGTCGTGAGGGGTGTATGGAGGTCATCTGGTGTGGTATGTGGGGTGTATGGAGGTAATCTAGTGTGATATAAGGCTGTATGCCGGGCGTCTAGTGTGACATGAGGGCTGTATACCGGTCGCCTAGTGTGGCATGAGGGCTGTATGGCGGTTGTCTGGTATATCATACTTTAATCAACCAATAAGAAAAATGAAGGAAAATTACATTCAACATTACTTATCTTAACTACTTTACATCAATACAGTTGAATAACGTGTTATCGTTAAGTCTTACCATACTTTAAGAGAAAACATTCAAACTTACAGCGTAAAATATAGTCTCAATCATCTACACCGAATATAACCTATTATCGATAACCCTTAACATACTTTAAGAGAAAACAAGCCAACTTACGGTGCAAAAATCCGCTAGTGTGAACAGTAACTTTCCTTGAATCAACCAAACTTATAACGCCGTCTAGTTTAAATATAACCTGGTAAGAAATGAATAAATTAGCCAATCAGCGAGTGACTATGCCAACATCGCTTGATATCGGGATTAACCAATCAGAAAATAGTATTAACATAGGAGGCGGGGCGAAGAAATGGCTGACAGGTGGATTAACCAATCAGAAAAGCGCGTTAGCCCAAGCGTAGGTAGTGGCTGTCGGGTCAGCAGTGGGGGAAAAATGCGGGGTGGTGGGTTACTTGAACTCGTTTTGACCCCTGAGGCAATTCCAGAAGAGTTATATGACCTCATTTTGACCGCTGAAGGCTTTAATACCAATGTTTCCCACTTCAACGAACGACATACATCATTAAAGGTGATTACTTCAGCTCTTAGACTTTGGAGTTCCATATCTTTATCACTTCAACGAATGACAGACAACAGTAAAGATGATCATTTCAGGTAAGAAAACTTAGTTCCAAACCCTAAAATTTCTACTCATAGTCACAAACTTTGATGCAAAACCCTAACAATTTAGGCCCAAAGTTGTAATTGTTAGACACGAAAGTCGTAAATGTTATATGCAAAGTCCAAAAGTTTGTCAAAAAGACAACCCAAACTCAAAATAGTTAGATGCAAAGCTCAAAAATGTATATGCAAAGTCCAAAAAGTTACTCCAAAAGACAACTAATATAACACTTAACCCCAAAATTTCGTTTCATAACCAAAAAGTTGAACTCAAAACCCTAAAAATTTAGTCCCAAAGTGATACTAGTTCGACACAAAAGTCGTAAATGTTATATACAAAGTCTAAAAGTTTGTCAAAAAGACAACCCAAACTCAAAATAGTTAGACACAAAACCCAACAATTTATAGGCAAAGTCCAAAAAGTTACTCCAAAAGACAACTAATGTAACTCTTAATCCCAAAATTTCGGCTCATATGCACAAAGTTGAACACGAACTCTACAAATTTAGTCCCAAAGTCGTAATTGTTAGACACGAAAGTCGTAAATGTTATATTCAAATCCAAAAGTTTGTTAAAATGACAACCCAAACTCAAAATAGTTAGATGCAAAGCTCAAAAATGTATATGCAAAGTCCAAAAAGTTACTCCAAAAGACAACTAATGTAACACTTAACCCCAAAATTTCTACTCATAGTCACAAACTTTGATGCAAAACCCTAACAATTTAGTCCCAAAGTGATACTAGTTCGACACGACAGTCGTAAATGTTATATGCAAAGTCCAAAAGTTTGTCAAAAAGATAACCTAAACTCAAAATAGTTAGACACAAAGCGCAACAATTTATATGCAAAGTCTAAAAAGTTACTCCAAAAGACAACTAATGTAATACTTAACCCCAAAATTTCGTCGCATAACCAAACAGTTGAACTCAAAAGCCTAAAAATTTAGTCCCAAAGTGATACTAGTTCGACACAAAAGTCGTAAATGTTATATGCAAAGTCCAAAATTTTGTCAAAAAGACAACCTTAACTCAAAATAGTTAGACACAAAGCCCAACAATTTATATGCAAAGTCTAAAAAGTTACTCCAAAAGACAACTAATGTAACACTTAACCCCAAAATTTCGTCGCATAACCAAACAGTTGAACTCAAAAGCCTAAAAATTTAGTCCCAAAGTCGTAATTGTTCGACACGAAAGTCGTAAATGTTATATTCAAAGTCCAAAAGTTTGTCAAAAAGACAACCCAAACTCAAAAGTTTGTCAAAAAGACAACCCAAACTCAAAATAGTTAGACATGAAAGGTCAAAAAGGTATACTCAAAGTCCAAAATGTTACTCCAAAAGACAACTAATATAACAACAAGCCCTAAAACTTCGTCTCATAACCAAAAAGTTGAACTCAAAACCCTAAAAAGTGTCCACTTATCAACCAAAGTCTTTAATACAGCTGAGAAAACCCTAATAAATAATTACAATTTACTAAAAATGTTGCACTTGATGATAGTTGCGACTGTGTCTAAATCATTATTGAAAATATTCATAGAACTCTAGTAAAAGCCAAACACACTAAAACACCACATTGAAAGAATGAACTTAAAGTTCACGCCCCTGTCACAACTCTGCTAAGAAAAGTACTGCAAAGCATGAAAGTTATGTCCCCTGCTATAACTCTACTAAACGAAAGTATTACCAAACACGTAGGTTACACTCCTACCATAACCCACTAAGAAAAACAAGATTTTGCTTAAAATACCACATTTATGATTGTTACGCCCCTTGTCCCTTTATGAGGGGACGCCCATGAAACTGTTAGAAATAGTAAATTTAACCTAGTGGCATACCCCAGATGTTATATTAGACATCCCCATAGCAAAAATTTACTTAAAACTCACTTTTATGGTGGTTACCCCCTGACCCATTTTTGAGGGCTACGCCCATGAAACTGTTAAAAATAGTAAATTTAACAGCTAGGGTTACTCCAAACTTTATATTAACCATCTCCGTATCAAGAATTTACATAAAAACAACTTTTGAAATTACTACCCCTGTACCCATTTTTGGCGGTTACGCCCATGAAACTGTTAAAAATAGTAAATTTAACATCTAGACATACCCCAAACTTCATTTTAGTCATCCCCATATCAAGAATTTACATAAAAATCACTTTTGAAATTACTACCCCTGTACCCATTTTTGGCGGTTACGCCCATGAAACTGTTAAAAATAGTAAATTTAACATATAGACATACCCCAAACTTTATATTAAGCATCCCCATATCAAGAATTTACATAAAAACAACGTTTGAAATTACTACCCCTGTACCCATTTTTTGGCGGTTACGCCCATGAAACTGTTAAAAATAGTAAATTTAACATATAGACATACCCCAAACTTTATATTAAGCAACCCCATATCAAGAATTTACATAAAAATCACTTTTGAAATTATACCCCTGTACCCATTTTTGGCGGTTACGCCCATGAAATCGATAAAAAAATTGAAATTTAACACCTAGACATACCCCAAACTTCATTTTAGTCATCTCCGTATCAAGAATTTACATAAAAATCACTTTTGAAATTACTACCCCGGTACCCATTTTTGGCGGTTTCGCCCATGAAACTGTTAAAAATAGTCAATTTAACACCTAGACATACCCCAAACTTTATATTAAGCATCCCCATAACAAAAATTTACTAAAAAACCACTTTTGAAATTACTAACCCTGTACCCATTTTTGGCGGTTACGCCCATGAAAATGTTAAAAATAGTAAATTTAACATCTAGACATACCCCAAACTTTATATTAAGCATCCCCATGTCAAGAATTTACATAAAAATCACTTTTGAAATTACTACCCCTGTACCCATTTTTGGCGGTAACGCCCATGTGAAATCGATAAAAAATTGAAATTTAACCTCTAGACATACCCCAAACTTTATATTAAGCATCCCCATATCAAGAATTTACATAAAAACAAAGTTTGAAATTACTACCCCTGTACCCATTTTTGGCGGTTACGCCTATGAAACTGTTAAAAATAGTCAATTTAACATCTAGACATACCCCAAACTTTATAATAAGCATCTCAAAAATGGGTACAGGGGTAGTAATTTCAAAAGTTGTTTTTATGTAAATTCTTGATACGGAGATGCTTATTATAAAGTTTGGGGTATGTCTAGATGTTAAATTGACTATTTTTAACAGTTTCATAGGCGTAACCGCCAAAAATGGGTACAGGGGTAGTAATTTCAAACTTTGTTTTTATGTAAATTCTTGATATGGGGATGCTTAATATAAAGTTTGGGGTATGTCTAGAGGTTAAATTTCAATTTTTTATCGATTTCATGGGCGTAACCGCCAAAAATGGGTACAGGGGTAGTAATTTCAAAAGTGATTTTTATGTAAATTCTTGACATGGGGATGCTTAATATAAAGTTTGGGGTATGTCTAGATGTTAAATTTACTATTTTTAACATTTTCATGGGCGTAACCGCCAAAAATGGGTACAGGGTTAGTAATTTCAAAAGTGGTTTTTTAGTAAATTTTTGTTATGGGGATGCTTAATATAAAGTTTGGGGTATGTCTAGGTGTTAAATTGACTATTTTTAACAGTTTCATGGGCGTAACCGCCAAAAATGGGTACCGGGGTAGTAATTTCAAAAGTGATTTTTATGTAAATTCTTGATACGGAGATGACTAAAATGAAGTTTGGGGTATGTCTAGGTGTTAAATTTCAATTTTTTTATCGATTTCATGGGCGTAACCGCCAAAAATGGGTACAGGGGTATAATTTCAAAAGTGATTTTTATGTAAATTCTTGATATGGGGTTGCTTAATATAAAGTTTGGGGTATGTCTATATGTTAAATTTACTATTTTTAACAGTTTCATGGGCGTAACCGCCAAAAAATGGGTACAGGGGTAGTAATTTCAAACGTTGTTTTTATGTAAATTCTTGATATGGGGATGCTTAATATAAAGTTTGGGGTATGTCTATATGTTAAATTTACTATTTTTAACAGTTTCATGGGCGTAACCGCCAAAAATGGGTACAGGGGTAGTAATTTCAAAAGTGATTTTTATGTAAATTCTTGATATGGGGATGACTAAAATGAAGTTTGGGGTATGTCTAGATGTTAAATTTACTATTTTTAACAGTTTCATGGGCGTAACCGCCAAAAATGGGTACAGGGGTAGTAATTTCAAAAGTTGTTTTTATGTAAATTCTTGATACGGAGATGGTTAATATAAAGTTTGGAGTAACCCTAGCTGTTAAATTTACTATTTTTAACAGTTTCATGGGCGTAGCCCTCAAAAATGGGTCAGGGGGTAACCACCATAAAAGTGAGTTTTAAGTAAATTTTTGCTATGGGGATGTCTAATATAACATCTGGGGTATGCCACTAGGTTAAATTTACTATTTCTAACAGTTTCATGGGCGTCCCCTCATAAAGGGACAAGGGGCGTAACAATCATAAATGTGGTATTTTAAGCAAAATCTTGTTTTTCTTAGTGGGTTATGGTAGGAGTGTAACCTACGTGTTTGGTAATACTTTCGTTTAGTAGAGTTATAGCAGGGGACATAACTTTCATGCTTTGCAGTACTTTTCTTAGCAGAGTTGTGACAGGGGCGTGAACTTTAAGTTCATTCTTTCAATGTGGTGTTTTAGTGTGTTTGGCTTTTACTAGAGTTCTATGAATATTTTCAATAATGATTTAGACACAGTCGCAACTATCATCAAGTGCAACATTTTTAGTAAATTGTAATTATTTATTAGGGTTTTCTCAGCTGTATTAAAGACTTTGGTTGATAAGTGGACACTTTTTAGGGTTTTGAGTTCAACTTTTTGGTTATGAGACGAAGTTTTAGGGCTCGTTGTTATATTAGTTGTCTTTTGGAGTAACATTTTGGACTTTGAGTATACCTTTTTGACCTTTCATGTCTAACTATTTTGAGTTTGGGTTGTCTTTTTGACAAACTTTTGAGTTTGGGTTGTCTTTTTGACAAACTTTTGGACTTTGAATATAACATTTACGACTTTCGTGTCGAACAATTACGACTTTGGGACTAAATTTTTAGGCTTTTGAGTTCAACTGTTTGGTTATGCGACGAAATTTTGGGGTTAAGTGTTACATTAGTTGTCTTTTGGAGTAACTTTTTAGACTTTGCATATAAATTGTTGGGCTTTGTGTCTAACTATTTTGAGTTAAGGTTGTCTTTTTGACAAAATTTTGGACTTTGCATATAACATTTACGACTTTTGTGTCGAACTAGTATCATCACTTTGGGACTAAATTTTTAGGCTTTTGAGTTCAACTGTTTGGTTATGCGACGAAATTTTGGGGTTAAGTATTACATTAGTTGTCTTTTGGAGTAACTTTTTAGACTTTGCATATAAATTGTTGCGCTTTGTGTCTAACTATTTTGAGTTTAGGTTATCTTTTTGACAAACTTTTGGACTTTGCATATAACATTTACGACTGTCGTGTCGAACTAGTATCACTTTGGGACTAAATTGTTAGGGTTTTGCATCAAAGTTTGTGACTATGAGTAGAAATTTTGGGGTTAAGTGTTACATTAGTTGTCTTTTGGAGTAACTTTTTGGACTTTGCATATACATTTTTGAGCTTTGCATCTAACTATTTTGAGTTTGGGTTGTCATTTTAACAAACTTTTGGATTTGAATATAACATTTACGACTTTCGTGTCTAACAATTACGACTTTGGGACTAAATTTGTAGAGTTCGTGTTCAACTTTGTGCATATGAGCCGAAATTTTGGGATTAAGAGTTACATTAGTTGTCTTTTGGAGTAACTTTTTGGACTTTGCCTATAAATTGTTGGGTTTTGTGTCTAACTATTTTGAGTTTGGGTTGTCTTTTTGACAAACTTTTAGACTTTGTATATAACATTTACGACTTTTGTGTCGAACTAGTATCACTTTGGGACTAAATTTTTAGGGTTTTGAGTTCAACTTTTTGGTTATGAAACGAAATTTTGGGGTTAAGTGTTATATTAGTTGTCTTTTGGAGTAACTTTTTGGACTTTGCATATACATTTTTGAGCTTTGCATCTAACTATTTTGAGTTTGGGTTGTCTTTTTGACAAACTTTTGGACTTTGCATATAACATTTACGACTTTCGTGTCTAACAATTACAACTTTGGGCCTAAATTGTTAGGGTTTTGCATCAAAGTTTGTGACTATGAGTAGAAATTTTAGGGTTTGGAACTAAGTTTTCTTACCTGAAATGATCATCTTTACTGTTGTCTGTCATTGGTTGAAGTGATAAAGATATGGAACTCCAAAGTCTAAGAGCTGAAGTAATCACCTTTAATGATGTATGTCGTTCGTTGAAGTGAGAAACATTGGTATTAAAGCCTTCAGCGGTCAAAATGAGGTCATATAACTCTTCTGGAATTGCCTCAGGGGCCAAAACGAGTTCAAGTAACCCACCACCCCGCATTTTTCCCCCACTGCTGACCCGACAGCCACTACCTACGCTTGGGCTAACGCGCTTTTCTGATTGGTTAATCCACCTGTCAGCCATTTCTTCGCCCGGCCTCCTATGTTAATACTATTTTCTGATTGGTTAATCCCGATATCAAGCGATGTTGGCATAGTCACTCGCTGATTGGCTAATTTATTCATTTCTTACCAGGTTATATTTAAACTAGACGGCGTTATAAGTTTGGTTGATTCAAGGAAAGTTACTGTTCACACTAGCGGATTTTTGCACCGTAAGTTGGCTTGTTTTCTCTTAAAGTATGTTAAGGGTTATCGATAATAGGTTATATTCGGTGTAGATGATTGAGACTATATTTTACGCTGTAAGTTTGAATGTTTTCTCTTAAAGTATGGTAAGACTTAACGATAACACGTTATTCAACTGTATTGATGTAAAGTAGTTAAGATAAGTAATGTTGAATGTAATGTTCCTTCATTTTTCTTATTGGTTGATTAAAGTATGATATACCAGACAACCGCCATACAGCCCTCATGCCACACTAGGCGACCGGTATACAGCCCTCATGTCACACTAGACGCCCGGCATACAGCCTTATATCACACTAGATTACCTCCATACACCCCACATACCACACCAGATGACCTCCATACACCCCTCACGACACAGTAGACGACCTCCATACACCCCTCACGATACACTAAACGACCTACATACACCCATCATGACACACTAGACGCCCTCTATACACCCGATATGACACACTAGACGACCTCCATACAACCATCATACCCCACTAGACGACCTCCGTACACCCATCACGACATACTAGCCGACCTCCATGTACCCATCATGGCACACTAGACGACCCCTATACAACCATCATGACACACTAGACGACCCCTATACAACCATCATGACACACTAAACGCCCTCTATACACCCAATATGACACACTAGACGACCTCCGTACACCCATCACGACATACTAGCCGACCTCCATTGACCCATCACGGCACACTAGACGACCCCTATACAACCATCATGACACACTAGACGATCCCTATACAACCATCATGACACACTAAACGCCCTCTATACACCCAATATGACACACTAGACGACCTCCGTACACCCATCACGGCACACTAGACGACCCCTATACAACCATCATGACACACAAGACGACCCCTATACAACCATCATGACACACTAGACGACCCCTATACAACCATCATGACACACTAAACGCCCTATATACACCCAATATGACACACTAGACGACCTCCGTACACCCATCACGACATACTAGCCGACCCTATACAGCCCTTATTACACACTAGGCGACCTCCATACACCCATTGCTGCGATGAACATACTAGCAAAACAGAATGTATAAACTGTAAGGGTATTAAAGCGTACACCAAACGAACGCCTGGGCTTTTTAAACTAGAGTACGAAGGGACAGCTCTTGTTAGCTTATGTAGTAAGACGTAGCATTGTAGTGGGGATTACGATAAAATCAGTTGTAAAGGGCTAAGCAAGCAACACAACAAATTAGATAAAGATATGTTTTTAGAGGTTCTCGCTACGCAAAAGGCTAAGGGTGGGAAAAATGTAGGTTTCAAAGTCTTAAATAATTCCATATTTTCCTACAGTCAAACAAGAAATGCTCTTTCCTATTTCTATATAAAAAGAAAGGTAGCTGATGATAACGTCTCGACAACTCCTCTAGATATTTAACTCTTTACACTACCAGCTTAGACTACCCAGCAATCTCTAATAGTTTCACCCCTTATGATTCATTTATGACATAGAGCTAAGCAGACATCCAACTACCTATCTATAAATAAATGTTATCCATGTACTATATATTGACTCAATGTACTGAATATTTTTGTAATGTTATATAATATCCACTGTATGTTATACACCTATTGAGATAATAAAAGAATAAAATATATCTTTTGTCTTTTGTTTTATATTGATTGTTTTTCAATGCTGTTGTATAATCTACTAACCTATCACTAACGATCAAGTACATAAAGAACTCCAAAGTCAGCACACACCAGACATAAACACGTCACTTCCGGGTCATCGGGCTTAGAGGTCAATACCTCGACACGAAATGTCACGGTTAACTCCCCCTGCGCCTACAGCACATTAGGCGCGCCGCGCGCCTACTATATATCTTTGTTAATTTACGGTCCAAATACGGGTCAAATGGACCCTTGTATACTACTGACGTCATACCCTATCAAAAGCCTTCTCCGTGTCGAACCACAATGGCGAGATTTGATAAAATATCTTTAAAAAGAATTGAAGACTGCTTGAACAAAAATGGGCCGGCTACCAGTTCGAAAGATCAAAAGATATATATATATATATATATATATATATATATATATATATATATATATATATATATATATATATATATATATATTTCATAACAAAAAATAATATAACTAGCGTACAACATCAAAATACGACATAAATTAAGAACAAAGAACGGAATGTTTAATGTTTGTATTTATTAAAATACCGAAAACAATGTCTATTTTATGACAATAATTCGTAGCGAGCATTACAGTTATATTTAGTCACTACTTTATAGTCATAATCAGTTTCTCTCCCTCTCTCTCTCTCTCTCTCTCTCTCTGCGATCAGGACTCAATCAGAGTAGGATTCCAGACTCTCACATGAAGTCAGCTGTCAGGTTAAGTGTGTTGATCGCCCCCACAGGCAGAACATCACAATTAGAGTCTGCCAGATACACTCTGATTTAACACCCGTTAAAACGTTGCACTGTGTTCTGCGCCAGTGGCCCAGTGCATCCGATTTCAGCAAGCATTTTATTCAGGTTTGCATTCCTTAGCCTTTGATTGTCCCCAATCTTCCTGCAAGGCAGCAGATGATCTTTTCTGTAGGGGGATTCTGCCCTTAGATGGTCGGCCCTCCCAGGTTGACGACACAAATCTCAAAACACAGCATTATCGGACATAGCAGTCGGAATAACCGCAATGAAGATTTATATCTAATGATGGCATTGTGTTTTGCCTACCAAAGACCTCGGTGTAACACATCGTCATAGAGGCTGCGTTGTCGGCAAGCTGGAAGAAGTCAATTTCGAATTATGACTTTGTCAAATACCTGAGTGCTGTCCTATACCCTCAATGTAATGCATAAGTAAAGTTTCCTGAAATGAAATTCGGCATCTAGGGATCTTCGCGTCCAACATATCCTAGGCTGTGATTGAGAGGTTGTGATTGAGCTCGGGGTTTTTACATCCTCTTGACAATGTAACAGTGTTACATGTAGGGGTAAATATGAGAAAATCCAAGATTGTTCGCTGCTAGTCACTTAGCAACATCTCAGAGTACTCATCATTTAAGAGGCTGGGCAGGAAATAGCTTCCTGCACTGTCAAGATGTAAATTACTTTCCGAAGAAATCATTTGTCGGCAAGTGTAAAGAAGTCTTTTCCTTAAGACTGACCGCGCCGATGTTTGATTTGATGAAAAATGTCTCATTTGACCATGTTGATGTCGCATGTAACCACCACACGATCGACTGTCGTGATGGAAGTTGATCATGGAGAAATTTGTTTTGCAGCTACCAGTGAGGTTGAAGGACACTTAGCCGAAATTTCACAGCTCGGTAATGTCGCTGGACTTTGAGGTGTTGTAAAGATCTGTTTGCGATTGTCTCTGGACATTCGGTTTAAAAACGGCAAAATTACAGATGCTAATTTGGTTGGAATGGTAGATTTAGTTGGTGGCCGTAATGTGGTTCGTGCTTTTCACCTCACGATATTTTCTGAATAAACTTGTACAAGTGTTGTAGGTGTGTTCACAATATATTTGATAAGAGAGACACAAATTTGCCGTCGTTTTCGTCTGGTTCAACCGTGATCCCTTTTCACAGCATCTTCTGAACAATCAGGCAAGTTCAGTTTGGTGTGCGAGAGCATCATGCCACCTATCTCTACCTTTGCCGGGGACTTCCGTTTCGAAGATGGTGGAACAAAGTTCATCTTCTCTCGATCGCTGCAGAAAATACATTTGGGGATTGATTAATTTCGGCTCTCCGATGCAATTTTCTGCGTTAAAGTTAAAATGATGTTCTACTTAATAAATCTGCGCCGATGAAGTGGAGTCGTACACACGGCAATATTCCTTTTTGACAAGTCAAGTGTTGTGAATGCGACTTTCCGCCGTCTATAGTTGATCTGCGGTTTACGTCAACACATTGAGTGCTGTTCAATGGCCGTCGTTGGAATCGTTTGACGCAAGTTATTTACATGTTCATCATTCATCATCATTGAGTGCCCTCTCCGCAACGAAGGTTGGCTACCATGGATCGCCATTCTACTCTGTCTCTTTCTTTGATGGTGCAGGCTGTCATAGATTGACTTGTCCATCTTTTGATGTTACTCGTCCATGTTAGTCTTGGTCTGCATCTGCCTCTTTTACCTTGTATTTTCCCTTCCAATATTAATTTCAGTAGGCTGTTGTGTGGCCTAAAAATTTCATTTGTCTTGTCTTAATTGTATTTAGTAGTTCTCTTTTTATTTTCAGTTGTTTTAATACTTCATCGTTTGTTACCTTTTCTTTTCATCCAATTCTACCTATTCTTCTATAAATCCACATTTCAAAGGCTTCAATTTTCTGTTCTGTTTTCTTGTCTAATGTCCATGTTTCTGCTCCATACAGGAATATTAAGAAGATGTAACATTTTGCCATTCTTAGTTTCAGCCCTGCTGATATTTGTTTTGTTGTTAGTATATTTTTCATGGCATTAAAATTACTTTTTGCCATACCTATTCTTTTGTTTATTTCAATTTTGCATTTTCCATCATTGTTTATAGTATGTCCCAGGTAGTTGTAGCCCTGGACTGTCTCCAGATGTATTCCCTCAACTGTGATATTTAATTGTAGGTCTTGAGAATTTTCTTTGTTTATGATCATAGTTTTAGTCTTTTTGATATTCATTTCTAGTCCATATTTTTTGCTTGTTATGTTTATCACATTAAGCAATTGTTGTAGGTCTTTAGGATTTTCTGCTAGTAGAACAATATCATCAGCATATTTTAGGTTATTGATTATCTCTCTATTAATGTTTAGGCCTGGTATCTCTTAAATGTTTTTAAAAATGTGCTCAGTGTATAGATTGAACAAGCTTGGTGATAGGGTGCATCCTTGTCTTACTCCTCTTTTTATGTCCATGGGTGTAGAGTTCTCCTTGTTATATCTTATTATTGTCGTTTGCTCCCAGTACAAATTACATATTAGTCGTATGTCTGTGTCATCTAGATTTATATCCTTTAGGCAGTCTATGAGTTGGTTATGGTGTATTCTATCGAAAGCTTTGGTGTAGTCTATAATGCAGGAATATATTGGTTTGTTTACTTCTGTGTACTTTTCAATCAATGTTCTCATGCTGAATAACCTTTTGTCCCACTGTTTTTCATGAATCCAAATTTGTGCTCATCTAATTCAGTATTGATTTTATTCTGAATAACTTTTAGTAAAATTTTTGCTACCTGGCTCATTAGGCTTATTGTTCTGAAGTCACTGCATTCAACTGCACCATTCTTTTTAGGCAATGCAATGAAAGTTTATGTTTTTAGATCGTTTGGTATGTATCCTGTATGGTATATGTCATTGCATATGTCTGTGATCACTTCGATGCCAAACTCTTCTAGAGCCTGTATCATCTCTATATGTATATTGTCAGGTCCTGCTGCCTTTCCCTTTTCATTGTTTTTATAGCTTTTTCTACTTCAGGTTTCAGGATTTTATAGTTGTATGTACATTATATGTCTGGCTTTTTTACCCTTTCGTCATGAAATAATTCTGTTATATATTCTTGCCATTTATCTATTATATCTTTGTTGTCTGTTAGCATTCTTTCCTCTTTGTTTGCAATACATCCGTTTCTGCATCTTTTTTGTCTTTATTCGTTACTCTCTTTATTATATACCAGGAGCTTGTTTATATTGCATATATGTGATTCTTCTGAAGAAAAAAAATATAATAAAAATAAAGCGTGAAGTGGTCACATAGTCACATACCAACAGCGATGTCGACTTATTTCACATATGGAACATCACTTACCAATAAACCACAAGATAATAGCTAACGTGATATGGCACTAGTTATAGTCTTATCATTGTTAGTACTATTTAAGAAGAATTAGCATATCAGGCATATCAGTTGTCAGCAGTTGGGGAGTGTTTCACGAATTCAAACATTAAGAAGATATATGGCCCTTTTCGTCTTTTCAGACGAACTAGTGGAGGCTAGTTGTGTCTTTTTCTTCTTCTTCTACCTTTTAGCTCCCAGTGGAGCATAGGTCTTCAACAAACACTTTCCAAGTCGTTCTGTTTTTTTGCAATTCTTTTAAGATCATTCCATGTCTTCCCCATCATCTTCATCTCTGCTTCAATCTGTTTTCTCCAAGAATTCCTTGGTCTTCCTCTTTGTCTTTTCCTCTGGGGATTCCAAAAAAGGGCCTGTTGTGTAATGCTCTCAGTTAGCTTCCGTAGCGTGTGTCATATCCATCGCCATTGTTTTCGATGTATCTCTTTATCCACTGGTATTTGACCGGTACATTTCCATAATTCCACGTTAGTGACTTTGTCCTGCAATTTCCATCCCTTTATTCTGCGTAAGCATCCATTAATGAAAGTTTGTACCTTCGTGGTTGTCAATTTTGTTATTCTCCATGTTTCACAGCCATATAATAGGACCGACTTAACATTTGAGTTGAAAATTTTTATTTTTGTATTTAACCTAATTTCTTTGGATTTCCATATGTTTCCTAATGCAATGAAAGCTCCTCTTGCTTTTGATATCCTTATTTTGGTATCATTTTCTGTTCCTCCCTCTTTATCTATATTACTGCCCAGATCTATGTAAGATTGTACGTCTAGTAGAGGTATTTCTCCTAGTTTTATTTGGTTATTACCAACTGCATTAATTCTCATAATGTTGGAGGCTAGCTGTGTGCTGTAACAGATTTGTTTAATAATTTTTGTGTAATATAAATAATCTCAGGTATGCTGATGATACAGTCTTAATCGCTAAGAGTGAAAATGAATTACAAGAAATGTTGGACATTATAGTGAAAGAAAGCAAAAATAAAGGACTCAGCCTTAATAGCAAAAAGACAGAGGTAATGGTAACAACAAAGAAAAAGACCTCACCTCAGTGCAGAATAAAGACAAGTGGAACAATATTAAAACAGGTAAATGAATTTAAATATTTGGGAACTTTGTTAACCTCAGGGGAAGATGTACAAAAGAGGTGAGATGCAGAATGGCTCAGGCAAAAGCAGCTTTCCATAAAATGAGGAAGATACTATGCAATCAATTTTTGACAATAGAAACAAGAAAAAGAGTTCTTAAATGGTATGTAGAGCCAGTCTTAGCATATTAATGTGAATCATGGACAATAGGACAACAGACAAGAAAATCACTAGAGTCTGTAGAAATGTGGTTTTACAGAAGATTGTTGAGAATAACATGGTAGGCTAAGCATAGTAATGAAAATGTTCTGTGAGAGGTCAAAGCAAAAAGAGGGCTAATTTCCAATATTAGGAAGAAACAATCATCATTTTTTTGGCCATGTAATGAGAAGAGAACAACTGGAATATATTGTAACAACTGGAAAAATTGAGGGACGAAGAGATAGAGGGAAGCAAAGAGAGAAAATACCAGACAGCTTAAGAGAATGACTTGACAGAAGGTCAACAACAGAAATGATAAAGAACTGTCGAGATCGAAAGTTATGGAGAGACATGATCACCTACGCCAGTAGGCCCGGTACTTGATGATGATGAGTGGAGGTTATTGTGTATTTTTGTAGGTTTTGTTTTTGTCGAACAGCTTCTCTTGTGGCTAATTCTAGCAATGTTTGACAAACACACATGGTCACAGAATGAACAAGTCAGTCCCATTGATCCACAGGGTTTTTCCATCCTTTTTCATGAGTCTTTTCTCCTCTCTCTCTCTCTCTCTCTCTCTCTCTCTCTCTCTCTCTGCGATCAAGACTCAATTAGAGTAGGACTCCAGACTCTCTCGTGAAGTCAGCTGTCTGTTTAAATGATTCGATTGCCCCGTATAGTTTATCTCTTCTAAGTTTTGCCGTAGCGCACTCTTAAATGATGTTATGCAATTCTTTATACATGCTCTCCATGATGTGCGATCACTTGTCAGATGTTCCCAGTCATTTACATAGATGGAGAAGTCATTCAGAGATGATTTACAGATATCTCTCGATATCGTAGTTTAGATCTGCCGGTTTGTCTTTTTCCCTGTGTTAGTTCACCTTATAGTATTTGCTTGGGGATGCGTTTTTCTTCAATTCGCTGGACGTGCCCCAGCCATCTTAATCTTCGACATCTGAGCATCGACATGATTGTTAGGGCCTTAGCACGTTGCAGGACAATTAAGTTAGTAATTTTGTCCTGCCATTTAATGTGCTTTATTCTGCGGAGACATCGCATGTAGAAGACATTTAGTCTAATTTTATGTTGTCCAGGTTTCAGATCCATATAATAGTGTACTAAACACACAAGTTTGATATATTAAGAGTTTGGTCATCTGTGTTAGTTTCGTGTTGTTCCATTCCCTTTCTGTGAGTTTACCGAAAACCGTAGCAGCCTTACTAATTCGGCTGTTTATTTTATCATCAAGAGAAGTGGTTTGCGTAATTGTAGATCCAAGATACGTGAATTTCTAAACTGATTCTAGTGGGCACTCTTTTACTTTTAAAGTGATAAATAGAAGTTTGATGTCGCCTTGACCTAGTATTACTATTTTTCTGAACACTATGTCGCATGCTTTGTGCAGGTTTTTGATCAGCAATAGTAGTGAGTGTGTCACTTTTCACCCAACAAATGCAACACAAGAGGTACATTTTTGGTTGTTTAAAAGTTTACCGGTGCATGTTCTAACATTTTTGGATATATAAAAAGTCTACCGGTGCATGTTCTAACATTTCTTTCGCGTACATGGGATATCGTGACATCTCGTGATGTCTCGTGAAAGGGGATCTTGTGGATGGGGGCCAGTCGGGAATATCGGCATCGTCTGTTGTACTTTGTACATTCTCTCAAAACAGTCTTATAGTTATTGTTATTCAAGACAACTTTAATGTATGCCTAAAATTTCTTTTAATCTAAATATCGGTAACAACTTACTCAGTGCTTGACCATGACACTGGCCACGGGCGTTAACGACTTTAACAGGTGACTGCCAAAGAGCCTTCAATGTACGAAATTGAGTGCTTGGCGGAAGATACGGAAGACACACCAGTCTCTGAGAAACACACGGGCCGCGCTAATGAGTTTAACAGCTGAATACTAGAATAACAACAACTCGAGAAATTCTAGTGTGGCGTTGTTTTTAAAGAGATGATAAATTAATGGACTTGTGGCGGAAAGACAACTTAATAGAGTTATAACAGATGTTTGGTAGTAGTATTTTCTTTCAATGTTGCCACGACAGAGGTGTAACTTTCATACTTGGTAGTACCATTTTCTTTTAGTATGTTTATGACCGGGACGTGACTTTTAAATTTGGTAGTAGTATTTTCTATTAGTGTGGCTATGACAGAGGCGTAACTTTCATGAGTAGTAGAGTTAGGACTTGGAGGGGTAACCCTCATGATTTTATAGTACCATTTTCTGTTAGTAGGATTATATCAGTTGCGTAACTTACTTGAGGGGTTCTGGGATTAACTTTCATCCTTCCTTCCTGCTTTCCTCCACCCACCCTTCCCTCCATCCTATCCTATCACTGTAGTGTCATAGACCTTGTACTGGTGTCTTCTACCTTCGCATAGTAGTACCATTTTCTTTTAGTGGAGTTATTTCAGGGGCGTAATCAACTTGAGGGGTTCTGCGATTACCTTTTTGGACTTTGTGACTAAGCATTTTGATGAATTTAACAGCTAAACGGTAGAATAGTATTCATGTGGAAATACACGTGAGTCTAAACTACCCACAATATCGAGTTTCAGCGACAAAACCAACTATGACGACAAGAAGTATTCAGATGAAGCCTAAATGGCAACATTACAGAATAAAAACAGGAAAAGGCAAAAGTTCCGTGGGAAGGCCATCCTTGTGCAAAACAATATGGCGGCAGCTGAGGTTCAAATATCTGTGCGGGACAGTGGAGAATTGTACGTACATACAGTTAGTGTGCAGAACACAGTTCCTTTCATGGTTGTAAATGTGTATGCCTGTAATGGAAGGTGGACACTCAACGATGGCAGAATCTCTTCGCGTTCGAGGAGGAGAACATCGATTTCTACGGAGACTTTAATGCTAGAGGCAACTAGTGAAGTAACGTCATAACCAACAAGCAGGGAGAAGACCTAGAGAACGCACTGGTATCGGTCGAATTTAGTGTGCTTGAATGAATGAAGGGAAACCCGAATAACTACTCGAACAGGGGACTCTGCTAGTGTCATAGACCTGGTAGATGTCTTCTGCCTTTGCACCGGTTTGCAAGTGGAGTGTACTAGGATTCCACTGAGGTGATCACTATTCATGTGGCCTCTTAATTGAGAAAGGTAGAAATAGAACCCACAAAACCAAGCTCAGCACATTCCAATATGAGAACACAGACCAGGCTATCATTAACAAAAAGCAGATAGAAAACAGGGCGCCCCTCGCAGGAGAGATGAACGCAGCCACACTGGTGGAATGTATACGTTGAGGAAGCTTGGTGGAACAAGCCACAAACATCCAAGAAAGGGCATAAAGTCAGAAAGAATGGAAGAACTTAACCTGGGCGCTTGAAGCGTCTGAAAGCAGAGGTCGACCAAAAAATGATGAACTTTAAAGTATGTGCTAAGCAGATTAAAAATGTCAAGTGGGAGGTTTTCTGTAAGAAAAATATGATCAGAAAAATCATTAGCCACATTATGACGCCTTCATCAGAGCATGAATGACACAACACGTCACAGAGGCATACCAGACTTCCCGAACATAGGCAAGATATGGCACAAATCTGATGAAATCAAAGGGAAGGGCCTGTTCGCCCTCTACATTGAGCCGACTGACCAAAGAAATGAAGCTGTAAGAATGATGATACGTGGGTCGCTCTCAGAATTGTGTGAGGATGTAATACTGGGAGAAGATCTCGCAATCACAACCAATACCATTTGCACAATACTTCAAAGGTCACAGAACACGGCTCTTGATCCAGATGATGTTCGACACGACGACATAGGCAATTCAGCTGATGACGACTTGAAAAAAAAACTGACCAAGGAGTTTCAATACCAGAATTCAGAGTGGTCAGATTAAGGATGAGCACAGCTACTTACTACCGCTACTAAAACCAAACAAGGACCATTCTCAGATTTGAAGGTGTTAAAAGACATGTCAATATCGAGCAGAGGCCTTCTGTTTCAGTGACTAGTCCTCACGCCAAGCGATTATGCCCTGGCAAGTCTTTCTGTTAGAACAACGCAAATTGACAGGTTGGAGAAAATACAGAATGAAGCGAAATTATCTTGGAGTATCCGACGGACACTCCCTGTGTAGCAATGAGGTATCTTCTTGATTTTCCAACCATGGATGACACAATCAAGCTCTGGAGGGCGCGAGCATACCTGAAGATAAGTGCAGATAAAGAGCAGCTATTGCACCACAAACTCGTCACAGACAAATGTCGGAAGGACATAGTCAAGGAGGGAAACTCAGAAGAAACAGAAGGGAATGCCATAAATCTAGGAGGGAAACAGCCTCTAAGGTCAACCAGTGGCCCATGTTACTAATGAATCAAAATGCATTCACTCAGTAAACATCCATGCATTTATCTTTACCACAGTAATGTCTTAATTTCAGCTATGGTACAAATATTGTAATTTTCAGAACATTACTTTCACACAAAATATTCATACCTCTCACCAAAAGGTTAAACGTCCGACCTCTCGCAGACAAATCCAGGTTATGAAAAGCCAGAATCTGTTTGTGAATATATATCCCCACATGAGTCAGAGGGATCAATCACAGGCATGTATTTATTCGCGCATGCGCAAACATATACCATTTCATCTATATTCAATGCTACCTTCTTTGATCATATATTCTTCTTTTTCAGTCATTGTGGTATCATTTTGTCTACTGAGTACACTTCACTCCCATTGGTCAGAGTCGACTCTATTTACAACCAATGAACTCTCTTCCTCCCTTATATTGTCGTCCATTTTACTCTTACTCTACCTCTATTACACCCCCCTCCCCCACCATTTTCTTTTGGGGACTAACTTTTTTTAGGTTTGGGACTAAATTTGTTGGTATAATTGAACTGTATATTTATATAGAGATCCACGGGTTGGTATTGTGTTTGCCCAAAATCACTTTAAATGGTGATTTAACTTTTATAAATCCCATACATAAACCATATATAACAGATTAACCAATCAGAGAAGTGGATTAGTATACTTCTCTGATTGGTTAATCTGTTATATACTGGGTACAAATAATAATACATAAATATTATTATATGGGGAACTTCCGAGGCGATAATAGGGAATAATAGAACAAAGAAGTATGTGTTAGCACTCGGAAAAATTGACAGACAAACAACAATAGAAAAAAACGAAGAACAATATATGGTCCGAAGTGGGATCGAACCCGTACTCAGTGGCACCGCGCCTTGCCACGAGAAGCCGAACGCTTGGCACACTACCACGCAGCCAACTAAAAAATTGGCTATTGCAGTAGTGTCTTACACGATGACGTTCTCAATGACTATAGCATAGGGTAACGATCACAGACCGGAAATAAATTGTATATTTGTACTTTCCTATTAATGCAAGTATCTCCCAGTAGGGCTGAATACTTGTGTTGTAGACAAACATTTATTGGACGAAACAGCACGAATAGTAGTTCCCAGTGATTATATACTGGGTACAAATAATAATACATAAATATTATTATATGGGGAACTTCCGAGGCGATAATAGGGAATAATAGAACAAAGAAGTATGTGTTAGCACTCGGAAAAATTGACAGACAAACAACAATAGAAAAAAACGAAGAACAATATATGGTCCGAAGTGGGATCGAACCCGTACTCAGTGGCACCGCGCCTTGCCACGAGAAGCCGAACGCTTGGCACACTACCACGCAGCCAACTAAAAAATTGGCTATTGCAGTAGTGTCTTACACGATGACGTTCTCAATGACTATAGCATAGGGTAACGATCACAGACCGGAAATAAATTGTATATTTGTACTTTCCTATTAATGCAAGTATCTCCCAGTAGGGCTGAATACTTGTGTTGTAGACAAACATTTATTGGACGAAACAGCACGAATAGTAGTTCCCAGTGATTATATACTGGGTACAAATAATAATACATAAATATTATTATATGGGGAACTTCCGAGGCGATAATAGGGAATAATAGAACAAAGAAGTATGTGTTAGCACTCGGAAAAATTGACAGACAAACAACAATAGAAAAAAACGAAGAACAATATATGGTCCGAAGTGGGATCGAACCCGTACTCAGTGGCACCGCGCCTTGCCACGAGAAGCCGAACGCTTGGCACACTACCACGCAGCCAACTAAAAAATTGGCTATTGCAGTAGTGTCTTACACGATGACGTTCTCAATGACTATAGCATAGGGTAACGATCACAGACCGGAAATAAATTGTATATTTGTACTTTCCTATTAATGCAAGTATCTCCCAGTAGGGCTGAATACTTGTGTTGTAGACAAACATTTATTGGACGAAACAGCACGAATAGTAGTTCCCAGTGATTATATACTGGGTACAAATAATAATACATAAATATTATTATATGGGGAACTTCCGAGGCGATAATAGGGAATAATAGAACAAAGAAGTATGTGTTAGCACTCGGAAAAATTGACAGACAAACAACAATAGAAAAAAACGAAGAACAATATATGGTCCGAAGTGGGATCGAACCCGTACTCAGTGGCACCGCGCCTTGCCACGAGAAGCCGAACGCTTGGCACACTACCACGCAGCCAACTAAAAAATTGGCTATTGCAGTAGTGTCTTACACGATGACGTTCTCAATGACTATAGCATAGGGTAACGATCACAGACCGGAAATAAATTGTATATTTGTACTTTCCTATTAATGCAAGTATCTCCCAGTAGGGCTGAATACTTGTGTTGTAGACAAACATTTATTGGACGAAACAGCACGAATAGTAGTTCCCAGTGATTATATACTGGGTACAAATAATAATACATAAATATTATTATATGGGGAACTTCCGAGGCGATAATAGGGAATAATAGAACAAAGAAGTATGTGTTAGCACTCGGAAAAATTGACAGACAAACAACAATAGAAAAAAACGAAGAACAATATATGGTCCGAAGTGGGATCGAACCCGTACTCAGTGGCACCGCGCCTTGCCACGAGAAGCCGAACGCTTGGCACACTACCACGCAGCCAACTAAAAAATTGGCTATTGCAGTAGTGTCTTACACGATGACGTTCTCAATGACTATAGCATAGGGTAACGATCACAGACCGGAAATAAATTGTATATTTGTACTTTCCTATTAATGCAAGTATCTCCCAGTAGGGCTGAATACTTGTGTTGTAGACAAACATTTATTGGACGAAACAGCACGAATAGTAGTTCCCAGTGATTATATACTGGGTACAAATAATAATACATAAATATTATTATATGGGGAACTTCCGAGGCGATAATAGGGAATAATAGAACAAAGAAGTATGTGTTAGCACTCGGAAAAATTGACAGACAAACAACAATAGAAAAAAACGAAGAACAATATATGGTCCGAAGTGGGATCGAACCCGTACTCAGTGGCACCGCGCCTTGCCACGAGAAGCCGAACGCTTGGCACACTACCACGCAGCCAACTAAAAAATTGGCTATTGCAGTAGTGTCTTACACGATGACGTTCTCAATGACTATAGCATAGGGTAACGATCACAGACCGGAAATAAATTGTATATTTGTACTTTCCTATTAATGCAAGTATCTCCCAGTAGGGCTGAATACTTGTGTTGTAGACAAACATTTATTGGACGAAACAGCACGAATAGTAGTTCCCCAGTGATTATATACTGGGTACAAATAATAATACATAAATATTATTATATGGGGAACTTCCGAGGCGATAATAGGGAATAATAGAACAAAGAAGTATGTGTTAGCACTCGGAAAAATTGACAGACAAAGTGTGCCAAGCGTTCGGCTTCTCGTGGCAAGTCGCGGTGCCACTGAGTACGGGTTCGATCCCACTTCGGACCATATATTGTTCTTCGTTTTTTTCTATTGTTGTTTGTCTGTCAATTTTTCCGAGTGCTAACACATACTTCTTTGTTCTATTATTCCCTATTATCGCCTCGGAAGTTCCCCATATAATAATATTTATGTATTATTATTTGTACCCAGTATATAATCACTGGGAACTACTATTCGTGCTGTTTCGTCCAATAAATGTTTGTCTACAACACAAGTATTCAGCCCTACTGGGAGATACTTGCATTAATAGGAAAGTACAAATATACAATTTATTTCCGGTCTGTGATCGTTACCCTATGCTATAGTCATTGAGAACGTCATCGTGTAAGACACTACTGCAATAGCCAATTTTTTAGTTGGCTGCGTGGTAGTGTGCCAAGCGTTCGGCTTCTCGTGGCAAGGCGCGGTGCCACTGAGTACGGGTTCGATCCCACTTCGGACCATATATTGTTCTTCGTTTTTTTCTATTGTTGTTTGTCTGTCAATTTTTCCGAGTGCTAACACATACTTCTTTGTTCTATTATTCCCTATTATCGCCTCGGAAGTTCCCCATATAATAATATTTATGTATTATTATTTGTACCCAGTATATAATCACTGGGAACTACTATTCGTGCTGTTTCGTCCAATAAATGTTTGTCTACAACACAAGTATTCAGCCCTACTGGGAGATACTTGCATTAATAGGAAAGTACAAATATACAATTTATTTCCGGTCTGTGATCGTTACCCTATGCTATAGTCATTGAGAACGTCATCGTGTAAGACACTACTGCAATAGCCAATTTTTTAGTTGGCTGCGTGGTAGTGTGCCAAGCGTTCGGCTTCTCGTGGCAAGGCGCGGTGCCACTGAGTACGGGTTCGATCCCACTTCGGACCATATATTGTTCTTCGTTTTTTTCTATTGTTGTTTGTCTGTCAATTTTTCCGAGTGCTAACACATACTTCTTTGTTCTATTAATCTGTTATATATGGTTTCTGTATGGGTTTTATAATAGTTAAATCACTATTTAAAGTGATTTAGAGCAAACACAATACCAACCAGTGGATCTCTATATAAATGTACAGTTCGATTATACCAACAAATTTAGTCCCAAACATAGAAAAAGTTAGTCCCCATAAGAAAATGGTGGGGGGAGGGGGGGGTTTTAATAGAGGTAAAGTAAGAGTAAAATGGACGACAATAGAAGGAAAAATTGAAAAAAAAAAGAAAAAATGGTATGTTAGAAGCTTTACGTGATTAGTAGACGACACAGATTCGAACGACGTTTCGGCTCAATAGGCCTTCAGCAGGAACAAACAAACAACATACACACACAGATATGTGAATAAATAAAACTAATCCTACATAGCTAACTAGTAATGAAACATCAAAAACAAAATAATCGAAATATGTTGACTTCCCTGTGTGTCGTGGACAGTGGTCAGGCTATGAAAGGAATTTCTCACGGGTGTAGCTGTAATTTATACCCTGTGGTCAGAGGTGAAGGGTTCTAAAAATACACGAGTGGGGGGGGGGGAAACGCTATCTAGGTACGTCGACTACAAAGGCACAGGCAATATCTGAAAGTATCTAAGGGCCCATAAATACATGTATACACACACACAGATGCGTGTATACATATGTACACGTGCAAGAAGACGCGCACATACTAATACATATCAACATACACATACACACACATACATGTGTATGCATACAAGCAAGAGCACATATATATACCAATATCCGTGCCTATGAACCCATACATGCATGTGCACATCCATACGGGGACAAACATATGTGTGGAAGGGTTCACACCGGGGTCAGTGTGCAAACTCGAAGGAGAAAGAATAGAACAGTAGAATGACATGTACTCAAAAGGCGGAAAGAGTGAGATGTATGAGAGTGAGGTGCAATAAAAACATATGAGGGGTAAGTAGAAAAAAGGTATATAGGAGAACACCGAAGTGCCTCAACGGGGACTAGTGGAGAAGAACTAAGAATAGCGTGGCATAGAATAGCGTGGCTATTCTTAGTTGTATATAACAAACGGAGCACAAGCCCACTAGCGCAAGCGCAGATTCTGGCTTTTCATAACCTGGATTTGTCTGCGAGAGATCGGACGTTTAACCTTTTGGTGAGAGGTATGACTATTTTGGGAGTCGCGATAGCTCAGTGGTTAGTGAACTGGACTATAAAGGACAATAGGTAGGATTCGATCCATACCAACGGGGTCTGGTTCACCCAACCTTTAATGCAGGGATGGCCAATTTCTTTCAAATGGCGGGCCACTTTTTTATTATTTTTTTTTTGTGGCGGGCCATACACATAACAACATCAATACAAATAAACTTGGCATTTGTTTTAAGGTAATATTTTTGTTATTTATCGGCATTATTTGCTTACATAAATCATTTTATTGCAACAGAGTTAAAAATGCCTAGTTGATTTATTAAAATGAATAAAATTTGCTATTTATATTGTTTAACAAACATGTTTTAGTTAGGTCATTTTAAAGTTGACATGTAACAAACCTTAATGAGAACAATGTGGACGTTCATGTGCAGCAACAAGTTCATCACAGTCAATGTGTAAAGATGATGATGATATTCGTAATAAATCCTGAAGGTGGCCATCAGTGAGTCGGTTTCTTTGTGACGATTTAATCTCCTTCATTGTTGAAAAAGCGCACTCACATATATATGTGCTTCCGAACATAGAAGTAATTTTCAAACTGAAATCACTCAATGCGGGATATTTTTCCTGTGGCACAAGTTTCCAAAAGTCAACTCCTATCTCCATCCTTGATTGGAAAAAGGGGTCACTTTGGAGGTTACATAACTCCAACTGAAAAGTGTCATGTTGTTGGAAAATGTCATACTTCATAGGGTTGTTAAACAATGCCAGTTCTGGTCGTATACCACTGAAGTCAGAAAATCGTTCATTGAATTGCTCCAATAGTTTGTCTAACATTAATACAGAAAATTTGAAATCAGTTTCACTGCGCTCCTCAATCAATTCTTTGCACGAAGGAAAATCAATGAAGTTTTCTTTGGCCATGGTAAATCTAAAAACTTTTAGTTGACTTATAAATCCATCTAGGTGTCCTACCAAATCTGAGACTGTTTGGGAACGTCCCTGTAGATTCACGTTGAGTTCATTCATGTGCTGGGTGATATCAGTTAAAAAGGCCAATGTGGATCAGACATTTTTCTGATCAGTTCTTTGTTGGTATCATGTTTCTCTAAAAACTGCTTTATCTCGTTTCTCAAAGCAAAAAACCGCCTCAAACAATTCCCTCTGCTTAGCCAGCGTTAGGGTTGCCAGATTTAAAAAAAAAAAAAGGAGTACTTTTACGCTGAATTTTTTTTTCTTCAATTTTAATTACATATTTACGAACACATGATTTTGTATATTGTTACCGGTAGTGACAATGAATTCGCCTTTATATTCAAACAAATTTATGAAAAATTATATACAGAAACTAGAAATAAAACAATGCTCATATTCTGCAAAGACAATTTTCTCATTTAAATTTAAAAAAAAACTCTCACCTAGTGTTTCTAGAGGCATTTTAATTGTATTTGCTTGAGGATTTGCCAGCTTTCAATAATCTTGCATCAGTTTTGACAAATTTAAAAAAATCAGCACATGAATTATCAAAATTAACCATGACTCTGAGCTCTGCTTCTATCAGTTCTTGGCTACACCTATTTCTTGTGTCATTCCATTTGTTTTTCATTAAGGAGAATATCCTCTCAACAAAGGCATTTGATCCTGGTATGCTAAATAAAAATCCAACAATCTTTGAAATATTTAGCACTTTATGTTCTGGCACAACAGAAAAAAAATGTAACCAGTTTGTGATATCACTGTTATCTTTGTTAATACTTTCACATAGAACACTCTGAAAGTCACAGAACTCTTCATACATGGCATCAACACATATGTGATCTTTCAATTTCAGAATACACACTGCAGTTTCCAAATCTTCAAAATGAATTTCTTTATCCAAAGCAAAAGCTGCCAATGATGAATATGGATTGTTGGCAGTCACATCAAACCTTTTGTCAAGATACTGAAGCATATCATTGTAAAATTTGTTAAAATCACTTGATATTTTTGTTTTGCAGTGTTACAGACAAATCATTAATATGTTCATTTGCATTGCTGCCTTAAAAACTGTCTTTTATTCTCTGTTTAAGCTTTTCGTTCAAAATGTACATTTGTTTGAATGTCCCCAAGACACTCAATTCACAACTTTCTAGTGTTTTGTTAACAGCATCCAACAAGTTTCCAACATTGTTTACAAAGTGAAAATAAATCTCTGGCAAAATGGCTTGCTCAGGGTCATCAATAAGAAAAACAGATTTCAATAATTTTGGGCAGTCATCAATACTCTGGAAGTAACTTTTGATTGCACCCCAATTTAGGAGAAGCCTATTTACAGCTGGAGTCAAAGACAGCCACCTTGTTGGAACATGTCTCAATATTTCAGACAATTCTAATTCCACAAAATTAAAAAATGATTTCAGTTCCTCTCTTCTTTTTTCTGAAACTGAGAAATGATTGTAAATTTTGAGGACTATGCTCTCTACATCAATATCCAATTTGTCTGTAGCATACTTGATTGCATTATTAAGTATGTAATTTGTACAATTGGCCTTCAATATATTTTCATTCTTTTTCAAAAGTAATTGAAATACAGAATGTCTAATTCCAAAATTGACACTTGCATTGTCTGCACTATATGATGAAATGTGATTTATATCAAGATTATGTCTTTCTAAACTCTGCAGCACTAGCTGACTAACTCCACAAGCAGTTTCATCAGCATTTTCAATAAAATCCAGAAGTTTATTCTGCACTCATTTCACTGAGTCAAAGTAGCGAAGGCAAACTGGAAACATCTTCCTGTTTCCCTTATTCGAGGCATCTGTTGCCAATGAAAAAAATCTCACACTCCGAACACTTTAAAATATCTAAAAAATCATTGACACTTCTGGGTGCTAAAACATTCTTGACAAGCATTTCAGCTTTAGTGCGCCCACATGATACTTTTGAAGCAGTCACAGAATCTTTAACAATGTGTGTCACAAGCTTATTTCCACAGTCCAAGCTAGAATAACTTTGATTATGTTTGACTGCATGATAAACCAAAGCCAGTTCACTCGCGACAACATTATCGTGTTCTGATGTACTGTTTACATTTACAAAATAATGTGAAAGTTTGTTTACACTAACATCATCAGATTTTTCTTTTAGTTTATGCGTTTTAGATTCTGTATGTTGTTTTAAGTCACTTTGTCCACCATGAGAAATACTAAAATCTTTTCTGCATAACACACAGAAAGCTCGATGTTCGTTAGGTCCTGGTTTAACCCATGAAAACGATTCTTCCCACACTTTACGGTAACTTTGATTGTGTTGTAGTTGTAATTTTAATTTCTTCTTTGGAGGAAACTTCTTTAAATCCATATCACTCATTATAAAATAATGTTAACAAACTTTAAAATAAACTTACTAATAATATGTAGATGCGAGGATTGAATTGGATGGAGCGGTGAAACTGTGTTTACACATCGACGATCGGAAATAAATTGATTCTTGTCGTGGGCTAGGACGGAAATTAAATCGCTTCAATATTTTAGCGCGGAACTACAATTTGCGCACTTAAAAGTATGATCCAGAAAGAATTATACAAAACAAACCGCCGAATGGTTTAATTAATATTATTTACTACGAATTTATATATTATTTAATCGATATTTAAAAAAATATTTACGTGAGCGTTAAAATACGGTGTTTTAGCGACTCCGGGCAAAGATAAAACGGAGTCATCGAATTACGTGAAAAAAACGGAGAAATCCGTAAAAAACGGTGTATCTGGCAACCCTAGCCAGCGTACTTGTGTGTAGAGCACCAAATCGTCATATTCCGCCTCAACTTCTGATAGAAAATTTATAAACTGTCGGTGTGTCAAAGACCGATTCCCGCCTTTTATTAAATTCACACACTTTATTACAGTTTTCATAACATCCTCCACGTCTAGAATCTTGCAACACAGCACCTCCTGGTGTATAATGCAGTGTAATGCTGGGCAATGGAGTCACCGTCACATAATGATTTTTTTTTATTTCGATATCTCTGCGCTTACAACAATCGATGCCATTAAGGAACTTGTTTGTTTTGTTGTTAATGTAGTAAAAACAGATTTCTGAGCACTAACCTTTTTCTTCAAATCGCACACAAATGTAGAACGTATTGTACCAATGCAGTCCTTGTATTTAGCAGCATGATGCTGTGTGTAATGCCGTTTAAGATTATACTCTTTATTTACAGACAACACTTGCAAACACACAAGGCACTGCGGTTTGCTATCCTTATTGTTGATAAATAAAAAAAATCATGTTCCCATTTCTCATGAAAAAATCTGATTTTTAAATTTAATTGTCGTTTATTGTTCATATTATACCACAACCGAAGCAACAGACAATGAAAACACAGATTACAACAATAGCACTGTTTCCTGTTAAAATGGAACTATTCACTGTAACTCGACAAAATCAGAATGATCAGATCGGATATATAATTTTGACTGATGAAAAGAGGTTTGGAGAGAAAGAACTGAAAGTAGAATAATTGTGCGGTGAATGTGTTGGGGTGGAGGAAGTGGGTGACTGACAGTATTTCTTGGCGGAAACTGTTTGAACTCGCCGAACCGAGAGTCGGCTCTAGAACCATTCGTTGGCTTCTTCCTTTGTTTAAGTCGGTCGCAGGATGATCAAAAGGAAAAAAAAGGATGGGCCGGGAATGACGGGAAGTCGACGTTAAACTAACTACTAGAGTGTTCCGTTTTTTAAACATAGGTCTACTAGGGAATATTTGAGTTAGCTTTCTCCACGGTAGAAGTTAATGTAACAAATTTTTAATTAATTTTACCCAGGACATTTTGCTCAATGCAACCTGATTTTATTTTTTATACGCCGAGGACCACAAAAAGGACGTCGCGGGCCACTTGTGGCCCGCGGGCACTTAATTGGCCATCCCTGCTTTAATGGGTACTGGATTTTTTTTTTGGGAAAGTAAAGTCGCACGGGCGTAATACCGACCACATTACCCCAAAAATCATGTGCCGAAGATCTGTAAAATTTATGGTCACTAACACCATATTCCCTAACACCATTTGGCGCGACGGGGGTACTTTACTTTAATGAATATTTTGTGTGAAAGTAATGTTCTGAAAATTATAATATTTGTACCATAGCTGAAATCAAGACATTCCTGTGGTAAAGATAAATAGGGACCAGGGTCCACGACACAGGGAAGTCAGTTTACTTTTCTTTAACATTTTTCGATTATTTTGTTTTGAATGTTTCATTACCAGTTAGCTATGTAGGATTAGTTATATTTACTTACATATCTGTGTGTGTTGTTGTTTGTTTGTTCCTGCTGAGGGCCTATTGAGCCGAAACGTCGTTCAAATCTGTGTCGTCTACTAACCACGTAAAGCTTTTACCATACCATTTTTTCTATTTTTTTTCAATTTTCCCTCACATTCAGCTTTACTGCAGCTTCGCATTTTTATGTATTCATTTGCGTTTCTTTGCCATAACTATATATATGGCCCTTTTCGTCTTGTCAGACGGTCTAGTGGAGGCTATTGCGTATTTTTTTGAGGTATTGTTTTTGCCGAACAGCTTCTCTCGTGGCTAATTCTACCAATGTTTGACAAACACACGCGGTCACATAATGAACAGGTCAGGCTCGCTGGTCCACAGGGTTTACCATCCTTTTTCATGAGTCTCTTCTCTTCTAAGTCCTGTCTTAGAACAGTCTCAAATGTTGTTATACCGTTCCTTATACGTGCTCTCCATGATGTGCGATCACTTGCCAGATGTTGCCAGTCGTTTTCACAGATGGAGAAGTCTTTCAGAGATGATTTGCAGATATCTCTATATCGTAGTTTAGGTCTGCCGATTTGTCGTTTTCCGTGTTTTAGCTCGCCATATAGTATTTGCCTAGGAATGCGTTTTTCTTCCATCCGTTGGACATGCCCCAGCCATCTTAGCCTTCGACTTCTGAGCATCGACATGATTTGCCATAACCCCGTAAAGATAAATGCATGGATGTTTACTGAGTGAATGCATTTTGATTCATCATTAACATGGACCACTGGTTGACCTTTGAGGCTGTTTCCCTCCTAGATTTATGGCATTCCCTTCTGTTTCTCCTGAGTTTCCCTCCTTGACTATATCCTTCCGACATTTGTCTGTGACGAGTTTGTGGTGCAATAGCTGCTCTTTATCTGCACTTATCTTCAGGTATGCTCGTGCCCTCCAGAGCTTGATTGTGTCATCCATGGTTGGAAAGTCAAGAAGATACCTCATTGCTACACAGGGAGTGTCCGTCGGATACTCCAAGATATTTCGCTTCATTCTGTATTTTCTCCAACCTGTCAATTTGCGTTGTACTAACAGAAAGACTTACCAGGGCATAATCGCTTGGCGTGAGGACTAGTCCCTGAAACAGAAGGCCTCTGCTCGATGTTGACATGTCTTTTAACACCTTCAAATCTGAGAATGGTCCTTGTTTGGTTTTAGTAGCGGTAGTAAGTAGCTGTGCTCATCCTTAATCTGACCACTCTGAATTCTGGTATTGAAACTCCTTGGTCAGTTTTTTTTTCAAGTCGTCATCAGCTGAATTGCCTATGTCGTCGTGTCGAACATCATCTGGATCAAGAGCCGTGTTCTGTGACCTTTGAAGTATTGTGCAAATGGTATTGGTTGTGATTGCGAGATCTTCTCCCAGTATTACATCCTCACACAATTCTGAGAGCGACCCACGTATCATCATTCTTACAGCTTCATTTCTTTGGTCAGTCGGCTCAATGTAGAGGGCGAACAGGCCCTTCCCTTTGATTTCATCAGATTTGTGCCATATCTTGCCTATGTTCGGGAAGTCTGGTATGCCTCTGTGACGT
The DNA here is from genome assembly GCA_032433765.1 of Megaustenia siamemsis. Lineage (NCBI taxonomy): Eukaryota > Metazoa > Mollusca > Gastropoda > Stylommatophora > Ariophantidae > Megaustenia > Megaustenia siamemsis. Next base: position 23,099,753 of record JAVIAB010000091.1, on the reverse strand, counting down.
GTTGTGCCATTCATGTTCTGATGAAGGCGTCATAATGTGGCTAATGATTTTTCTGATCATATTTTTCTTACAGAAAACCTCCCACCTGTCATTTTTAATCTGCTTAGCACATACTTTAAAGTTCATCATTTTTTGGTCGACCTCTGCTTTCAGACGCTTCAAGCGCTCAGGTTAAGTTCTTCCATTCTTTCTGACTTTATGCCCTTTCTTGGATGTTTGTGGCTTGTTCCACCAAGCTTCCTCAACGTATACATTCCACCAGTGTGGCTGCGTTCATCTCTCCTGCGAGGGGCGCCCTGTTTTCTATCTGCTTTTTGTTAATGATAGCCTGGTCTGTGTTCTCATATTGGAATGTGCTGAGCTTGGTTTTGTGGGTTCTATTTCTACCTTTCTCAATTAAGAGGCCACATGAATAGTGATCACCTCAGTGGAATCCTAGTACACTCCACTTGCAAACCGGTGCAAAGGCAGAAGACATCTACCAGGTCTATGACACTAGCAGAGTCCCCTGTTCGAGTAGTTATTCGGGTTTCCCTTCATTCATTCAAGCACACTAAATTCGACCGATACCAGTGCTTCTCCCTGCTTGTTGGTTATGACGTTACTTCACTAGTTGCCTCTAGCATTAAAGTCTCCGTAGAAATCGATGTTCTCCTCCTCGAACGCGAAGAGATTCTGCCATCGTTGAGTGTCCACCTTCCATTACAGGCATACACATTTACAACCATGAAAGGAACTGTGTTCTGCACACTAACTGTATGTACGTACAATTCTCCACTGTCCCGCACAGATATTTGAACCTCAGCTGCCGCCATATTGTTTTGCACAAGGATGGCCTTCCCACGGAACTTTTGCCTTTTCCTGTTTTTATTCTGTAATGTTGCCATTTAGGCTTCATCTGAATACTTCTTGTCGTCATAGTTGGTTTTGTCGCTGAAACTCGATATTGTGGGTAGTTTAGACTCACGTGTATTTCCACATGAATACTATTCTACCGTTTAGCTGTTAAATTCATCAAAATGCTTAGTCACAAAGTCCAAAAAGGTAATCGCAGAACCCCTCAAGTTGATTACGCCCCTGAAATAACCCCACTAAAAGAAAATGGTACTACCATGCGAAGGTAGAAGACACCAGTACAAGGCCTATGACACTACAGTGATAGGATAGGATGGAGAGAAGGGTGGATGGAGGAAAGCAGGAAGGAAGGATGAAAGTTAATCCCAGAACCCCTCAAGTAAGTTACGCAACTGATATAATCCTACTAACAGAAAATGGTACTATAAAATCATGAGGGTTACCCCTCCAAGTCCTAACTCTACTACTCATGAAAGTTACGCCTCTGTCATAGCCATAGTAATAGAAAATACTACTACCAAATATAAAAGTCACGCCCCTGTCATAACCACACTAAAAGAAAATGGTACTACCAAGTATGAAAGTCACGCCTCTGTCATAGTCACAATAACATCAAATACTACTACCAAGTATGAAAGTTACGCCTCTGTCATAGCGACACTGAAAGAAAATACTACTACCAAACATCTGTTATAACTCTATTAAGTTGTCTTTCCGCCACAAGTCCATTAATTTATCATCTCTTTAAAAACAACACCACAATAGAATTTCTCGAGTTGTTATTCTAGTATTCAGCTGTTAAACTCATTAGCGCGGCCCGTGTGTTTCTCAGAGGCTGGTGTGTCTTCCGTATCTTCCGTCCAAGCATTCAATTTCGCACACTGTGAAACAGGGTTGGGGCAGAGAAACGGAGAGGTGGAGAAAAGGGGGAATTAGGTGGAAGAGGTCAAGGGTGAATGCGAGAGATAGCCGTAAACAGGTAGCAATTCATAGTCCACGGGAAATGAGGGGATCGGGTGAACAGGTCGTGAAACACGAAGTTTGAAAACGAGACAAAGAGTTAGGGGAGACAAAGGAGTTAGGAGTTAGTTAGTGAGGGTCATTCGAGAAATTGCGAGCGCTGAGTGCGGACGGATTGTCGTATTGACGAGCCGGGACCGTGAGCGGAGTTTGTAGTGATAAGGACCAGGAGGTTTGGAAAATTAAAAAGTGAGTTAGGGCACCACAGTCGAGCAAGGAGGACTGTGATACCGATAGAATAACGTTTCATGGACATTGTGAATTGTGCTAGAAACTAGTAGTTGATGTATTCAAGCAACGTTGTGTGTAGAGTAGGTGAACTATATAGAATATATTTTTCAATGGACATAGTAATTGTGTTAGCTTAAGGAGTTATGATACTCACGCACAGAAAAAATGTATTCATTGTGAGCTAGGTGGCACTCACTAAGTTAGGAGGCTGGATAGAAGCCAATCCAGTGACTATTTAGCAAATAGGAGGAAATTGGTAAATTCAATATTTTGTGCAGAGACTTTAGAGAACAGGGTTATTCTTACCATTAATAGGCTGATCGTAAGCCGTCAAGGGACATTATTATGAACTCAGTAGGTTCAATATTTTGTGCAGAGACTTTAGAGAACAGGGTTGTTCTAACCACTAACAGGCTAATAGTAAGTCGTCAAGTGACATTGTTATGAGCTCAGTATTGGGCAAGATAGTAAGTGTGAAGGGCTTGTTAGGTGACGAGGATGTAGGTCGTCCGTGTGGTTACCCCAAGGTAACAGGCTAGACTTAGGCCAGTGACAGTTAGAGAGTGATTACTGTAACTTGGTGAAGTGAAGCTACATGGTTGAGAGAGTGTGTCCAAGAGGAGATACTCAAGACATTGGGGAAATGAGAGTCATATACGTGAGCGTTTGTGGGGAGGTATGATTGACTGTCAACGATGTATTTTGTCAGACCATTCACAGTGGTCATGCAGTGAAATAAAACCAGTGTGTGCAGTTTTCACGAGTGTCAGTTCCATCATGTATCATTGTTGCTGTATTCTGTCACTGCGATGAACGGATGAGGGTGTCGCGCGTCATGAACATCACAACGTGAAGTCGAGAAGAAACTGATAAAGGGCCAGAGGGGTGGCAATGGCTGAGGGAGTCTGTCCATCCATTCCAGCAGTATACCAGGTAGGGCTCAAGTCTTAACGAGCCTTGCCTCTGTTAGCAGAACACCCGGTCGGACTCAGGTCTTAACAAGCCTTACCTCTGTCAGCAGAACACCAGGTCGGGCTCAGGTCTTAACGAGCCTTGCCTCTGTCAGCAGAACACCATGTCGGGCTCAGGTCTAAACGAGCCTTGCCTCTGTCAGCAGAACAATGGGTCGGGCTCAGGTCTAAACGAGCCTTGCCTCTGTCAGCCGCAGTCTGTCCGAGCATGACCACGGAGCAAGAAAGCTTCGTCGGAATTAAGGAGGGCGCAACCGGCCAGGGAGTGAGGGCTCAGATGTTTACCAGCCATCACGCCGTTCACAGAGTCCCGATGCAAGTAAACGGGGCAATCATCCAGTCGAGTCAAGGCAGTCAAAAAATAAGAAAGAAACCTGGGTTATGTGTTAGACGGAGGTGCGGTATAAATAGTGTTCAACGTGAGACATGTGAGAGAGAGAGAAGGCCTGTTACAACTGAAGGCTCTTTGGCAGTCACCTGTTAAAGTCATTAGCGCTCGTGGCCAGTGTCATGGTCAAACACTGAGTAAGTTGTTACCGATATGCTACCATTAGATTAAAAGAAATTTTAGGCATACATTAAAGTTGTCTTGAATAACAATAACTATAAGACTGTTTTGAGAGAATGTACAACGTACCACAGATGATGCCGATATTCCCGACTGGCCCCCATCCACAAGTTCCCTTTTCAGGAGACATCACGAGAGGTCAGGAGAGGTCACCCCGACAGCAACGAGAGGTCACGAGATCGCCTTGCACCTGGAAAAAAATTTTAGAACATGCACCGGTAGACTTTTTATATAGCCAAAAATGTTAGAACATGCACCGGTAGATTTTATAAAGCTAAGTTGAACAGTGAGCCATCTGATCTTGTGCGAATGTAAATATCTTCTGAGCTGTTTTCGAAGGCGTAAGTTAGAATGAATGGACTGTCCACCCAGAATACACTCAGCAATATACGCAGATGATCTGGCGTTATGGGCTCGCGAGGAAAGTATGTCGGTGGCTGGACCCAGGATACAAGATGCCCTAGGTGAACTTGAAAAATGGACGAACACCTGGTTCTTACCAATCAACAAAAATAAAAACTACATATACAATTTTCAGCCTATCAAGAAACACTCTCTGCAAACTTGAAGATAAAAGACCATGTACTCCCTATTGACCAAAACCCAACATATGGGCGTCACCATGAATCGCAGAATGACTTGGAAAAATCAGATAGACAGAGCAAGGAAAAAAGCCAGAAGACGAACGACTATATTGAAGAAATTGGCAGGAACGGACTTGGGGGGGGGGGGGGGGGCAGACAGCAATATTTTGAAAAGACTATACGTAGGAAGAGTCAGACCAGTTCTAGAGTATGGAGTCACAGCCTGGGCTATGGCTTCCAAATCACACCTTAGCAAAATTAACAGAACACAAAATCAAGCTGCCCGAATCATCATTGGTGCTATGAAATCTACACCTATCAAGACTCTAGAAACAGTAACAGGTTTACAACCCTTAGATGACAGACGGGTCACTAAAGTATTGCAACAAGCGGAGAAATAGAGAAGGCTCCGTAGCCACCATATCAACCAAAGAATAACTGGTTCGGGAATTGTACGACTAAAGAGGAGCAACTTCGCTGCAATTGCCAATGAACTAACTACTGGAGACCCTGTACTTTCCCAAACAATATCGAAACCCTTGGGCCCATCTGATATGTCTCCTCACGGAAAACATAAAATACCAGAACTTAAGGAAAATATAACAGGAATCATGAAAAAAAGGCACCCAATCAGACACAGAAAGAAAACATGTAGCAGAAAAAACACATACACGATACCTACCCATAGGACTCTTGGTCCCACATATACACAGATGGTTCTGCTACAAATGCCACCAGAAATGGAGGGGGAGGTGTGTTCTTGACGCGGAATAATCAGGACGAGATCACCAAGTCAATAGCTACTGGAAAATTATCAAACAACTTTAAAGCAGGAACTGAGGCCATCAGAGATGCTGCAACACTGGCTACTCAACAAAAAAATAACATGCACAATAAATTGGTGATTCTGACTGATGCTACTTTCAGTACTATCAGCTCTAAAAAGTCTCAAGAATAATGAACTAGATGACTTGAGAACAACCCTGGACCAACTATGCAATAACTTCCAGAGAGTATTCATTCAGTGGGTACCATCACACTGTAATATACACGGGAACGAACGTGCAGACAAATTAGCTAAAGAGGGAGGGAGATTACCACAAGAGAACCATCCGCTCAGTTATGATGAAGCCAAATCCATCCTCAGGAGTCAGTTCCATGAAAAATAGAAACAAGAACACCCAAAGCATAACGAACGGATACCACCAACTATCAAGGAGGGATCAAGTCATCATACTTCGCCTACGCACTGGCCACAATAGAATGAGAAATCACATGTTAGCCAAATTCAAAATAGGTACAACCAGCCTATGCCACTGTACACTGGACAATATGACTACAAAACATGTTCTACAGGATTGCCTCCAGTACACATACCTGAGAAGAGCAATGTAGTCCACGCCCACCTCCCTGGAAGAAAAACTATATGAGGCAATCAATTCGCTTAAACAGACAGCTGACTTCATGAGAGTCTGGAATCCTACTCTGATTGAGTCTTGATCGCAGAGAGAGAGAGAGAGAGAGAGAGAGAGAGAGAGAGAGAAAGACAGAGAGAGAGGGGCAGCAAACAAAATACCAAAAAGGGTGGGGGCGAGGACACATTCTTGTTTCACTGTTGTTGACTTTATAACTCTCTGACGAACTCCCATCAAAGTGGATTTTAGCATTCATGTTTTCATGAAAGGACATAATCATCAAAATCATTGAGTGCCGTCTCCGCATCGAAGGTTGGCTACCATGGAGCGTCATTCCACTCTGTCTCTTGCTTTGATGGTGCAGATTGTCATATGCTGACTTGTCAATCTTTTGATGTTACTCGTCCATGTTAGTCTTGGTCTGCCTCTGCCTCTTTTACCTTGTATTTTCCCCTCCAGGATTACTTTTAGTAGGCTATTGTGTCTTTTAACATGCCCCAAAAATCGCATTTGTCTTGTTTGAATTGAGTTTGAATTGAGTAGTTCTCTTTTCATTTTTAGTTGTTTTAAAACTTCCTCGTTTGTTTTCTTTTCTTTTCATCCAATTCTACCTATTCTTCTATAAATCCACATTTCAAAGGCTTCAATTTTCTGTTCTGTTTTCTTGTCTAATGTCCATGTTTCTGCACCATACAAGAATGTTGAGAAGATGTAACATTTTGCTATTCTTAGTTTTAGCCCTGGTGTTATTTGTTTTGATGTTAGTATATTTTTCATGGCATTGAAATTACTTTTTTGCCATACCTATTCTTTTATTCATTTCAGTCGTACATTTTCCATCACTGGTTATAGTATGTCCCAGGTAGTTATAGTTCTGAACTGTCTCTAGATGTATTCCTTTCACTCTGATATTTAATTGTAGATCTTGAGAATTTTCTTTGTTTATGATCATAGTTTTAGTCTTTTTGATATTCATATCTAGTCCATATTTTTTGCTTGTCATGTTTGTTACATCTCGTTCCTAAAACAGTAGTTAGAATTTCTCTCCATGGCTTTCTTTGGAATGTTACGTGATGAGGCTCCAATCTCTTTCACGGTGGAAGGACATAATCAGCTTCAGTAATTTAGGTGGGCAGCCTATGCTTTCTAATACGCTGTTGAGCCCATCTCTATTTACTGAGTCGAAGGCCTTTGTGAGATCCACAAAGGCAATATAGAGCTGCATATTTTGTTCCCGCAAAAGAAGACTGGCTCAGCCAAAAATGTATAGAAATAGAAACTATGGAAAGCAAACAAGACTTAAGCACACAGAAATAAAGAGAATGACTAATAAAAATAAAAAAGCCACAGAAGGTGGATGCATTGCAGACAAAAAGGAAAAATGCTAACAGACAATGAAGATATTATAGATAGATAGCAGGAATATATAACAGAACTATTTCATGATCAAAGGGACAAGAAACCAGTTATAAAATGTACATCAGGCTATAAAATCTTAAAATCTGAGGTGGAAAAAGCAATGAAAAAGGGAAAAGCAGCAGGACCTGACAGCATACAGATAGAGATGATACAGGCACTAGAAGATTTTGGAATTGAAGTGATTACAAACATATGCAACGACATATACCATACAGGATACATACCAAATGAACTTTAAACATCAACTTTAATTGAATTGCCTAAAAAGAATGGTGCAGCTGAATGCAGTGACTTTAGAACAATAAGCCTAATGAGCCATGTTACACAAATCTTGCTAAAAGTTATACAAGAAAGGATTCAGAATAAAATCAATACTGAATTAGATGAGCAACAATTTGGATTTAGGAAAAATAGCGGGACAAAAGAAGCCATATTCTGCATGAGAACATTAATCGAAAAGTACACAGAAGTAAACAAACAAATATATACCTGCTTCATAGACTACACCAAAGCTTTTGATAGAGTACACCACAAACAACTTATAGAATGTCTAAAAGAGATACATCTAGATGACATGGACATACGACTAATATGTAATCTATACTGGGAGCAAACAACAATAATAAAATATAACAAAGGGAACTCTACACCCATTGATATAAAAAGAAGAGTAAGACAGGGATACATCCTATCACCAAGCTTGTTCAATCTATACACTGAGCAAATCTCTAAAACCATCACAGAGATGCCAGGCCTAAACATTAATGGAAAGATAATCAATAACCTAAGATATGCTGATGATACTGTTCTACTAGCAGAAAATCCTAAAGATCTACAACAATTACTTAATGTAATAAACATGACAAGCAAAAAATATGGACTAGATATGAATATCAAAAAGACTAAAACTATGATCATAAACAAAGAAAATTCTCAAGACCTACAATTAAATATCAAAGTTGAGGGAATACATCTGGAGACATTTCAGGGCTACAACTACCTGGGACATGCTATAACCAGCGATGGAAAATGTACATATGAAATAAACAAAAGACTAGGTATGGCAAAAAGTAATTTTAATGCCATGAAAAATATACTAACATCAAAGCAAATAACACCAGGGCTAAAACTAAGAATAGCAAAATGTTACATCTTCTCAACATTCCTGTATGGAGCAGAAACATGGACATTAGACAAGAAAACAGAACAGAAAATTGAAGCCTTTGAAATGTGGATTTATAGAAGAATAAGTAGAATTGGATGAAAAGAAAAGAAAACAAACGAGGAAGTTTTAAAACAACTAAAAATAAAAAGAGAACTATTAAGCTCAATTCAAACAAGACAAATGTGATTTTTGGGCCATGTTAAAGACACAATAGCCTACTAAAAGTAATCCTGGAAGGGAAAATACAAGGTAAAAGAGGCAGAAGCAGACTAAAGACTAACATGGACGAGTAACATCAAAAGATGGACAAATCAGCCTATGACAACCTGCACCATCAAAGCAAGAGACAGAGCAGAATGACGCTCCATGGTAGCCAACCTTCGTTGCGGAGACGGCACTCAATGATGATGATGATGATTTTGTTCACGGCATTTTTCTTGTAATTGTCTGAGTGTGAAAATCTTGTCTATAGTTGATCTCCCGGCCCTGAAGCCGCATTAAAACTCGGGAAGAATACGTTCTGCAAGTCTATGCAGGTGTTTTAGTATTACTCCCGTAAAAGCCTTGCCGGCTGTGCTAAGGAGAGAGATGCCTCTGTAGTTATTGCAATCACCTTTGTCTCTTTTGTTTTTGTATAGTGTTATGATCTTAGCAGTTCTCATATCATGAGGTATTTCTCCTTGTCTCCAGCATTTGATTAACAGTTTGTATAGATGTGGAAGTAGAACGTTTAAGTTTTCCTTTAGTATCTCTGTGGGAATGTTGTCATTTCCTGCAGCATTTCCTCTTGAGAGAGCATTTATTGCGTCAGCAAGTTCGTTCATAGTAGGCTCAGCGTCCAGCTCAGACATTGTAGGATATTTAGGTATTGACTGGGCTTGAAGTGTGTTTGCTGGTCTGTCATCATGGTATAGGTTGGAGTAGTGTATCTTCTTTCTATATTTAAGAGCATAGATTATTCCAGTATTCATTTGCGCATCTTCTTACTTCGCGTTGTAGAGTGGCTTGTGCATGTTTAAGCTGGTCCTTGGTGATTTGCTTGGGTTGTTTTTGAAGTTCAGTAGTGCATTTTTCTTATTAACTATTAGTGATCTAATCTTGTTGCATTTTCTTCGACCCAGTCGTTTTAGAGAATATTTTTTGGCCGTAGGTAGATGGAACACAATTATAGATGTGTGTTTTCAGAGAGTACCAGTTGTCATCCACACATGATGGACCTTATGCTTCTTCTTACAAGTTCTTCAAAATTAGATAAAAAATGTCTTTATTTGATGAGATTTTAGTCGCTGTGATTTTATCTTGGCTGCTGAAGGCTCTCTTGATTTGTACATGCGATCACTTCTAGCTTTAATCTTACTGATGACGAGAGCGTGGTCTGTATTGCAGTATGTGATATGCTCGTGTTATTCAAAGAATACCTGCATGTTAGAGCTAGGTCTAGTTGGTACCACTTCTAGCATGACGCTATGTTAATTTATGTTTATGTTTTACATTAAAGTAGGTATTAGTTACACATAGATGATTATTTGAATAGAATTCTAGGAGTCGCTTGCCATTTTCGTTGATTGATCTTTCCAATGCTGTGATGGCCTAGGCATGTTGGCCAAGATTGTTGGTCAGACCCTGTACGTGCGTTGAAATCACCAAGTATATATAATAGCTCTTCCTTTGGAAGTGAATCTATGATCATTTGAAGTTGGTAGAAATTGTCTTTCTCTTCGCCTGATGTAGCCAATGTTGGTGCATAGGCACCAATGATGTTTATCCCTTCGTACGCCAGCTTTTACCTCTGACGAAGTCCTTAGATACTAGGAACTGAATTTTGTGTGTTAATCCATTTTCCCATGGCAGCCGTCCCTCGCCACACGGGCAGATAACTCCGTCTTCGGAGGAACTAATATTTTTCCGTCGATGAGTAATTGACGTTTCAAGCTGAGACCAGGGGTGGTTGCCGCAGAGAGAAACCATAGATAGGCGTCTTTCCTCGAGACCAACCAATCCCCCATGATGTTTATTAATCCATTCTTTGTATGCAGCTGAAGTATCATTAGGAGTATTCATTATTATTATTATTATACTTGCGTAGTAAGTGTGGTTATTTTGTGCCGAACATACTGTGTAATCCTTAGTTAAACTATTTTAGAGTGTTTTGTGTATTAAGAGTAGTTATTTTGTGCCGAACATACTGTGTAATCCTTAGTTAAACTATTTTAGAGTGTTTTGTGTATTAAGAGTAGTTATTTTATGCCGAACATACAGTGTAAGCCTTAGAGGCAATGCAGCAGGAGGTCGACGCCTGGGATTCATTACCCAAGCGGGCCCACCTCCCCTAGAGTGTCAAGAAACTAAACGGCCGAAACACTTGCTCGATGAGGACTTTTTCTGATAATCAGATTGCCTCCTGCCGCGAAGTTCTGTACAAAGAGTTTCCTACTACTATTAGTATTAGGAAGATAACGTTATACTTTTAACAACAACCTAGCATCGATGTCATATTTTTTTTCACGGTCACAACCGCCATCTCGCTTCAGGAAGAGATAAACTCCGGACTCTGAAAAGCAGTTTCGAAATTTAGTAGACATAGAACATGGGTCAAAACATCACTAGCATTCTGACCATAAGGACCTAATTTATCATAGCTGTGTGCATGGCACACTTTTATATGGATCAGAAACTTACACTTCTTATGTCGGGAGAGATAACAGATTACACAATTTTTATGTGTTTTGTCTTCGCCAACTAATAAACATCATATGCCAGGACAAAGTAACCAACTCTAACGTCTTGCAGCGTGCCAAACTCCCATATATCATGGCAACACTTTGGGGTCCGGTTGGCTTACCACGGCAACAGCCGGGGTTCGTACCCTGGCGAGGACACCTGGGTTTTACTAATTCCCTAAAAATTAGTGGGAGCCGCGATAGCTCAGTGGTTAGTGAACTGGACTACTACGGACAAGAGGTAGGGTTCGATCCCAACCGACGGCTCCGGGTTCACCCAGCCTTAAATGGGTACCGGATTTTTTCTGGGAAAGTAAAGCAGCACGGGCGTAATACTGACCACATTACCCCAAAAATCATGTGCTGAAGGTCTGTAAAATATAGGGTCACTAACACCATATTTCCCTATACGCCACTTGGCGTGACGGGGGGGTACTTTTTTTTTTTTTTTTTACTTTGGGGTTGGAGACTATGGTGGCTTGATCATGCAAGAAGAATGCAAACAATTGCATTCCCATACACATTATCGTAAGGAGAAGTTACAGATGGAAAGAGACTAGGGGGTAGACCAGTGTTGCGATATAAGGATGTTTGCAGTGCTTTGTTGGGTGAATATCTAAGAGTGACAGAAGCTGGGACAATATGACTGCAGATCGCTGCACATGGAGAACATGAAAAAAAAAAAAGACGGCACACCAACAATCGAGGCAGTGTTGCTATTAAATTCAGAAGACAAAAGGGGCAGGAGAATGGAGAATATGCCAGAAACCACGAATACATCTTGTTCATTCCGCGGTCCATCTGTCTATAAAATATTTGCTCAACCACGAGAAAAGCTGTTCAGTAAAACAGCATCCAGTATGGGACCACACTACTGGTTACTTTTGCCTGTTTGCTACCACCCGTCTGTCAATAAAACTCAAATAAATATAGATAATTTGATTGAAAGAGAGAGAAGAGAGTGATGAGGAGAGAGCTACACAACTACACAAGATACAGTTACGAGAGAGAGAGAGAGAGAAATAGAGGGAGAAGAGGGTTAGTGGGGCGAAAAATAAAAGAAAAAAATGAGAAACAGAGGATATGGTCAGTAGTGAGAATAAAAAGGTAGGTGGGTGCGAAAAGTGATAGATAGATAGATAGATAAGATAGATTAGATAGATTAGATAGATAGATAGATAGATAGATAGATAGGATGGGTGGGTGGGTGGGTGGGAGGGAGGGAGGGAGGGAGGGAGGGGGGGGGGGGAGGGAGGGAGGGAGGGAGGGAGGGAGGGAGGGAGGGAGGGAGGGAGGGAGGGAGGGAGGGAGGGAGGGAGGGAGGGAGGGAGGGAGGGAGGGAGGGAGGGAGGGAGGGAGGGAGGGAGGGAGGGAGGGAGGGAGGGAGGGAGGGAGGGAGGGAGGGAGGGAGGGAGGGAGGGAGGGAGGGAGGGAGGGAGGGAGGGAGGGAGGGAGGGAGGGAGGGAGGGAGGGAGGGAGGGAGGAGGGAGGGAGGGAGGGAGGGAGGGAGGGAGGGAGGGAGGGAGGGAGGGAGGGAGGGAGAGAGAGAGGGAGGGAGAGAGAGAGAGGAGAGAGAGAGAGAGAGAGGAGAGAGAGAGAGAGAGAGAGAGAGAGAGAGAGAGAGAGAGAGAGAGAGAGAGAGAGAGAGAGAGAGAGAGAGAGAGAGAGAGAGAGAGAGAGAGAGAGAGAGAGAGAGAGAGAGAGAGAGAGAGAGAGAGAGAGAGAGAGAGAGAGAGAGAGAGAGAGAGAGAGAGAGAGAGAGAGAGAGAGAGAGAGAGAGAGAGAGAGAGAGAGAGAGAGAGAGAGAGAGGATATTGTCACAAGAGAGAAAAAAGGCGGATAGGTGAGAAAATTATCAAGCCAGAGGGTTGAGAGAGAAAGAGATAATGATTACCCATGGGGTATCAAAAGGGAGCCGCAATCGCTCAGTGGTTAGTGAACTGGACTAAAAAGGACAAGAGGTAGAGTTCGATCCCAACCGACGGCTTCCGGGTTCACCCAGCCTTAAATGGGTACTGGAATCTTTTCTGGAAAAGTAAAGCTGCATGGGCGTAATACCGACCACATTATCCCAAAAATCATGTGCTGAAGGTCTGTAAAATTTATGGTCACTAACACCATATTCCCTATACGCCACTTGGCGTGACGGGGTACTTTACTTTACAGGGTATCACGCGATTTGATTGTTGGATATGTATAATAACTGATCCTGTCAGTTTGTCTATGGTAGCTTATGATGGTGGTTTCCTTATGTAGTAGAACCTCGTTCATGAGTTACGATGCTTGAGGTAACACTAGACAGAGTTTCTGAACATTTTGGGATAAGCTACTGAGAACTTATGGGTAAAACGTACGTGCTGAGACGCCGATACAAGTCTCGTACCTTTTGTTGTGTACAGCCAGCAAAAGTACTGCTAAGAATCATCTATAACAGAAAGATAAACAAATTAAAGCTGTAAATAAAAAAATAAAAGGAACAATGTGGGTTTGTTGAAGGTAAAGGTACGAACAATGAGCATACACATCATAAGAACATTAGTTGAAAGAGCCATACAAATGAAAACACATTTGAAATGTAATTATGTTTTATAGAATACACCAAAGCATTTGACAAAGTAAAGATAGAAAATAGTCTTCTTCTTCAGCGTTCAGATATTGCTATGCATTTAGACATTTTGACCAGCTTTGGTCACAAACAAGATGGTGCATTTGAGGTCATCACTGGTTCCCCATAGCTTGTCATGTAGGGCTGTTTCTGTGTGTCCTATTTGTGTTCTTAGGGTGTTTAGAGTGCTGCAATCCTGTATGCTCTGGAGTTTGTTTGGCTGCTCCACATTCATATGTTGCAGAGTCGCTAAGTCCTATCTTGGTACGTGTGCTATGAGGCCACAATTACCTATTCTGAGTCTGAATATCTTGGTCTGCTCATGTCTGCTAAGTTTGTTTAGGCTCTCGTGTTCTGGCTCATATTTTCCATGTAACTCCCTCCATTCTTTTTTCCTGGCTTGCTTCAGGATTATTTTTATATCTTTGAGGCTCTGAGGTAGGTTGGACTGTTGAAGACTCTCACCTGCTTTTGCAAGTTCCTCTGTGCCGCAGTGCTATAACACTTCCCTGAGGAAACCCTTCTTGCAATGTGACTGACTTGCTATGCTGATTGTTTGTTTTCAATCTGGTGGTTCTTTGGAATAGGTAGTCTTTGATCCAGGAGAGATTGTTTTGTGTTTCTCCTGCTTGTAGGATTTTCAACATCAGTCCTTCCTTCAATAAAGTATTGGAGAGATAAAAGAAAATATCCATTAATTTCTTTTTCTCCTGGAAGGCATTTTCTATGTATTGGTGAGAGATATGTCAGTTGGTCTTCTGAAGTTCTGTTTTTCTGTATTCTGTTTGAGTCGAGGCAAGTAGTAAGTTGGTTCCCAAGCTCCAAAGAAGCCTTTTGTTGATCCTCCTCTCTATCAGTTTTCCTACTCAACTGAGGAGGCACATGGGTCTATAGTTTTGGGGATCCTTTTTGTTCTTTCCTGGTTTCAAGATTTGGTGTGTATGGGCCTCCTTCTAGGTTGATGGAGCTTGTTTTGAGTACCAACTTTGGTTAAATATTCTGAGGAGAAACTTTTTGGCGATGGGGCCCAGGTGTTTGAGAATGTCAATAGTAATACCGTCTGCTCCTGGCGCCATTCTCTTCTGTAAGTTCAATATTGCTTCATCTAACACCTGTAGACTGAACCTTGCTGTCATACACTCTGTTGGCATTATTGTTCTTGAAGGAATTTTTGGGCTCTTACTTCTTTGACACTGTTTGGTGAAATATGTACTTCCCTTTCTGTTTGGTAACTGGGCTGTTTATGGTTCACCAGGACCTTGAGTAATATGAGTGCTCATCTTTGTGTTTGTTAAGTTTGACAAGATTGTTCTCTATGACAAAATCTTTTACCATCTTGCCTTTTGCATTGTGGTCTGTGTATTCTCAACTTGGAGAGTGGCTGTTGAAGTTCCCAACAATTAACCACAACTAAAAAATTTCTAAAAGAACACATGCTGCATCCAGGAAACCCATCTCATAAGTGCACACAGACTCTCCATTTGGGGATACAAAATCTTTAGACAGGACTGTGATGACAGACCCAAAGGTGGAGTCCTAACGCCATCAAGAACCACATACCATGATGGGAAACCCAAAAATCCAAACTGCTTGACACAGAATACATAACCATCAGTCATGAAAAAAGATCTTACTATATCAATATATGCAGCATCTACTCACCCCCTCAAAGATATCCACCTGAAAAGCATCAATGTTGACAGCAATGTTATGAGAATAATAGAGAATGTGCTGGCAACGAAAGTTATAAGATCTGGTAACAAAATGAGAAATGTTTTATCACATAAAACAAAGCACTAGGAGGTGTTTTGTAACTATCACTAGATTTATTCTATTTGTATAGTTAAATCACACTTAGATCCATTAAGGGCATAATAAGAGTGGGTGGTTGGGGACCAAAGATGCCCATCCAGCATTTGAGCCAGTGCCCCACAGCTGACATGCATGCGCCAGAACTGGTAAACAACAGATCCAGATGTGCTCCTGGAAAC
This sequence comes from Megaustenia siamemsis, assembly GCA_032433765.1. Classification (NCBI taxonomy): domain Eukaryota; kingdom Metazoa; phylum Mollusca; class Gastropoda; order Stylommatophora; family Ariophantidae; genus Megaustenia; species Megaustenia siamemsis. Next base: position 23,084,209 of record JAVIAB010000091.1, on the reverse strand, counting down.
CGACTGCCAAGTCTGGTCAAGCGAATAGGGATGAGATGGAAGGCAACCATGGAATAAAAAAATGCAGCACTAAAGTTGGATATGTTGGCCCGAAAGGCACAAATAAACCACAACACAATGCATTTATGGGAGCCATGGTAGCTCAGTGGTTAGTGAACTGGACTACAAAGGACGAGAGCGGGTTCAATCCTGATCGACGGCTTCCGGTTTCACCCAGCCTTAAATGGGTACAGGATTTTTTCTATGAAAGTAAGCGGTACCGACGTAATACCAACCACATTACTCCAATAATCATGTGCTAAAGGTCTGTAAAAATTATGGTCACTAACACCATATTTCCTATACGCCATGTGGCATGACAGGGCTCTTTACTTTACTTTTTTTTACAATGCATTTATGGCCACTTAACGTCCTTTTAAGGGCAGACTTTTAATTCTTTTAGTAGCCATCGGGTAAACACTAGTAAAAGAAAGAAAAATGAGTAGTCATGATACAAACATAGAATAATACAGATAAAACTTATAACCAGTGCTTTTTTTCTGGGCACATGCAGTATTTGCACCCTTTTTTAATAATAAAATTCCAATTTATTGACAGTAAAAATATACTCTCTCTGCTGTCAAGGCATCTCCTTGGCCATCTGTGCGATGTGTCAAAGTTTCAAACAATTGTGCAAGTGTGCAGTGACCACCTGCATTCAAATGTTTCAAATAACGTACTCCTCTGTAGTCCCTTCTTGATCTAATTATGCCTACAACAAGGCTATCTACTACATTATACCTAATATTAACATTATACCTAATACACTAAAACTGTTAAAGTGCTTTAAATTTCTATTTATTTATTAGAAATTTGCCTGAAATTACCATTTAAATCAAAGAGAAGCAGTTTATGGTTTTCATGAATATCTTCAAGAAAATAAATTCTCAGACATACTACTTCCTCTAAAGCACACTTTGGACACAACTGCAATATCTTGCAGTGAAAGGAGTTTCGCTCGGATGAACCTTATATTATCTTCATCTAGGTCATCTCTGCTTGTACAGAACAAATTCTGCATTGATGTTCATCAAGAGTGGGTCCTCCTCTAACCAAATTTATTCCTAGCAAATATGTGGATTCATGGCTACTCCAAGGTCGTCATTCTGCATTTAATGTCAAAAGCAAGAAGCGATCTTGAGATGAGGATATATCAGAGGATATGTTGAAAGTGAGGAAGTTGTAAAATCTTCACAGTGATTAATGACACTTTTTCCCCATAAAAAAGCACTGTAATAATATATACAAAATTTAAGTTCAACTCTAGCAATTATGTAGAAGGCTGCTCTTAGGTCTTTCTTGTGTAGTTGATACCCACAGCAAGAAGTAATCTAGAGATGACAAAGTATATAAGAGGATATGTTAAAAGTGTAAAAGTAGATATAATAATATCTTCAGGGTGAGTACCAATACCTTTTTTGCCATAATAAAGGCACTGGTTATAACTGAAAAAAAAAAAATAAATACAGAAAATGACTGACATTATAAATGAAGAAAAGTAAAACTAAAGAGCTTAGTCTCATGCGTATGAAAGAAGGTCGCATACCAAAAGATATACTCTATGGACATGTAGCAGATGGCAAAAGAACTAGGGGGTGCTCAAAGCTTCGATTTGTGGATGTGTGTAAATGTGATGTGAAGACTCTGAACATAAGCCTGGGAAGAAATAGCCACAGACCACAATCTTTGGAAACACACTCTAAAGCTCCAACTCAAACAAGAAGTAGACAGATTCATAGAAAAACTATATGAAACGGTGAAAGAAAAGAAAAAAATAACATTTCTAGGGGTGCTGCAAAATCCAGTTAACTATGACTGAGGGAGGCTACTACTAATCTCATGAGCAAAATGACCGAAATGGTTGCAACAAAGAAAAATATTTATCAGAAATGTAAAATTAATATAGTGGGTCAGTATTAAAACAAGTCAATAGATTACAAATCTGGGAATGGTATTAACTCCTGATGATACAGTAAAGGAGAAGCAAGGTGCAGAATAGCTCAGGAAAAGACTGTTTTCCAAAGAATTAATAATATATTATGCCACTCAATTTTGACAATGAAAGTAAGAAAAAAGAGTTCCTCAGTGTAGTAATTATTTACATATTGAAGTGACCCTTGTCAGTGAAATGAATAAGAACTTAGGAAATGCTAAAGCAAAACTACTGCAGATCAACAATATTTGCTGGACCACAGGTAGAGTGCCACAGGCATGGAGAGAAGCAATTATGATACCATTACTAAAGTCAGGAAAAGATAGTGCTACAACATCCAGCTATAGACCAATCAGCCTTACAAGCTGTTTATCTAAAACAATCAAAGGTATAATCAATCTCAGCCTGCAGTGGTACATGGAAAGTGAAAACCTTCTTGTGCCACAGCAAGCAGACTTTATATAGTGTTACTCTACTGAAGATCAGGCAACCTATCTTTCCCAGTAAGTTGAAGATGCGCTCCAAAAAAAAATGGACACCAGGGTAAAAGGACAACAGATAAAGAAAACACATATGAATTACATGATAATATTCTCAGGAGTTGACAACACAGAAAGAGCAACATATGGAGTAGGCTTTATCATCAACCCAGAACACACAAAGAACATTCTTGAAATAAAATACTACTCATAAAGAATTATCACAACCAAACTACTAGAAGACGACCAAAAACAACTTACATACAGATTTATGCACCATGTAACAACAATGAAAAAGAAAGCGAAGAATTATATGGCACACTAAATGAAATTGTCAACAAGATTGATGAAAGAAATGACATGTTAGTGATGGGAGATTTTAATTGAAGGCTTGGGAAGCGCAACAGTGAGAATAGAGATATCCTGGGACCCTTCGGTGATAAAACTGATTATTTCAGTCTATTCAGACTATTTAATTATGCATCAAAATGATTTGTTTATCAATAACACATTCTTCAAACACAGAGAGATGCAATTATACACCTGGTACAAATGGAATGACACAACATGCAGAAGCCAGATAGATTTTATACTAACAAGAAGACAGAACAAGAAAAGAGTAACCGACAGCAAAGCTATCCCTAATATCACAGACAATATGGACCACAAAATGGTTATGATTACACTCAGACAGCCAAAAAATAAAGAGAATAAACAAAAACAAACAAAAGAAGCAAAAAGAACACACAATAAAAATAAAACAATTAAAAGATCAAGAATCAAGGAAAACCTTAGAAAAAAAACTAACAGAGGAATTGTGACAATATATGGAGCAGGAACTACAAGACAGCCACAAGAGAATTCTACAAAGCAGTAAAAGCCACACGAGCAAGAAAAGAAAACTATGATCCTACTGAGTTCATAAATGACAGAGACGGACAGTCAATATCAAATAACCAGCACATGCAACAGAGATGGAAAAAATATTTTGAATACCCATTAAACATGACAACAACTACCAATAAGATAACAAAAACCATGCAAGAACGCACAAATACTGAACCCAACATCATGAAAGAGGAAATCGAAGAAGTAATCAAATATGCACCAAGAAATTAAGCACAGGGGATAGATAACATACCAATAGAAACAATAGCAGCAAAACAAAAAGCCCCAGAAGACTGGCAACAGGCAATCATCGTACCAATATGGAAAAAGAAAGGTAGCAAAAGAGACTGTAATCAATATAGAGGTATATCTATTCTCAGCCATGTAGGAAAGCTATACGCCAAAATTGTGGGAAAAAAGACTGAGACCAATAATAGAACTACAGTTAAGCGATTCTCAAATGGAGTTGTGAAAAAATAGAGGATGCACTGACGCTTTATTCACCTTAAATCAGCTTGCAGAAAAGACGACAGAACACAATCAAAATTTGTACATAGCTTTCATCGACCATGAAAAAAGATTTGACATAGTAAATAGAGAACAACTGTGGGAGATACTAACAACATACGGAGTAAGCCAATATCTAACCAACCTAATTAAAAGTTTCTACATCAGCAGCAGCTGCACAGTCAGAACAGCAGCAGGCTACACTTCGAAGTTAGATCAAGCCGAAGACTGGGGTATGTACTTATCCCCCATACTGTTTATTACATACATGGATTATATATGCAAGTTAGCCAACCCATCAGAGACAGAGGAGATCAACGAGCTTTTATTTGCACACGATCAGGTACTAATACATGGAAAAATAGACCTACAAGAACATATAAATAGACTCAACAGCACAGGCACAAAATACAAAACAGAAGTCATGAATGTCGCAAAAGAGGAACAGAACATCAATATAACTATAGAAGGCAGACAACTAAAACAAGTAGAGGAATTGAAATACCTAGGAAGTCTAGTGACAAATGACAATTCACAAACAGCAGAGATAGAATCAAGATGCAACAAAGCTTGTCAAATTATTGGACAACTATCAGCACTATTGTCCAACAAGGAAATAACTCTAGAGGCAAAACGGGCACTATACAATACAATCTTCATTCCAACGTTGTACATCCTGCCAATGTCAGTCCTGGACCCTAGATGCAAGAATTTAAAGAAAAATAACTTCTGCTGAGGTGAAGTGTGTTAGATGAATGACAGGAAACAGCCTGAGAGACAAGATCAGAAGTGAAGAACTGAGAAAAAGCTAGGAATAACCCCTGCCAGAGAATATATAAAGAAACAACAGATAAAATGGTTTGGCTACATGACAAGGCAGAGTGATCAAAACACAACACAAGCCCTCAATAAACATTGTGAGAACACCGGGCCCAAGAGGTGACCATGAAAAAGATGGATTGACAGAATATTAGAAGCACTAGGTGAACAGCAGCAGAGGTGAACAGAAGAGCAAAAGACGGAAAATTATATCTCCCCTCGACACTGAAAAGCAAATGAGGAAGAAAGAAGAAGTTCCAAGAAAAGAAACTGGTACTAGTAGCATGGATAGACCTAAAAAAACATTTCATAAGGCATGGTAGGAAGGGCTCTTGAAGAAACTGAGAAATTACGGAGTAAATGGCACAATGTACAAATGAGTGAAAGCATATCTGCATAACAGCGAAGCCAGAGGTCAACTGGATGATCTTAAAAGTAAGAAGGTCCTACAGCGCCAGGGTGTCCAAAAGGAAGGGGTATTATCTCCAAAACTTTGTCTAGTCTACATCAATGACCTAGTTACTGAACCACCACATGGTATCAAAGTGGCAATGTATGCAGATGACGTGGTAATGTGGTGCACAGAGGATTATGCAACAGTGGCCTCCAAATTGTTGCAAAGAGCTATGAAGCCACTGAACTCATGGGCAAATTGATGGTGTATCAGCATCAATACTTTTACTCTCTCCCCAAAACAAAAAGCAAGAACCATCTACATAAACAATGAGCCTATGAAAAAAGACATACATGTTACTTATCTCAGAGTTACAATTGACAATAAACTATCTTGGAAACAGCAGATACGGCAACCCAAAAAGCAAGGAGGAAGTTTGCTATTCTAAGAAACCTGTGTGGAACCACATGGGGTAAAGTAAAAAAAAGTAAAGAGCCCCGTCACGCCAAGTTCATTGGGAATATGGTGTTCTATCTTATCTATCTATCTATTGACCTTTCGAGCCTCATAATCAATCAGAAGATCAAAAGCGCCAGATCAAAATACCTTTCATAATATGAATAGATGGGAACAAATTATCATTATATGCCTCAGAACAGGACACAATCGACACCACAGTCACATGTATAAAAAATTCAAGATCAGCACCTCAACTTCATGTACTAGTGGACAGTTGCCCCAGACTGCTGACCACATACTTCAAGACTGGACCGTAGACTGTAGAAAATTCTTGCCCATAGGTACAACATTACATACAAAACTCTATGGGCTACTGCAAGAATTGCAAAAGACAGTAAAATTTATACAGGAAACAACATTGTAGATATTGACAATACTTCAGGCGAATGAAAGATAGATAGACCCTAAGTCAGTCAGAAAACAAAAAAATGGTTGGAGACCACAGAAATGTTTTAAAGAAAAGCAAAATTAAAATCTATTACCAACATCAAAGAGGAAATAATCATAATTTTGTTTGCCATGTAAAGCTTGAACAGCTGAAATATATTGTAACAACTGGAAAAATTAAGGAAAGAAGAAATAGAGGGAAACGACAAAGATGTTAGAGATTCTAAACAAAAGGCATAGTAGGAAGACAACAACAGGACAACTGTAAAGATCAATATTTGTGGAGAGACATGATCATCTATGCACCTTCACACTAATTTTACTGGTTATAATTTGCATTTACTTATAGTATAACATTACTGTTATCTTGACAATACAGCTGATGTTATATTGACAATCATTTTATTGCAACCATCCATCCATGTGCACTCAACACAAAATGTAACAATTTTTTGCAGAAAAAAAGACTGTGTGTACGCCTATCATTTTAGGCATGATTATATAGTGTCAGAGAAGATTTTAATCCTTAATTATGATACCTATCTTTGACTGATGCGTTTACATTCTATCTATTGTCCTTTCGAGCCACAGACGGCACATAAGGCAGAACCACAATCTCAAAAACAGAAACCTTGCATGCCAAAATGGCACATATTGCAGAGATCACTGTGTTTACATTACTGTAGTAAAAATTTACTACCACTTAAATTTGATGTTAGGTGCTCTAAAAAATAGTATTTTCTTTGAACCTTTGACACACAGCTGTGTTCACACTAGGTAAGACACAGGGGACTAGGATTTCCTGGCTCAGGTTGATTTATGACTTGAGTTTGACTCATGGACCAGACGTGTTACAATGGCTATCGGTACAGTAACTGTAAGTCTGTCAACTGAGTTATTGAGTTATTTGCAGGTCATCAACATTGCACTTCAAACATGTCCATAGGTTCTCAGATCCCCTCCTCAGCAAGTCCCACAGTGTCCAGCGACTGATGACTCCGGTTCTGTGTTGGTTGATTAGTCTTTTTACACGCCCACTAAGTTTCCTGTTTCTGGCTGTGCCAATCTTAACTCCCATCTCTTTCATCCGAAAGAGTGACATGGACTCATGGTTGTCGAAGTCCTATGCTCTTCCTACACCCTGGAGGGCATTGATGATGTCCGTCCATTAGTTGATCATCCTCAACGATAGCACAGCTAGCCAACCTGTCCACTCTTTCATTTCCCCGTACTCCCACATGTCCAGGGACGTAGATAAAGGTGACCTTACATATTTTTGACTTCTGCAATGACTCTACCTATTGCATGCGTACAGCCCCACCTTCATTTTATTACTATACTCATCGAATCACTCAGTATACAGGCGTGGGTGTAGTCTTGTGACTCTAACCAGATGAATGCCCTGGTCATTGCCATCACCTCCATTGTCATGCTACTCATGGTCATAATGTATGCATCACTGTCAATATGTTCAGCTACCTATGAGGTATTATTTACTGTGTTTCCAGAGTTATAAAAGATTATTTGATGCCAGCACTGAGTGAGAAAATTTCCCTGGTCACAGCAAAATTTATTGAAAATTTGTTATTTTTTTTGCATTATACGAGACCATATCTCACGAAATTGGGAAGGAAAGAAAAAGTCCTACATCACCATCAATAGAAACAAATACAACACTACTTAGAGGTCACCAGAAGTAGTAATTAGGAAAGTACATGGAAAGGGGGGGGTTGGGGGTGGGAGAGTGTGTGTTTATTTTACTACGGCAAAATGTAAAATTTTGAAGAATTTGTGTTTTGATACAGCAATTTTTATGACAGTATTATAATCTAGGGTTAACATACTATGAAATAATTTTTGCAAAAATCATCATACAATTATTATTACTACAAAATCAACATACAATATAATGCACACAACAATGCAGATAAAATGTGGAAGTATGTCTGTTTTCTAGTTACTTTAGCAGTAGCAGATATTTAAAAGTTGGATGCTGTGAAAATATGACCTGTGTGAGTGAAATAAAAAATTGCTCTTAGTTCAACTTTTTTATCTACATGACAAAGCCAAGTTCCTCTTTCTCATCATGTTGCTCAACTTTTCCAAAGCTGGTTTTAATTGCTGACCGACAAAGTCCCCAAAACTTTTTTGGTGAAAGATTTGATTTTGCAGCTGTGAACATCCAACCCATATGAGAATGACAACCTTTACACTGAACTATTGTCCAAGCATAACTGAAACAAGAAGGAGGGTCTCAGCATCATCATTTTCAAAATGTAATACTTAATTATGTGATATAAACAAATATAAAAGCCTTGGTAATGCATTATGTACAAACAAAAGTTACTTTAACTACACAAAAATTTTTTAAACAAAATTTACATAAATTATATTACGTTTGGAGAACTTTATAGAATGTAAAATATATGCATTCATCATCATCAAGTACTGGGCCTACTGGCGTAGGTGATCATGTCTCTCCACAACTTTCGATCTTGGCAGCTATTTATCATTTCTGTTGTTGACCTTCTGCCAAGCCATTTTCTTAAGCTGTCTGTTATTTTTTCTCTTTGCTTCTCTCTATCTCTTCGTCCCTCAATTTTTCCAGTTGTTACAATATTTTCCAGTTGTTCTCTTCTCATTACATGGCCAAAAAATGATGATTGTTTCTTCCTAATATTGGAAATTAGCTCTCTTTTTGCTTTGACCTCTCTCAGGACATCTTCATTACTCTTCTTAGCTGTCCATGGTACTCTCAACATTCTTCTGTATAAACCACATTTCTACAGACTCCAGTGATTTTCTTGTCTGTTGTCCTATTGTCCATGATATGTTAAGACTGGCTCTATGTAACATTTAAGAACTCTTTTTCTTGTTTCTATTGTCAAAAATGGATTGCATGGTATCTTCCTCATTTTTTGGAAAGCTGCTTTTGCCTGAGCCATTCTGCATCTCACCTCTTTGTACATCTTCCGTCTGAGGTTAACAAAGTTCCCAAATATTTAAATTCATTTACCTGTTTTAATATTGTCCACTTGTCTTTATTTTGCACTGAGGTGATGTCTTTTTCTTTGTTGTTACCATTACCTCTATCTTTTTGCTATTAAGGCTGAGTCCTTTATTTTTGCTTTCTTTCACTATAATGTCCAACATTTCTTGTAATTCATTTTCACTCTTAGCGATTAAGACTGTATCATCAGCATACTTTAGATTATTTATATTATGACCTCCAATTGTTATTCCAGGCATGTCCCTTATGGATCTTAAAATAATCTCATTATAAATATTAAACAAATCTGGTGACAGCACACAACCTTGTCTAACACCCTGTTTTATTTGTTGAAACATTCTCAATTGGTTTAAAAGTTCTTATGGCCGCTGTTTGTTGCCAGTACATGTTCTTTATTATTCTTAGATCTTTGCTGTCTACGTTTATGCTTTCTAAAATTTTTATTATTTCTTGGTGCTTTACTTTGTCAAATGCCTTGGTGTAATCTATGAAACCCTAGGTATAGATCTGTTTTCACCTTTATGGCTCTTTCTACTAAAGATCTTATGATATAAATGGCATTGCTTGTTCCTTTATCTCTAACAAAACCACACTGTTCATCGCTAATTTCTGGACTGATTTTGTTTTGCACTCTTCGCATGATGATTCTTAGTAATATCTTAGTCATATGACTCATAAGGCTTAATGTGCGATGATCATCGCATTCAGTCGCACCCGATTTCTTTGGTAGGGCTATGAATATTGATTTGAGCGTGTCGTCTGGTATATATCCGCTGTTGTAGATATCATTCAATATTTTTGTTATTATTTCTATTCCAAAATCACCCATGGCTTCAATCTCTTTTTAGTTATGGTCCAGGGGCTTTGCCTGCTTTCATATTGCGCAAGGCGTCTTCCTTCTTCTCCTTCTTTCCACTTCTTCTCTGTATATGCATTACTGAATTTAAAAAAGCTTTTTATTTTACAAAGATTCAGAATGTCCTCTCGTAATAAAAATTATGCTGGAGATGGGCAAAAGTTGTACATTTGTTGTTTAATGCTCAAATTTGTAGTATGTAATCAGCTGATGTTTAACTTGAGTAAGCCGATGTTTAACTTAAGTACTGTTAATTGTAATTGTGCTGGATGAAAAATTGGTAGCTAATAATTTTTTTCTTCTCATCCTTGGTAATGGACCAACAAAGCAGTCAGTGGCGAAACAATTTGTGACATCTTGAATGACAATAACAAAATCTGTTGTTAGTCACTTGCAGGGTGCCCAAATTTTGGCCTACATCTCTTCTACTGTTTTCCGCCATGTTGTCTTTGATTTACTCGTATTCCCTTTCCCTCCAGAGTTCACAACATGGCTCACGTTTGACAGTTAGGACATCTGTTTTTATGCCAACAGCTTTCACCAATTTAAGTCATACAGGCCTTCAGTTTTTTTGCATGTTCATTCCATATTAAAATCTGATTTGCTGCTGTTGTTTCTCTGAATGGACATTTTAACAAAATTGATGTCCAATACTGCAACACTCGACCTGGAGAACCAGTGTTTACCCACCTGTCAGTGCAAACTTTTAAGACTTTGGGTGTAAAACACTCACTGGTATAACTCTTAGGGCTGGTAAGAGTGTTTACGATGTCAAATGACAGCAAGGTAAAAATGCCTTTACTAGCAGTAGTTAAGTATAATCTTACTTGAGCCTGCCCTAAAATGAGACTTGCTGCTCAATGAATTACTTTTATTTTCCTTTTCTACCATCAGGTGCACTTGTTTGCCAGACTATCCAAACAGCTGCCTTGTATGACTAATATCATCATCACTGTATCCTGACGGTGTTTATTAGCATTCTAATCTCCTGATCATAAAGGAGAATCTCAATATGAGCATTACTGGAGAAAGTATCCTGATTTACTTAAAATAAAATATGAATTTTTAATTCACACTGCAGACACACAGGACTTTCTAACTTTTAATCCATTACTGATGAAACAAGGCACACAATCTCATTAACTTTACCAATAGAAGTTACACCACATAAATTGGATTCTTCTCCACAAATAAATGAACTACTAATCTTCTGAGCAAGAAGCAAATACCACACCTCCACCTCAGAGTAAAATTCTGTATTTGATAGACAGCATCTAATATTATCTTATAATATGATATAAATCTTTTAGAGGTAGGGAGGAGGTCTAATTTTCTCCTCCTTCATCACTTTCCAAACGATAAAAAGTCTGTCATTGCAAACATAGCCAAATCAACCTAATTGTTACTGTTCTGTCTAAGTTTGCATTTCAAGATTGTGTGTGTCGTGTGCTTAAGTTGGTATACATGTATGTAAAAAATATATCTTTGAGATAGTCATAAACAATATGAGGAAAATATATACCCAGGAAACCAACTGTGCTCTGTTGATGATAGGCCCACATTTTCTATATTTGTGACAGCAAGTACTGTAAACATCTCATGTACATAACCACCAGGGTTCACATAGGCTCCTAATGGACCTTCTTGACACATACTGAAGACATTCTTTTTGCTGGCAATTTCCTCCTGGCAAGAGTCACAGCACAAAAGAACACCGCTCTGTGAAATTTATAGTTTTAAATGGTTTTGAAAATATTCACACTAGTTCAAAACATACACATATTATTTCACAACAATAGACATATCACAAACATGCACCTCACAATAAATACAGAATAAACATAACAACATGCACCTTACAATCAAAACTAGTAGTAGTAGCCTCCGTCAGTCATAGTTGACTATGGATTTTTCACCGCCCCTAAAAATGTTATTTTTTCTTTTCTTTCCTTTTGCCATGTATTCTCTCTTTCTCTATGAATCTGTCTGCTTCTTGTTTGAGGTGAACCTTAGAACCTTTAGAGTGTGTTTCCAGAGATTGTGGTCTGCAGCTGTGTCTTCCCATGCTGCAGGGTTTATGTTCAGAGTCTTCATGTCGCGTTTACACACGTCTACAAATCGAAGTTTTGGGCGCCCCCCTAGTTTTTTTTTACCATCTGCCAGTTGTCCTAAGAGTATATGTTTTGGTATACGGCCATCTTTCATACAGTGTACATGGCCAAGCCAGCATAACCTACGTTGTTTGAGCAGCATGTAGATATTCGGGAGGCCTGTGCAAGTCATGACCTCCACATTAGTCACTTTATCCTTCCAGGTGATACCAAGAATACAACGCAGACATCGCATATGGAAAGCATTTAGCCTTCTCTCTTGCTTTACATAGGTAGTCCAAGATTAGCTGCCACACAGGAGGATACTAATTATGCAGGCATTGTACACTGCGGCTTTTGTTTTAATTGTCAGTTTGCTGTTTTGCCGACACGCCTAGAAAGACGGGCAAAGGTAGTAGCAGCTTTGTAATCAATCTTTACAATCAAAACTACAGAACATACAATAGAAACACACACAAAAATACAATAGACCACAAACATATATTTTAATTGTTATTTGAGCAACCTCTAATATTGGCTACGAAAGAATTTTTTCTAGTAAAGCAGGGTGACCAGACATGATACTGAAAACATCATTCATAAAATGTGCTGTTGGTCATTAAAAATATGGGCACCAACACTATGTTCCCCATACTTTAACTTTTAAGGCTCATAGGAAAACCAAAATAAATTTCATATAGACTTATACAAGTGTATATGTTAGTCGTGGCTTATATTTTGGTGGTTGTTCTTGCTAATCATGGCTCACATCTTTTTGTGTGTGTATGTGATAGCCATGGCTCAATTCTCGGTCAATTTTCGTGCTAGTCGTAGCTCATATCTTGGTGGGAGTCTGTGATGGCCATGGCTGATATATTGGTGGGAGTGTGTGCTGGCCATGGCTCATATCTTGGTGTGTGTCTGGGTTGGCCATGATTCATATCTTAGTGTGTGTCTGTGCTGGCCATGGTTCATATCTTGGTGTGTATCCATGCCAGCCATGGCTGATAGCTTGGTGTATGTCTGTGCTGACCATGGTTCATATCTTGGTGTATTTCTGTGCTAGCAATGGCTCATATCTTAATGTGTTTCAGTGCTAGTCATGACTCATATCTTGGTGTGTGTCTGTGCTGGCCATGGTTCATATCTTGGTGTGTGTCTGTGCTGGCCATGGTTCATATCTAGGTGTGTGTCTGTGCTGGCCATGGTTCATATCTTGGTGTGTGTGTGTGTGTCTGTGCTGGCCATGGTTCAATCTTGGTGTATTTCCGTGCTAGCCATGGCTCATATCTTAATGTGTTTTAGTGCTACTCATGGCTCATATCTTGGTGTGTGTCTGTGCTGGCCATGGTTCATATCTTGGTGTATTTCCATGCTAGCCATGGCTCATATCTTAATGTGTTTCAGTGCTAGTCTTGGTTCATATCTTGGTGTGTTTCCGTGAAGCCATGGCCCATATCTTAATGTGCTGGCCATGGCTCATATCTTAATGTGCTTCTGTGCTGGCCATGGCTCATATCTTAATGTGCTTCTGTGCTGGTCATGGCTCATATCTTAATGTGCTTCTGTGCTGGCCATGGCTCATATCTTAATGTGCCTCTGTGCTGGTCATGACTCATATCTTAATGTGCTTCTGTGCTTGCCATGGCTCATATCTTAGCCTGTGTGTGTGTGCTAGCCATTCATCTTGGCGTGTGTCATGTTAGTAATATCTCATATCTTGGTGTGTGTCCGTGTTAATCATGTCTCATATCTTTGTGTGTGTCTGTGTTTAGTCATATCTCAAATCTTAGTGTCTATCTGTGTTAGTCATGTGTCATATCTTTGTGCGTGCATGTCTGTGTTGGTCCATATCTCATATCTTTGTGTGCATGTCTATGTTAGTCATATCTCATATCTCTGTGTGCATGTCTATGTTGGTCACATCTCATATCCTTGTGTGCATGTCTATGTTGGTCACATCTTATACCTTTATGTGTGCATGTCTATGTTAGTCATGTCTCATATAATTGTGTGTATGTCCATGCTAGTCACATCTCATATCTTAATGTGTGTCTGTCTATGTTAGTCATGTCTCATATATTTGTGTGTCTGTGTTTAGTCATATCTCATATCTTTGTGTGTGCATGTCTATGTTAGTCACATCTCCTATCTTTGTGAGTGCATGTTTATGTTAGTCATGTCTCATATCTTTGTGTGTGCATGACTGTGTTTAGTCATATCTCATATCTTAGTGTGTGTATCCGTGTTAGTCATATCTCATATTTTAGAGTGTGTCTGTATTAGTCATATCTCATATCTTGGTGTTTGTCAGTGTTAGTCATGCCTCATATCGTTGTGTGCATGTCAGTGTTAGTCACATCTCATATCTTTGAGTGTGCATGTCTGTGTTAGTCACCTCTAGTGACTTGGGCAGATGGTGCTCATAAACCTGGGAGGGCCGACCATCTAAGGGCAGAATCCCCCTACAGAAAAGACAATCTGCTGCCTTGCAGGAATATTGGGAACAATCAAAGGCTAAGGAAAGCAAACCTGAATAAAATGCTGGCTGAAATCGGATGCACTGGGCCACTGGCGCAGAACACAGTGCAACGTTTTAACAGGTATTCAATCAGGGTGGATCTTCTTCTTCTACCTTTTTAGCTCCCAGTGGAGCATAGGTCTTCAACAAACACTTTCCAAGTCGTTCTGTTTTTTGCAATTCTTTTAAGATCATTCCATGTCTTCCCCATCATCTTCATCACTGCTTCTATCTGTCTTCTCCAAGAATTCCTTGGTCTTCCTCTTTGTCTTTTCCCCTGGGGATTCCAAAAAAGGGCCTGTTGTGTAATACTCTCAGTTGGCTTCCGTAGTGTGTGTCCTATCCATCGCCATCGTCTTCGCTGTATCTCTTTATCCACTGGTGTTTGACTGGTACATTTCCATAATTCTATGTTAGTGATTTTGTCCTGCCATTTCCATCCTTTTATCCTGCGTAAACATCCATTAATGAAAGTCTGTATCTTCGTGATTGTCAATTTTGTTGTTCTCCATGTTTCACAGCCATATAATAGGACCGCCTTAACATTTGAGTTGAAAATTTTTATTTTTGTATTTAATCTAATTTCTTTGGATTTCCATATGTTTCCCAGTGCAATGAAAGCTCCTCTTGCTTTTGATATCCTTATTTTGGTATCATTTTCTGTTCCTCCCTCTTTATCTATATTACTGCCCAAATATATGTAAGATTGTACATCTAATAGAGGTAATTTTCCTAGTTTTATTTGGTTATTGCCAACTGTATTAATTCTCATAATGTTAGTCTTATCTCTATTAATCTTCAGTCCTAGCTGTTGTGATCTCTCATCAAGTATGTTCATTTTATCCTGCATCTGTTAATGGATGTGCGATAGGAGAGCTATGTCATCAGCAAAGTCTAAATCATCAAGTTGTTTGGTCAGTGACCACTGGATTCAATTCTGTTGTTTTGAGTTATTTTCATAATCCAATCTATGGCCAGTAGAAAGAGAAATGGAGACAGAAGGCATCCCTGGCTTACTCCCGTTCTTATTTCAAATGCTTCTGTAATCTGTCCTTCATGTACCACACTACATTTCGTTCCTTCATACATTGTTTTTATCAGGTTAATAAACTTTATGGGGATTCCGTAATGACTCAGCAACTTCCAAAGCATTCTTCTGTCTAAACTATCAAATGCCTTTTCATAATCTATGAATCCAATATAAAGTGGGGATTTTAGTTCTAAACTTTGTTCAACTATTATTCGTTGGGTAGTTATTTGATCAGCACATGATCTGTTCTTCCTAAAACCTGCTTGTTCATCTCTCAAATGTTTCTCTATGGCCTCTTTTAGTCTCTCCAGAATGATTCTGCTTAATATTTTTCCTGGCACTGATAGTAGCATAATTCCCCTATAATTTGTGCACTCCTGTAAACTTCTTTTCTTTGGTAGTTTGATCATATAACCTTCTTTCCAGTCCTTAGGTATTTCTTCCCTCTCCCAAATTTTATCTAATAGATTATGTAGCATCTTGGTAGAGGTGTTAATATCTGCTTTGATGGCTTCCGAAGGAATTTCATCTGGTCCTGTGGCTTTACCATTTTTTAATAGATTGATGGCTTTCATTATTTTTTCTATGCTTGGTTTTCCACAGTTAACGTGTAACTCTTTTTCTGCTGGTAGTATATCTGGAGGATTATTTGAGACGGGTCTATTCAAAAGTTCTTCAAAGTGCTCTTTCCATCTCACCATTTGTTCCCTTTTATTACTAATCAGATTTCCTTTCTTATCTTTAATAAAGGCATTGATCTGTTTGTATTTTCCACTTAATTTCTTTGTGCTGTTGTACAGTTCTTTCATATTCCCTTTATTTGCTGCTTCTTCTGCCTCTTTAGCTAGTTCATCTATATATTTCCTAAAGGATGACTTAAACTTTTTATGAATACATATGTGATCAATTTGATTTTCCATTCTATGATCTGGTGACACCCATGTAGCTTTATGTCTTTTATGTTGGAATATTGTTCCTCCTAGGCTCACTTGATTAAGGGCGCAGAAATTCACAAATATCTCTCCATTCTTGTTTATATCTCCAAGTCCATGTTTTCCCATAATCTCTTCGAAGCCTATGTTGTCTGATCCTACTTTAGGTCTCCCATCAAGATTATAATATCGCTCGTCTTCCATCCATTTGACATTGCAACTGTTTATAGAATTCATCTTTAACTAAATCTTCCTTATCATTGGTTGGTGCATAACATTGGATTATGAGTATTTTTATTTTGTTTTAAATGGTACTCTTGGCCCTACTGCTTCCCATTCTATCAGTGTTTTCTGTGCTTCCCTTGATAACATTATAGCTACCCCTTCACTATGTTGTGCTCCAGGTTCCTGATGATAAAATAATCTCTCCTGTGTTTAGTTTTATCCTTTCTGTTCCTAACCTTCCTATTTCATACATTCCTAGAACATCTATTTCGTAGTTTGCCATTTCTGTTGCTACTTGTTCAGCTTTTCCTTGTTCATTTAGAGTATGTACATTCTAGGTGTCAATTCTGGAGGATTGGTTCCTGGTAGACAAAAGATGAGTCAGCGATCCAGACTCCTTGCGGATTTCTCCGAATTGCATCATACATCTCTTATACAGAGAGCCCTTATCTTTCCTGGATGGCAGATTTACTTTTTTTCTTTTCTTTGACTTGTCCATGATGAAGTTTTTGCGGCTCATTTTTTTACAGTACAGGATATTTTACAGCCAGTCCCATGCCCAACCCTCCTTAATCGCCTCTTACGAACATGCCTGGTAGGGAACAGCACTATAATTCTTTACTCCCCTTTTCATCCCCAGCAGTGCACAGGCAAAATCATATAAGTCTGATGTTTTGGGTAGATTTTTTCTAATAATTTTGCCTATGCAGTGATCATTTTTGGCCTACTCTATTTGACATTTAACTGCCAAGGGTACTTAAATGTATGCAGATTGCACACAGGATCATGGTTTTTGCAGTTATCCGAAGCTAGACAATATATCTCACTACCCAGAGACCTGGGGTGGGTACCACCACGAAGAAACCATGGATTCGAAGATAAAAATTTGAACGGATCCAAACCTAGTACTTTCTTGTTCTGAGGTCAATATGTTACTTCTAGATCACCAAGACTGAATCTAGTAATTTGCACAACCACAACCAAACAATAGTCACTTGTTGCAATTCTTTCAACATCAAAAGCTCATGTACAGGTTCAAAAAGCTCAGTATCTCTGATTGTCTTGATATGTTTGAAACTAGGGACTAAATATTTGATGACCAATTAGTATAGGTGCCCTAATCTGCTCACTCTATGTTAGATATCAGTGCTACATATGTTGGATCTGATTGCTGCTGGTTGAATCCTGAAATTGTTGGCCATGTATGATAAAACTTTGATTAAGTTCTTTAGCAAATGGTTGATGAACTCTTTCTCCTACGAAATCTGTATACTCCTAGCCCTGATCTCTCTAATAAGCACTATGCACCCTAAAAATCCCAAATCTCTTCTTTGAAAATATTATCCTCCAAAAATGCTTTCCCTTCAGAACTTTTCTGAATGATTTTCTCAAAACTTTCTTAAATAGTGAGTCCAGTCCAGCTTAAGAGTAATGATTATTCAATCCTGTATCCCCAGGCAGAACATGTGCAGATGTGTTCAAATGGCTCTATCCTAATCAATATCTAAGGTGTGTTATGTCAACACCATATTGGTGCAATATTTCCAGTGTATTAGTACTGTTTCGACTAATCAACATCTAAGGCCTGTTATGTCAATAAAAAAATGGTTATAAAATATCAAACATTTTATACAGGTCTCTCAAAATCAATAGTTAGACTTACATAACAGAACGCTACAAAACTACTAGTTGTTTGCATTGTCCAAGATTGTTGTGTTAATACTCTTGGTTTGTTATGTCTGTTTAGTGTATCCTGCACTCAAGAAGTAGACATTGGTTATGGATGGCCTTGGATATTATTGTTTGCTTTCATACAAGTCCTGTCTATAGGGGTCCAATTCATACTGTACACTTTAGTGTTGTGATGGAAATGGCAGGACAAAATCACTAACATAGAATTATGGAAATGTACAAGTCAAACACCAGTGGATAAAGAGATTCAGCGAAGACGATGGGCGCTGGATAGGACACACAATAAGGAAGCCAACTGAGAGTATTACACAACAGGCCCTTTTTGGAATCCCCAGGGGAAAAGACAAAGAGAAAGAACAAGGAATTCTTGGAGAAAACAGATAGAAGCAGAGATGAAGATGATGGGGAAGACATGGAATGATCTTAAAAGAATTGCAAAAAACAGAACGACTTGGAAAGTGTTTGTTGAAGACCTATGCTCCACTGGGAGCTAAAAAGGTAGAAGAAGAAGAAGAAGAAGAAGACTGTAGTGTTGCAGCATATAACCATCTGACAGAAGATGCAGGATATAAATAAAAAAAAGCAGAATAGCTCAGGCCAAAATAGCATTTCAGAAAATGAAAAACATCTTGTACAACAAGTTAACAAGTTAGAAAGTTAATAGAATCACTTGTTCTCTTTCTCATGAAAGAGAGTTCATCAGAACTATATGGAGCCAATTTTGATCCATGGAAGTGAATCATGGACTACATACAAACAAATGAAAAGACAATTAGAGGCCACAGAGATGGGATTTCTCAGAAGAATGTTAAGAGTTCCTTGGACAGAAAGATCAAAGAGGCCAAAACAAAAAGGGAGCTCCTATAAACAGCAGAAAGAAACAATCAGCATTTTTCGGGCACATCATGAGAAGAGGAAAGTTGGAATACTTGATTACAACTGACAAAATACAAGGAAAGAGAGATTGCGGATGACAAAGAGAGAAGATACTAGATAGCTTGGTCTCATGACATGGAAAATGGTCAACAACAGAATTGATACGATGCACTATGGATAGAAAATTGTGGATGAACATGATCATCTATGCCAACCAGTATGGCACATGATGATATGGCACATCCTAAAGTGCATTCTAAGAGCCAACCAAAGCATTTGGTGCAGGATATATCAAAATCAGCAATATCATATGTAGGTTCAACTTTCTGGTTCTTGCCCACAGTATCACCCAACATTATTGTTGCATATTCCAGACATCCAGAAGTGTCTGAGACGCTTTTTTTCATTAGACAAATTGACATGCCCATGAGATATGTGTAGATTTTTTTTTGCCACTACTGAAAATAATGCTGTCCCTTGATGCTAATTTTATCAGAATAAGTAATATCAGTGGTGCACTAGGGCATTGCACTTTCAGGATGTAAACCCTATTAGCTTTCTTCCATTCATAGCTTCCTCCACACAACATTAAACTACCATTGTAGGTCATTTTAAAGAGTTTTAGGCATCTTGTAAATTAAATGAGGAATGGCATGGTGTTTGGACCTGGTATTTGTTATGAGATCTTTAGATAGTGTTGGATGCTTCTTTTTGTCAGAGGACGGTTGTTAATACAACCTATTTTTTTTATTTGGTTTATCTCCCTTACACTTTTTTTTAAAACACAAGTGGAGTTATGCTTCACTAAGTGTGTTGTATTTTGCTTTTAACCAATGAAGTAAAGCTTGTTTTTTTGTTGCTGAAGCCATTTGATTTGTTTTATTGGCATGATTTTTCTGCTTCCTAATTTCTTCCATCTATTCTATTCACGGAATCAGTTCCATTGCAGTCAAGGCATTCCCATACCCGCTCCACTACCCAAACCAACATTTCTCAAAGTGTATGCAGACCGACTGTTCCTAAGGTATTGATTATATCTGTTTCTGCTATCTGCTTTTTCTGTGGTGTCATGTTTTTTTCTCATTTTATTGGTACCAAATTTCTTGAACAGTGGTGAACATACATTGCCAAAGATTTCTGTCTGTCCCTGGAGAATCAAAGAGGCACCCATTTTATCACCCATCCACGATGAACTTTTCAAAACACATTTTAAGTGTCTGACATAGACTGTACATAGACTTTGGTAGCTACCAAAAAAAAAAAACCAACTTTAGGTAGCAACCAAATCAATTTTGATCCTATTATGGAGGCTGTCACATAAGCTAGACATTTTTAGTGATCAACTACTGCTATGCATTTAGACGTTTAGACCAGATTTGGGTCATGAACATGACTGTTTTTGAGGTCTTCACCAGTTCCCCATATTTGTGTTCTTAGGGGGTTGAGAGTGCTACAATCCTGTAGGATATACTCTGAAGTTTTTCCAGATGCTCCACAGTCACTAGTTGCAAAGTCCCTGAGCCAAATCTTGTGTAGGTGTGCTCTGAGGTCACAGTAACCTGTTCTGAGTCTGAATTTCTTGGTTTGCTCATGTTTGCTAAGCTTTAAGCTTCTTTGAGCTCATATTTTCCATATAACTCTCTTCATTATATTTTTCTAGCTAGTTTCAGATTGTCTTTGTTTCTTTAATGCTCTGGGGTTGGATGGAGTGCTATTGCATCTGCTCTGAAATTTCTGCACCTCTCTCCGGGTGGAAGAAAGTGTGTTTCTGTCTTTTCACTTGGGTAGATTATGTAGACTGTTGTAGATGTCACTACCCCCCTTCTTTGATGCTTCAGTTGCAGATCTATCTGTGAATACCTGTGTCCATATATCTCTGGGGTATTTTCAATTTAGTATGATGAGTGTCAGGGGTCTCATTTCTGTCACGGGTTGCTCTTCACCTAATTCTATTTCTGGAATGCCTAGATTGTTTTTGCTCTGTTTTCGCGACTGGACCATGGTTTGGGTGTGAGGGCTTTGCACAGGTCTTTGTTTGGTCATAATATATGTGTATGTCTGAAGGTTTCCCTTGCAATATGATTTTGGCTCTTCCATAGGAGTCTGTTTTTTGTTCTGTGTTGGAATTTTTAAATCACTATTTTCTAATAAATTTAGAATTTAATCTGGCTCTTCCATGGGGGTTTGTTGTTTGTTCTGTATTGGAATTTTTAAATCACTATTTTATAATATTTTTTAGAATTAAACCGTATGTTACAGGGGCCTCATTATGAGGGAAGTAAAGAATAGTGACACTGTGACCTTCCAGGCATGTCATAAGAGGTGACTAAGGAGGTTGATCAATGGCTTGACAAGCTGTCATTGTAAAAAGTATTGATATGGAAACAGAGCCATAGATTTTAGAGCAGTGATCTCTGCAATATGTGCCATTTTGACACGCAAAGTTTCTGTTTTTGAGATTGTGGTTCTGCCCTATGTGCCGTCTTCAGCTCGAAAGGACAATAGATAGAGATAGATCTGACAGCCCTTTAAGCTTTTCAAACTGGACAAGAGTTTTGTACATTCTACAGAGTGCTAAAGGCTCAAGATCTGCTGTTTTTCCATTTTTATGATGATGGTGCTTTTCACTGCTCCCAGGGTTGTTCTGAATGTTTTATACTTTGCTAGGTTTGTCTTGGCTGCTGTTCCCCAGGAGATTGAGGCATATTCCATGATCTGACTGTTCCAGTGCGGACTTGTTTTAGGATCTTTTTGTCTGCTCTCCAGGACATACCCAAGAAGCCGCAATAACTCAGTGGTTAGTGAACTGGACTACAAAGGACAAACGGCCTGGTTCACCCTGCCTTAAATGGGTACTGGATTTTTTCTAGGAAAAAAATGCGGCATAGGTGTAAAACTGACCATATTACCCCAAAAACAATGTACAAAAGCTCTATTAAAAAATATGGGCACAGACACCAAATTCATTCCCTATATGGCACATGATGTGATGGGGCTTATTTCTTACTTTTTCTCTTTCCAGGACATACCTGCCTGTTTTGTCATCATGGGCAATCTTAGGATGGCCTTTGCTTGGACTATGTCAATATTGGGTTTCCAGGGTAGTGTAGTCAAGGGTGACTCCCAGAAATGTTGATGTACATGTTTTGGGTATTGTATGATTTCCCAGCTTTATTGATATGTTTTCTTTAGGGGAGGAGAGAGAAAGTTGTAGCTGTGGTTTTTAATCCCATGTTTTGTTCAGTATTCTACCTTTACTTTCTTTTTTTACCAGATAAGAGGCTGTAGTGACATGTTCCATGGCTGTCCATATAGTAAAATCATCTGTAATGTATGTATATCAAGTTGCACCTTGAGTGCAGGATGTAATCTATCGTGTAGTCATCTGGCTGTTTGAAACATATTGTGGCAGCATTTTGTGATTTAACTGATGTATATTAGGAACAGTGTGGATGCTCTAACACTTCCCTGAGGAACCTCTTCTTGCAGTATGACTGACTTGCTAAGATGAATGTTTATTTTCTGATGGTTCTTTGGAAAAGACAGTCTTTGTTTCAGGAGAACATCTTTTGTATGACTCCAGCTTGTATGATTTTGAGTATCAGTTCTTCCTTACAGTGTCAAAGGCATGGGAGAGGTAAAAAAAAAAATAGCCATTATTCTCTATTTCTTCTGGAAGACATTTTCTGTTTTGTGTGAGATGTGTTAATTGGTCATCAGAACTTCCTTTCTGTCTGTATCCTGTTTGTGTCAGGGCGAGGAGTAAGTTTGTCTCCAGGGACAAGATAAGCCTTTTGTTGATCATCCTCTCCATCAGTTTTTTCAACATAACTGAGGAGGCTGATGGGTCTGAAAATTATTGGGATCTATTTTTTGTCCTTTCCTGGTTTCAAGATAGGCAGAGTGTGGGCCTCCTTTCAGGTTGATGGGACCTGTCCTGAGCATCAAATTTAGTTAAAGTCTTGAGCAGAAACTTTTTTGGGATTCAAGTATTTGAGGAATTCATTGGTGATACTGTCAGCAACTGGTGCCTTTCTCTACTTTATGTATTGTTTCATCTAGCTTCTGTAGACTGAACCATACACTCTGTTAGTATTCTTGTACTTGGGAGTTTTTTTTCTGAAGGAATTTAGTTTCAGCTCTTACTTTTTTTGACACTTTCTGGTGAAATATGTACTATACTTTCTTTACTTTCATGAACATATCACTCTTATACACCTGCTAAACTCATGCGCACCCACACCTATACATGTGTGTATATTTGTCTGCACATTTGGACTCCTTTGGGTTTTTTAATGTGGTTTTACAGAAGAATATTGAGAATACCATGGACAGCTAAGAAGAGTAATGAAAATGTTGTCACTCAAAGATGCCAAACTAAAAAAGAGAATTCATTTTCAATATTAGAAAGAAACAATCATCATTCTTTGGCCATGTAATGAGAAGGGAACAGGGGAACAGCTGGAATATATTGTGACAATTGTGAAAATTGAGGAATGAAGAGATAGAGGGAAGCAAAGAGAAAAGATACTAGACAGCTTAAGAGAATGGCATGGCAGAAGGTCAACAACAGAAAAGTTGTGGAGACAAAATCGAATGGATACAAGGAGACCATTTGGAGGACCTCGAATTTGCTGACGACATAGTTCTCATCAGCAGCCAGATAAAAACGATGCAGGAAAACACAAATGAACTATCATCAATAGCCAGCAAAATTGGGCTTGAGACCAATCATGAAAAGACTAAAGTCATGAAAAGTTTAATTACAACAGACGACAAAATATACATGGAAAACAAACCAGTAGAAGAGATCGATCCCTTTATCTATCTTGGAAGTCACATTGATCGAGAAGGAAATACAAGCAAAGAAATTAGAATCAGAATAGCTAAAGCAGCAATGTCTTTCAGAAGCCTTGAAAAGTTGTGGAAATCAAAACTCATCAGCACAAACATAAATCTTAGACTATTCAAATCAAATGTACTATCAACCCTTACGTAAGCATGTGAAAGCTGGAAAACAACAAGAGATATAGAAACAAAGTTGAACGCATTCGAAAATAAATGTCTAAGGAAAATACGTAGTATAGCGTGGAACGAATTCAAAACAAACGAGGAAATTAGAGAAATCGTCAATCAACCACTAATATCTTCAGTAATAAAGAAAAGACGATGGTCATATGTTGGACATGTGATGAGAAGAGATAATAACCGAATAGCAAAGCAAGCCCTCATATGGGAAACAACAAGTAAGAGAAAAAGAGAAAGACCCAGAGAGACACTGAGAAGAACATTGATGAGAGAGATAAGAGCAGCAGGATTCGGCTCCCTCAATGAGATAGAGCTGCTTGCACAGAACAGAGACAAATGGCGAGATTTGATAAAATATCATGAAAAGAATTGAAAACTGCTAGAACAAAAATTCAGATAAGAGAAGGAGTATCTTGGTCTACACCCTATGGGCCGGCTATGGCTCGAAAGGTCAATAGATAGATAGATAGATATATGATGTACCGGCAACAGAAAACAGTCACAAGAAATGGAAATCAGAAATGTTTCAACAAATAAAACAATGTGTTAGGTAAATGTATGTGCTCTCACCAGATTTATAATAATACATATTATGAGTTCACAGCCACCTATAGAATTAATAAGCTGAAAACTTCACTTTAATAGGGGGATTTTCTGAGATTTCCTTTCAGCCCCCAGGCTTACTTCTATAGATGGTGATGGATTATACCATCATCATCATCATGTGCCATACCGGTTGGCGTAGGTGATCATGTCCCTCCATAATCTTCTATCTACAGTGCATCGTATCAGTTCTGTTGTTGACTGTTTTCCATGCCATGACACCAAGCTATCCAGTATTTTCTCTCTTTGTCGTCCGAATCTCTCTTTCCTTTTATTTTGCCAGTTGTAACCAAGTATTCCAACTTTCCTCTTCTCATGATGTGCCCGAAAAATGTTGATTGCTTTTTTCTAATGTTTTTTAAGAGCTCCCTTTTTGTCTTGGCCTCTTTGAGAACTTCCTCATTGGTCTTTTTAGCTGTCCGGGGAACTTTCAACACTCTTCTGAGAAATCCCATCTCTGTGGCCTCTAATTGTCTTTTCATTTGTTTGTCTACTGTCCATGATTCGCTTCCATAGGTCAGAATTGGTTCTATATAGCACCAATGAACTCTCTTTCTCATTTTTATTGACATAGATTTGTTGCATAAGATATTTTTCATTTTCTGAAATGCTATTTTGGCCTGAGCTATTCTGCTTTTTATTTCTGTGGTGCATCTCCCATCTGATGTTATTGTGCCCAAGTATTTGAAACGTTGCACTTGTTTCAGATTTGTCTCGTTTATTTTTATGCTGCATGATGGTGATGATTATTTCTTCGATATAACCATTACTTCTGTTTTCTTACTATTCAGACTGAGACCTTTCTTGTTGCTTTTTTTTTACTATTATGTCTATCATTTCTTGCAGTTCATTCTCTGTCTCTGCTATTAAGACTGTGTCATCCGCATATCGCAAATTATTTATGTTGTGACCATTGACTTCAATTCCTTTTTTGTCTACTATTGATCTCATAATATATTCGCTGTAAAGTGAAAACAAATCCAGTGACAGAACACAGCCTTGTCTGACTTCTTGTTTTATATATTGGAATTGTCCTGTTTGGTTGTTAATTCATATAGCTGCTGTTTGTTGCCAGTACATGTTTTTATGAATTGCAGATCCTTGCTATCAATGTTTAATTTCTCCAGCATATTGATTATTTCCACATGCTTTACTTTGTCAAATGCTTTCATGTAGTCTATAAAGCACATATATAGATCTTTCTTTACCTCTATAGATCTTTCTATCAATGTTCTTAAGATGTATATTGTATTATTGGTGCCCTTTCCTTCCACAAATCCACATTTTTCCTCACTTATTTCTGGTTTTATTTTGTTCCTTACACGTCTCATGATTATTCTTAGTAATATTTTAGTCATATGGCTCATGAGACTAATAGTGCGATGGTCTTCACAATCAGTGGCTCCTGACTTCTTCGGTATGGCTACAAAGATAGATTTTAGTAGATCTTCGGGTATGTGTCCAGTGTTATATGTGTCATTGAGTAATTTTGTTATGACTTGTACTCCCAGCTCTCCTAATGCATTTATCTCTTCGATTGTTATATTGTCAGGACCTGGAGTTTTGCCTCTTTTCATGTGTTGAATTGCGTCCTCCACTTCACTCTGCATTATTGGTGGTCCTGTGTCTTCATTTGAATTGTTTAATTCTGGTCTTTCATCATCATAGAGTTGACTGATATATTCTGTCCATCTTTCCATTGTCTTCTCCTGTCCCATTATTATATTTCCTTCCTTTGATTTCACACATCCTGAAACTTTGACTTCTTTTTTTCCTGTTAATTCATTTAACTGATTGTGCATAAATTTTGAGTCTTTCTTTTGTTGTTTTTCCATTTCTTCACATTTCTGTTTTAACCATCCTTCCTTTGCTTCACTGCACTTGTTTTGGATCTCTTTGTGCAATATTTTGTATGTCCGTTCTTCTTTCTTATGTTTTCTTCTTTCGTCCATTAGTTGTAATATTTCTTCTGTCATCCATTTCTTTTTGTTGATTCTTTTAGTCACTGGTATTACTTCTTTTGATGTTTGTTGAATCGATTGTGAGCATTTCCCACTGCTCCTGGATGTCCTGTATTTTCTCAATAGCATTATATCTATTTTGTACTATCGTGCTGTACTTATCACTCATCTGTTTATCTACTCTTAGCATATCTAGTTCTAATTTTATATTTCTTGGTGATTTCTGTGCCTTCCGCAGTTTTATTCTTATCTTTCCAACTACTGGTACATGGTCACTATTACAATCTGCTCCTGGCCTTGTTTTAACCGATGTTAGCCCATTCCTGAATCTTCTCTGTACCAGTATAAAATCAATTTGATTGTGTACTTTTTTGTCTGGGCTTTGCCATGTCCATAGTCGCCTAGGGTGTTGTTTGAACTAGGTGTTACCTATAATCATTTCATGTGTCTTTGCTCAATCTATCAATCTATCCCCTCTGTCATTCGTCTCTCCAAGGCCATGCCCCCCCCCCCCCAGTCACATTGTGCATTTTAGCTGTTCCTATCTTTGCATTGAAATCCCCTAATATAATAGCTATTTCTTGGGATTTACACTGTTCCATGGTCGCCTCTAGCTCCTCATAAAAAGTGTCAATGTCTTCTTCTTCGCTATTACTTGTTGTTGCATAAACTTGAATTATGTTGATATCCATGAGTCTGCCTCTCAATTTTACTAGCAGAACTCTGTCTGATACTGGCCAAAATCCTTTCACTGTTTTGCTTCTTTCTCTATCTAACATGATGCCTACTCCTCTTTCGTGTGTGGTTCCCCCAGAGTAAATTACATTTCCACTGTCGCGTTGTAATAATCCTGCTCCTGTCCATCTCATTTCACATAGTCCCAAGATGTTCAATTTCATTCTCTTCATTTCCTGGCTGATGTTTTCTAGTTTTCCAACCTGGAATGCTGATCTAATGTTCCAAGTTCCTATTGCTAGTTTCTCTTTATTTTTGATCTTGCATACAGTTGCTTGATGACGATCGGGTGTCACCTGTAGCACATGACTTTCCCTTCCGGACGAGGTGGCTGTGAAGTCCCTATTAACGTCGTTAGCTGTAAATATAAGGTTGTGATTTGTCATGATTAGTCCAGGTAATTTAAGAAGGTAGTTTGCCATTTCTTTCCTTCTTGGCAGTGACTGTACTAGTCGGAGATCGCAGCCATTGTCTCTATACATGAGATCCTCTGCCTGCCATCGCGGTGTGGGGACCATAACCGGCACTACTTGTCGGCTGCTCCCACAACACCATCCACCACCTGCTCCAATGACTTCACATAACCCTGATAGGGGGGCTAAACGGGAGCTCCACCTTGCCCAGGGGTGTCCCGAAGACTAGTGGAGGAAAGGAGACGTCTTACTCCTCCTTTGGTAGGGCAGAACTCTACCCCGCTAACCTTATTATACCAAGATCCATAAAATATTGAAATTGGCAATAACCAAATAACAGTAGGAGAAATACCTCTACTAGACTAAACTAAACTTAGAATACTCAACTCAAATATATCATCAACCCTTACCTAAGCATGTGAAAAACACTTTCAAAGAAAAATATCTAAGACATATTCTGTCTAGTCCTGCACCACTTGGGCCTACATTTTTCAATGGAATGAATTCCAGACTAATATAGAGATAAGAGAAATGGCCTTTTAAAATAAGTTTCAGTACTTCTGCAGGGCAAACAAATCCTTGGATTCCAATGATAAATCCATTACTTTTAATCCATTTGTGGTGTTCTCTATTAATTTGTATTACTATGTACTATTACTAATTTGTATTTTCTTTATAATTTGTCATATCTTCTTTTCCATACATGACACTTCCAGTTATATTTCACCAAGCCCTCCCATTCTATATATATATATATATATATATATATATATATATATATATATATATATATATATATATGGGTCGATGGAATATTAGAAGCACTAGGAAACATAGCAGCAGCGGTGAACAGAAGAGCAAAAGACCGCAAATTATATCTCCCCTCGACGCTGAAAGGCAGATGAGGAAGGAAAGAAGAAGAAGAAGATATATACCTATGCATATATATATGCCTTCGCATTCTAATTCAGCTAACCTCACAAAATCTGAGTATAACTAAGCCTTAACCACTTTTCCATTAATGTACATCATTGTTATATAATTTAGCAAATTTAAACTAGATGTGAGTAGATGTAATAAAAATCTCAAATTACATCTATAAACTTTAAATGAAACAAATCTTGATGCATAACACAGCAAAAAACATTTTATAACAAGCACTATCAACTAGGAGCAACAACAAAATCGACAAGGGATGAGCATCATTAAACCTAGATTACGATAATGATGACATGTTCCCATGTTCAAACATTACCTTGCTCTGTGTACCTTCCTAATTAGCTCTTCTAGTGACCACCGAGTGTTTAATTTAAAAAAATTTTTTTTTTTTTTTTTTTTTTTTTTGAGATCGTGAGATACATCGTTTAATGCAAAAAAAAAAAAAAATCACAAATTTTCAAGAAATTGGCAGTTTTCCTTTTCTTTTTTTGCTGTGACCAGGGAAATTTCCTGGTCATCGGCAGACATCAAACAACCCTTTGTGACTTGGGAAACAGCGAATAACGCAATGAGATTGCAGAACATACTGACAGACTTACGACAACTGTACTAATAGACATTGTAAGACATCTGGTCCATGAGGTGAAACTCAGGTCATAAATCAGGTTAAGCTAGGAATTGTGAGTCCCCGTGTTTTGCCTAATGTGAACACACAAGACTGTGTCAAGAGTTCAGAGAAATTACTATTTTTAGAGCATCTAATATTACATTTAAGTGTTAGTAATTTTAACTTTTTTAATACAACCTGCGGCTGCCCTGCTGCCTTGCAGGTATGCTCGGGAGATTAAAAGGCTAAGGGAGGGTACCCTAAAGTAAAACAGCCCTACTGCTTGTGGGTGAGACTTTTTAATCAAAGGATAGTGGGGTCAACCGTAAACAAACCGACGGAAGGCAACAGAAAAAAACCACCGTCGTAATTTCTTTGTTTAATCATATAGAATTCATGACAACAACATTAAAGGGGATTCTAATGGAATACCCTTGTTCAGTAAAGGACATAGTGTGCTACAGGTGATACCTGATTGTCATCAAGCTACTGTAAGCAAGTGAAAGATCAAAAAGACACTGAAAATAGGAACTTGGAACGTAAGAAAACTCATGCAAAAGAGAAAACTGGAAAAGATCAAACAGGAAATGAAAAGGATGGATTTAAATTTATTGGGATTGTGTGGAAAGAGATACACTGGATCAGGAATAATGATTTATTCTGATGAACATAAAATCATCTATTCTGGAGGTACTGAACACAAAATAGGTATCATCTTGGATGCAGTAAGAGGCTTTTGGGCAATATCTGACAGTGTCCTGTTAGTGAAATTGAATGGTAGGGTACTGGTAGGGTAATGGATATTAATCTCATTCAAGTTTGTACACCAACAGCAGATAGTCCAGAGGAAACCGTTAATAAATTTTACCACGAGCTTAATATGACTCTTCGTCAATGCAAACCACAGGAAAACACCATAATCCTAGGGGATCTCAATGCAAAAGTAGGAATGGACAGAGTTGAAAAAGGGGTTGGTTATCATGGCATAGGAGGGAGAAATAAAAGAGGTGATAAACCTGGGCTGAACACACAACATGACGATAAGAAACGCCTGGTATAAGCAACATCCAAGACATCTGTGGATATGGAAAAGCCCATGAGACAATGCACGTAATTAAATCAACAACACAATGATAAACAACAGATTTAGAAACAGTCTGGTATGTATGAAAACTAGACCAGGGACAGATTGCAATAGTGATCATGTACCAGTTGTGGGAAAGCTTAAAGTAAAACTAAAAAAGCAGCAAAACAAGCCTCAGTTAACATCAAGTTAAATTTAGATTTACTCAAAACAGAAAAGAGGTTACAAGACAATAATAACATCACAATTCAGAACCGGTACAATGAAAGAGAAAGGATACAAAACATTGATGAAAATTGAGTTCATACCATCAGTGAGGACAAATTCAAGAAAGAAATGGAAGACATATGACCTTTTACAGCTAATGGATACAAGAAGAAGAAATAAGAATAACAAAGATGAGTATAAGAGATTAAATAAAGAAATTGTAATAAATTTCAATAAAGCAAAAGAAGCATGGCTAAAACAGAGATGCAAAGAGAATGAAATGGAACAAAAAAGAGATGCCAAAGCTATATACAAACAAATTGAAGAATTAATAGGATGAAAAATGCAATCAAAAACTGGATGTTTAAGATCAAAGGAAAGGGTTTTGTTGGTTGAACAAGAAAGCATAAGGGAATGATCAACAGAATACATTAAAGATCTTTGTGAGGATGAACGAACAGAAGTAAATATTAAGGAAAATGGGGAAGGACCAGAAATACTCAAAGAAGTAGTGGAAGATGCCTTGCGCATACTCAAATAAGTAGTGGGATGCCTTGCGCAATATGAAAATGTAGGAATAGCCCCTGGACCAGATAATATAACTAAAAAAGAGATTGAAACCATGGGTGATTTTGGAATAGGAGTAATAACAAAAATATTGTGTGACATCTACAACAGCAGATATACCAGATGACCTGCTAAAATCAATATTCATAGCCCTACCAAAGAAATCTGGTGCTATTGAATGCGATGATCATCTCACAATAAGCCTTATGAGTCACATGACTAAGATATTACTAAGAATCATCATGCAAAGAGTGTGAAACAAAATCAGTCCAGAAATTAGTGATGAACAGTGTGGTTTTGTTGGAGGTAAAGGTACGAACAATCCCATATACATCATAATATCTTTAATAGAAAGAGCCATAGAGGTGAAAACAGATCTATACCTCTGTTTCATAGATTATACCAAAGTATTTAACAAAGTAAAGCATCAAGAAATAATAAAAATTTTAGAAGGCATAAATGTACACAGCAAAGATCTAAGAATAATAAAGAACATGTACTGGCAACAAACAGCAGCCATAAGTAACCGGAAATCAAGTGGGATTGTTTCAACAAATAAAACAGGGTGTTGTGACACAGCTTGTATGCTGTCACCAGATTTATTTAATATGTATAGTGAGATTATTTTGAGATCCATAAGGGGCATGCCTGGAATAACAATTGGAGGTCATAATATATATATGTTAATAACCTAAGGTATGCTGATGATACAGTCTTAATCGCTAAGAGTGAAAATGAGTTACAAAAAAATGTGGTAGTTATAGCGAAGGAAAGCAAAAATAAAGGAAAAATTAAAAAATAGAAAAAAATGGTATGTAAGAAGCTTTACGTTATAAGTGGACGACACAGACTAAACGACGTTTCGGCCCAATAGGCCTTCAGCGGGAACAAACAAAAACACACACACTCAAAACTAATAACGAAACAACCAAAACAAAAACAATCGAAATGTGTTAAAGAAAACAAAATTATCTATCCTGTGTGTAAACAGCGGTCAAAACGACAAGGAAATAGCAACCAAGTGCGGCTGTAGTGAACGTACAGAAACGTGCAGAAATGTGCGCAAATGCACACAGAACCAGAGGAGTTCACACAGGGGTCAGTGTGCAAACACAAAGGAGAAAGAAAAGAACAGCAGACCAACAGGTGCTCAAAAGGCAGCAAGAGTGAGATGTCCGAGAGTAGGGTACAATAAAAACAAATAAGGGGTAAGGAGCACAGAAAAAAGGTATAGAGGAGAACACCAAAGTGTCTCATTAGGGACTCGAGGAGAACTATAAATAGCATGGCATAGTAAGTAGACCAAAGAACCCAAATATCTGCAGTAGAGAAGGCTATGCAAAAGGGAAGGAGCAACCAAAAGGAAACTATGTGTATGAGTGTGATACATTCATACCTCGTGGGATCAGCGAACCATACTGGACTATGAGGCGATTTTCCAAAGTAAAGCGGCTGCGGTCGCCAGAGTGACAAAGGACAATACCAGTGACACAGATGTCGTCTTTGCCCTTGTGATCAGGGGTGTTGAAGTGGGAAGACACCGGAGTACCAGTATTCTGTTGGACATCATGTAGATGTTCACAAAATCTTTCCGCTAATCTTCTCCCAGACTCACCAATATAGGTCATGTGGCATCGTTGGCATATGATGGCATAAATGATGTTGCGGGACACACATGTTTGATCTCGAACCGTCCATTAGGGAACAAGACCGAGTCAGTAGGGAGCACATAGGCACAGGTGATACAGTTACGACCACAAGGGGCCGTACCGAAGTGTTGAGGGTGGGAGCGAGGGAGATGGCTCCTAACCAAAATATCTCTCAGATTCCTGTCGTGCTTAAAAGCGATCATCGGGGGATCACTAAAAAGTAGACGGGTAGTGGGATCAGAGAGGAGAATGGAATGGTAGTGGTTGAGTATCCTCACAGCAGCTAAGTTGTGAGGATGATATGTGAGAGTGAGTATAGTTCTCTCAGAAGGGAGATGGTTGGAAGGAGTGAGTGCCTCGGGACGGGAGATAAGAAGGACCCACTGGAGGATCGAGTCTGGATAAAGCCAGCGGCTGAAGAAACCTAACATGAGGTGAGCCTGTAGAAGGAAATCTTGGTCATCCTGGCAGATGCGACGGAGACACAATAACTGGGAGAACGGAATAGAGTCACGACAAGAAGGTGAATGGGATGAAGTGTAGAGAAGATAACAATGGGCGTCCGTGGGTTTATAGAAAACCAAGGTGTGGAGGCCAGAAGTACCCAAAGAAACGATAAGATCTAGGAAGGTGACAGAGGAAGTGGATATACAAGATATGAACTTGATAGCTTTGTGATAGCCACCAATGTGGTCGATAAACCTGGAGAGGTCATCCTCAGGTAGATCGGTAAGTCCGAAGCAGTTATCAATGTACTGAAGGTATATGATGGGAAGGGGACCTAGAAATAAAGGACTCAGCCTTAATAGCAAAAAGACAGATGTAATGGTAACAACAAAGAAAAAGACATCACTGCAATACACAATAAAGACAAGTGGAAGAATATTAAAACAGGTAAATTAATTTAAATATTTGGGAACAATGTTAACCTCTGATGGTAGATGTACAACAGAGGTGAGATGCATAATGGCTCAGGCAAGACCAGCTTTCCAAAAAATGAGGAAGATATTGTGCAATCCATTTTTAACAATTAAAAAAAAAAAAGAGTTTTTAAATGTTATGCAGAGCCAGTATTAACATATGGATATGATTGGTTATTGGTTATGGAAGGCCTCGGTATCACAGCAAACGAATTAAAATCCATAATTGCTCAACCGCCCGTGCCAGTGGAATCATCCGAATTACTAACTCATCTCCCAAACAAAGAAAGGTAACTGTAGTCCCCATCGTAGCAGTCTCAGCACACACCAAAAGACATAAGGCGAAACCGCGCAGAAAGTGAACACAGCCAACTGTTCCCTATCATACGATATCATCATTCATCGTAAACAAGCGGCATATCGAAGCAGGATCAAACGGATGAGACACACAGCTCACGGTGTGCACAGAGCACTTAACTCAGTAGCTCCTGCAACAAGCCGGACTTGGAATATGAGGAAACTGCAAGAAGGAACACTTTTCAGACATAGCCTTCAATGGTTCCTGCCGCCTATCCACCATATACCATGGGAGTTCACGTCCTCCCGAAAATGATGATCGTCATAGCACTTGATGATGTTAGGCCATCATTGATGACTCCAATTCCAAACATATAGACACACAGTGGTGGTAAGTTATCATTTCCAATCCAACAGAAGCCACATGACCTGTAGTTAGTAAAACCACAGAGAGAATATGATTTTGTGACCTTCACTGATTCACTCTTAGATGTGAATGTGTAGTTTACACAAAAGGAGAAGTTTTCAACTACAGTGATCCCATTTAAGGCAATTCTGGGATAGCAAGGCAAGTCTCCTTTATAGCAGCAGAACTTGATGTTCTCCGCTCCCTTCTTGTAGCTGCCGCCACACGATTCTGATGTCTCATTAACTTGGACATCATTCAAGAACAATGTCAGATTAACATTCCATAGATATGGCTCTGCTGATGAAATGCTTGGTGCAACAGTTGTATCAATCATACTGGAGGCTCCTGGTCTGTGGTCATTAATATCACAGACGGCACATGATGTTGATATATTCAGTATTTCTTTATATGTGGCACACACATGGAGAGTGGTTTGTGGTCACAGTAATCCCATTAAAGGCAATTCTAGGGTAGCATGGCATAGCTGTTTCAGAACAGCACAATCCTGTGATGTTTTCTGTGTTCGCTATAAAGCTGCTGCTGCTACACAATCCTGACCAATTATAGGTGTGGACATTATTCACTTGCAATGACAAAACTGCTTTGTTTACATCATAAACCTCTGGAAGCGAATCATTTATGGGACTAATAGTACAATTTATTCTTCTATCGGGGATATCTTCATTGAGTCCCCAAAAAAAGGTCTTTGGTTAAAAAGCACATATGCTTTTGAGTTAAACACAAAATGAGCCCACTTCATAGATTCAAAATGATCCTTGCCAATGCAATGCCATCCGTTTGCACAAGTTAGGTCCTTAGCTACCAAGGTCACAAACGTCCGAAACGAAGCCATCGAATTAACGACTTTATCTACAGCGAAGGTTAACGAACTGTGAACAAACATTTATGTTCAAACCCTTGAAAACATTTTCAAAAATCTGCCAACTCGCTGCAATAACATATATCGTAGTGTTCAATGTAAACATTGCTTAGTCCATAGCTCGAAATAAATAAGCTGCCATTTTGGTGCGTCCCATGACGTCATCATGATATATGGATATGAATCATGGACAATATGACAATAGACAAGAAAATCACTGGAGGCTCCAGAAATGTGGCTTTACAGAATAAAGGTTAAGAATACCATAGGCACTTAAGAAGCGTAATGAAAGCATCCTGAAAGAGGCCAAAGCAAAAAGAGAGCTAATTTCCAAGATTAGGAAGAAACAATCATAATTTTTTGGCCATGTAATGAGAAGGGAACAGCTGGACAGCTTAAGAGAATGGATTGGCAGAAGGTCAACAACAGAAAAGATAAATAACTGTTGAGATCAAAAGTTGTGGAGAGACATGATCACCTACGCCAGCAGGCATGGTACCTGATGATGATTATATGACTACAGATACTTGCTTTAGTGGTTAGTGTGGTCACTACCTAATCAGAAGGATTCGAGTTCAATTCACAGAAGTGGTGATTTCTTTATGGAGCGACAAGGCTCCAGCCTTCACCTAGCCTCTAAAAAAATGGATACCAGAAAGATTTTTCTTGGAAGAAAAGGCATCCTGGCATGATACAAACTACATCACCCAAAAATGTGTCATGGTCATGGAAAAATATGGTCATTAATACCATATTCCCCATTCGCCTAGCAAAGCGTGAAGGAAACCTTTACTTTACTTTACTTGCTTCACTAAAAAATGCTGAATAGACATGGCATGAAGAAAATATTGTCTGAATGGACGGAACAGTTAAAACCCATGTGATCAACTCTGAATATACATATCCCATCAGGTGATTTTATGCCAAAAATGGATTTCACAGCCATTTTGTAAATATAAGTAGAATACAAGAAAACAAGACTGAAAATTAACTTTGGTCCAATGTGTAGATGGACACAGTTTATAATCTGTGAATTCCAATAACTAAGAAAATAATCATCATCATCATGTGCCATACCGGTTGGCATAGGTGATCATGTCCTTTTTCTATCT
Organism: Megaustenia siamemsis; assembly: GCA_032433765.1. Lineage (NCBI taxonomy): Eukaryota > Metazoa > Mollusca > Gastropoda > Stylommatophora > Ariophantidae > Megaustenia > Megaustenia siamemsis. The sequence goes on along the minus strand of JAVIAB010000091.1, from coordinate 23,047,601 downwards.
ACCGTGCATCAGTTCTGTTGTTGACTGTTTTCCATGCCATAACACCAAACTATCTAGTATTTTCTCTATTTGTTGTCCGCAATCTCTCTTTCCATGTATTTTGCCAGTTGTAACCAAATATTCAGACTTTCCTATTCTCATGTGCCCGAAAAATGTTGATTGTTTCTTTCTGATGTTTTTAGGAGTTCTCTTTTTGTGTTGAGGAAAATAATGGATCATGGCAATTAATAACTTAGGTTTATAGGAACAATCAGCATATGGTTAGAAAATGTAATTAAAAGTGAAAAGAGGAAAAGAATGACGAACTGCAGAAGAGAATAATTTAATCTAAAAATTTGGATGCTCAGGTTGCTTTGTTTGTTTACAAGCCATACAATGTCATCACCAGCAAATGTAAAAAATGTAAATGTAATAAAGAAAAGACGATGGTCATATGTTGGACATGTGATGAGAAGAGATAATAACCGAATAGCAAAGCAGGCCCTCATATTGGAAACAACAGGTAAGAGAAAAAGAGGAAGACCCAGGGAGACACTGAGAAGAACATTGATGAGAGAAGCAAGAGCAACAGGATTCGGCTCCCTCAATGAGATAGAGCTGCTTGCACAGAACAGAGACAAATGGCGAGATTTGATAAAATATCTTTAAAAGAAAACTGCTAGAACAAAAATTCAGATATGAGAAGGTGTATCTTGGTCTACGGCCTATGGGCCGGTAACGGCTCGAAAGGTCAATAGATAGATAGAAATCAGTCTTAATCCTTAAATACGATACCTATCTGTAACTCTTCCAGTTGCGATACCATAGTAAAAATTCATCATCAAGTGCCATGCCTGCCTGCGTTGGTGATCATGTCTCTCCACAACTTTGGATTTCAACAGTTATTTATAATTTCTGTTGTTGACCTTCTGCCAAGCCATTCTCTTAAGCTGTCTGGTATCTTTTCTCTTTGCTTCCCTCCATCTTTTCATCTCTCAATTTTCCCAGTTGTCACAATATATTCCAGATTTTCCCTTCTCATTACATGGTCAAAGAATGATGATTGTTTCTTTCTAATATTGAAAATTAATTCTCTTTTTTGGTTTGGCCTCTTTGAGAACATTTTCATTACTCTTCTTAGCTGGCCATGGTATTCTCAACATTCTTCTAACCACATTTCTACAGCCGCCAGTGATTTTCTTGTCGACAGCATACAAGCTTGCTTAACACCCTGCTTTATTTGTTGAAACAATCCCACTTGATTTCCAGATCTTATGGCTGCTGTTTGTTGCCAGTACATGTTCTTTATTATTCTTAGATCTTTGCTGTGTACATTTATGCCTTCTAAAATTTTTATTATTTCTTGATGCTTTACTTTGTTAAATACATTGGTATAATCTATGAAACAGAGGTATAGATCTGTTTTCACCTCTATGGCTCTTTCTATTAAAGATATTATGATGTATATGGGATTGTTCATACCTTTACCTTCAACAAAACCACACTGTTCATCACTAATTTTTTCATGTGTTTTTGCTAAACATTAATTTCATACAATGTAGTAAATGTATTTCAAACAAATCATTAAAAAATAAAATAAAAAAACAATTATATCACATAAATTAGTCTACATATTATTCTAACAAAACAGTACAAAAATGCAGATTAAATTGTTTATATAATGGCACTGTTTTTAAGTATTCACCTTCCGAATGATGCTAAGACCAAATCTCAAGCGTTGGACAACAGAGTCAAATGTAAGCAGATGCAAACGTGTCTCATCATTAACTGGGAGGTTATGAGCAACCCAGAATGAAAGATCAACAGGATCTGGAGGTAAGTTTGCTGGGCACCAACTTTGAAGTTCTGTTTTTATCTGCTCCACTAACCAGTCCTTATTGATAAAAGAATAAAAGTTAAAATCCAAAATTGCAAATATAATAGTATAAGATACTAAAAACAAAAATACAATACAAGAAAACATAACTAAGTACAACCATTGAATACTCAAATTTATCAGATAGTTCTTAAATGAGGAGTATATACTGAAATTTGAAAAAAAAAAAAAAATTTTCCCCATGACTAATACTATTGTAGGGGAGTTACAATACACAAATATGAAGTACAATAAGATTTATAATTCTCACACAAAAAAAATATACCTTGATTCAAGAATAATGCACAGGAAGATTATATAAAGATGGACGGGAAGTATAGTCCATTCATTTAATGAACATAAATTGTTGTCTTTATGTATCGTTTTAGCATCTGCAAGTGTTTGCTAATTGTTATTTAGTTCCACATTAAGTCTCATGTACAAATGCTGAGATCTAGTATTGGCAGGAATGTCAGATAAAGTCTAAACATTTTAAATGAAAGCAAATTCTCAAGCAAATACCAGAGAGAAATCCCAGTTAAAAAAATACACACAGTAGGAGGCATAACAATGCTGGTGAATATTTCACTAAATGAAGAACAACTTGACACAAATACAAGTATGAAAGATATGCTAGTCTGGAAAGACTGTTTTCCCAAGAGTATTATCAGTACTGCAAACAACTACTGCCCTGCATGAAGGTCAAAATAAACTATAGCTTAGGGAAACAGTTTCAAGCAAATATGTGTTGAAATGGATGCACTGAGAAAAACATCATCATCATCAAGTACCGGGCCTACTGGCGTAGGTGATCATGTCTCTCCACAACTTTCGATCTCGACAGTTATTTATCATTTCTGTTGTTAACCTTCTGCCAAGCCATTCTCTTAAGCTGTCTGGTATTTTTTCTCTTTGCTTCCCTCTATCTCTTTGTCCCTCAATTTTTCCAGTTGTTACAATATATTCCAGTTGTTCTCTTCTCATTACATGGCCAAAAAATGATGATTGTTTCTTCCTAATATTGGAAATTAGCTCTCTTTTTGCTTTGACCTCTTTCAAATGAACATTTTCATTACTCTTCTTAGCTGTTCATGGTACATTACTCTTCTTAGCTGTTCATTCCATGGTATTCTCAACATTCTTCTGTAAAACTACATTTCTACAGATTCCAGTGATCATCTTGTCTGTTGTCCATGATTCACATCCATATGTCAAGACTGGTTCTTCATAAAATTTAAGAACTCTTTTTCTGGTTTCTAGTGACAAAAATTGGATTGCATATTATCTTCCTCATTTTTTGGAAAGCTGGTTTTGTCCGAGCCATTCTGCATCTCACCTCTTTTGTACATCTTGCGTGTGAGGTTAACAAAGTTCCCAAATATTAAAAAATTTAATGTGATGTAAAAACATAATGCAGGAGACAGCAGAACTCTTTATACTGTACAAAAGATGCTGACAAACACCTATACATCCAGTGGAACACCAATTCTAGACAAATCTGGATTAATGCTAACAACAAGCGCAGACATAAAAGCCCGTTGGGCGGAACACTTCAAAGAAATTCTTAACCGTCCACTACCTCACAGTTTAATAGATTTTGAAGCTGAAACACCAGCAGCAGAATTAGATGTAAATTTAGATGACTTCACCTTGAGTGAAATAGAAACCACCTTAAAGCTAATGACCAATAACAAGGCTGCTGGAGAGGATAAGTTAACAGCTGAGATCCTCAAGGCAATTGATAGCCATAATTTAATACATCTCCAAAAAATGTTCAACATCATTTGGAAAACAGAGAAGACGCCTCATAAATGGAAAAAAGGAATCATTGTTAAGATCCCAAAAAAGGGCAATCTTAGAGATTGTAACAATTGGAGAGGCGTGACACTTTTGTCAGTTGCCTCAAAATTATTCTGTAAAATCATCCTAAATAGAATAAAGGATTCAATAGATACAGTAATGCGTGAAGAACAGGCTGGGTTTAGAAAAGGGAGAAGCTGTCTTGACCACATTTTCACTCTACGACTTATATTGGAGGAACACATTGAAAAGCAAAAACCTTTTGTACTTAACTTCATCGACTTCAAAAAAGCATTTGATAGTATTCATAGAGATTCTTTGTGGAAAATTCTGAAGCAATATGGCTTACCATCAAAAATCATAAATATTATCAAAGACATGTATGATGGTTACACATGTGCAGTTCGAACAGAGGAAGGACTGAGCGAATGTTTCCCAATAGAAACTGGGATGTATTTTATCGCCCTTGTTATTTGGAATTGTTATGGACTTCATAATGAAGAAATGCTGCACTGGTAATAAAGGCATCGAATGGATACAAGGAGACCATTTGGAGGACCTCGACTTTGCTGATGACATAGTTCTCATCAGCAATCAGATAAAAACGATGCAGGAAAACACAAATGAACTATCATCAATAGCCAGCAAAATTGGGCTTGAGGTCAATCATGAAAAGACTAAAGTCATGAAAAGTTTAATTCCAACAAGTGACAAAATATACATGGAAAACAAACCAGTAGAAGAGATCGATCACTTCATCTATCTTGGAAGTCACATTGATCGAGAAGGGGATACGAGCAAAGAAATTAGAATCAGACTGGCTAAAGCAGCAATGTCTTTCAGAAGCCTTGAAAAGTTGTGGAAATCAAAACTCATTAGCACAAACACAAAACTTAGGCTATTCAAATCAAATGTACTATCAACCCTTACGTATGCGTGTGAAAGCTGGAAAACAACAAGAGATATAGAAACAAAGTTGAACGCATTCGAAAATAAATGTCTAAGGAAAATACTTGGTATAGAATGGAACGAATTCAAAACAAACGAGGAAATTAGAGAAATCGCCAATCAACCACTAATATCTTCAGTAATAAAGAAAAGACGATGGTCATACGTTGGACATGTGATGAGAAGAGATAATAATCGAATAGCAAAGCAAGCCCTCATATGGGAAACAACAGGTAAAAGAAAAAGAGGAAGACCCAGGGAGACACTGAGAAGAACATTGATGAGAGAGGCAAGAGCAGCAGGAATCGGCTCCCTCAATGAGATAGAACTGCTTGCACAGAACAGAGACAGATGGCGAGATTTGATAAAATATCTTTAAAAGAAAACTGCTAGAACAAAAATTCATATAGGAGAAGGTGTATCTTGGTCTACGCCCTATGGGCCGGTTACGGCTCGAAAGGTCAATAGATAGAAAAACATAATGTGATGTAATTCACTATGCAAATAAAAAGATATGATTGTTATGTATACCTTGTGACGCTAATGATAACTGTTTCAATATACATCTTTTTAAGTCTTTCAATACATCACATGGTTGATTTTTTTGCCAAATACTTTGTCATTTTGTTTTGACATTTTTTAAAACTCTTAATTACAACACCTATATGTGATTCATTTGTTTACAATACCATAATAAAAATTACTACCACATAAATGTAACATTTTGATTTTGGAAAATCAAATTTCCTTTGAACTTATGCTACACAGCAGTGTGTTTATTCAAGACGAGGCACAGGGATTCAATGCGGTAATCATTTCCTGCTTTACGGTCGACTTTTAACCTGAAGCATGACCACATGGCCCCCACCCCTTTCTGGTTTCTATTGTCTATTCATATGGCGGCCACAACCTGTCAGATCAGCATGTATGCTCGGTGCCCTTTTGGCAAGGGAAAATAGATTTCTTCAAAATGAAAGAATTTGAAATAATAACTGTGCGCTTTTTATAACACCGTAGTAATTTTTACTACGTGATAGTAAAAAAAAAAACAAACATAAAAAAAATTAATATCACTCAAGGGTCATTGTTAGTGATAATTAGGAAAGCACGGGAGGGGGGGGGGGGGATTTTTGCCCATCTTCTTCTTCTTCTACCTTTTAGCTCCCAGTGGAGCATAGGTCTTCAACAAACACTTTCCAAGTCGTTCTGTTTTTTGCAATTCTTTTAAGATCATTCCATGTCTTCCCCATCATCTTCATCTCTGCTTCTATCTGTCTTCTCCAAGAATTCCTTGGTCTTCCTCTTTGTCTTTTCCCCTGGGGATTCCAAAAAAGGGCCTGTTGTGTAATACTCTCAGTTGGCTTCCTTAGTGTGTGTCTTATCCATCGCCATCATCTTCGCTGTATCTCTTTATCCACTGGTATTTGACCGGTACATTTCCATAATTCCACGTTAGTGACTTTGTCCTGCCATTTCCATCCCTTTATTCTGCGCAAGCATCCATTAATGAAAGTCTGTACCTTCGTGATTGTCAATTTTGTTATTCTCCATGTTTCACAGCCATATAATAGGACCGACTTAACATTTGAGTTGAACATTTTTATTTTTCTATTTAGCCTAATTTCTTTGGATTTCCATATGTTTCCCAGTGCAATGAAAGCTCCTCATGCTTTTGATATCCTTATTTTGGTATCATTTTCTGTTCCTCCCTCTTTATCTATATTACTGCCCAGATATATGTCAGATTGTATATCTAGTAGAGGTATTTCTCCTAGTTTTATTTGGTTATTGCCAACTGCATTAATTCTCATAATGTTGGTCTTATCTCTATTAATTTTAAGTCCTAGCTGTTGTGATCTCTCATCTAATATACTCATCATTTTATCCTGCATCTGTTGAAGGCTGTGTGATAGGAGAGCTATGTCATCAGCAAAGTCTAAATCATCAAGTTGTTTGGTCAGTGACCACTGGATCCCATTTCTGTTGTTTTGAGTTATTTTCATAATCCAATCTATGGCCAGTAGAAAGAGAAATGGGGACAGAAGGCATCCTTGCCTTACTCCTGTTCTTATTTCAAATGCTTCTGTAAGCTGTCCTTCATGCACCACACTACATTTTGTTCCTTCGTACATTGTTTTTATCAGGTTAATAAACTTTATGGGGATTCCGTAATGACTCAGCAACTTCCAAAGCATTCTTCTGTCTAAACTATCAAATGCCTTTTCGTAATCTATGAATCCAATATAAGGTGGGGATTTTAGTTCTAAACTTTGTTCAACTATTATATGTAGAGTAGTTATTTGATCAGCACATGATCTGTTCTTCCTAAAACCTGCTTGTTCATCTCTCAAGTGTTTCTCTATAGCCTCCTTTAGTCTCTCCAGAATGATTCTGCCTAATATTTTTCCTGGCACTGATAGTACCATAACTCCCCTATAATTTGTGTACTCCTGTAAACTTCCTATCTTTGGTAGTTTGATCATATAACCTTCTCTCCAGTCTTTAGGTATTTCTTCCCTCTCCAAAATTTTACCCAATAGATCATGTAACATCTTGGTAGAGGTGTTAATATCTGCTTTGATGGCTTCCGACGGAATTTCATCTGGTCCTGTGGCTTTACCATCTTTTAATAGTTTGATAGCTTTCATTATTTTTTCTTTGCTTGGTTTTCCACAGCTAACGTGTAACTCTTCTTCTGCTGGTAGTATATCTGGAGGATTATTTGAGCCGGGTCTGTTCAAAAGTTCTTCAAAGTGCTCTTTCCATCTCTCCATTTGTTCCCTTATATTACTAAGCAGATTTCCTTTCTTATCTTTGATAAAGGCGTTGATCTGTTTGTATTTTCCACCTAATTTCTTTGTGCTGTTGTACAGTTCTTTCATATTCCCTTTATTTGCTGCTTCTTCTGCCTCTTTAGCTAGTTCATCTATATATTTCCTCTTATCCCTTTTAATGCATCTTCTCCCTTCTTTGTTCACCTCTGTGTAAGCTTCCTGTGTCTTGGCTTTATTACTTCTTGTTTTGCTTTTATTTATGTCTGCTTTCTTGTTCTTTCTTTCTTTAATTTTATCCCTTTAATATTTTTATTATTATATTTTTGCCCATGGGAAACTGAAATTTGAAACAAAAATGTATTATGAAGTAATTTTTTCAACGCTATCATAATCTACAGTTAAACATCTTTTGCCGAAATCATCCCACTGTCATTAAGTTTTTGAAAATGATTAATGATTAATAATTAATCCAATGAATCTTGCCTGCCTACCTGCCTTCTAATTATAAGTATCACTGTTAAACTGATGCTGTTCTCTTGTAACACTTCTTCATTTGATTTCCTAACTATCAGATGCAAATGGAGGATTCTTCTCTGAAACCATATCATTGCACCAGCTATTATTTTGTATTGTTTACCTATTGTGTGATTCACATCTATAATGCAATACTAACTGCAACACTTCAAGACAAAAATATTAATACATAATTTTTGTTAAATAAATTTTGAAACATCTTGAGCAAGTCTAATTAGGTTTGTACATGGCAGCCACTCTGAAATATTTTTGTGGGTGGACTCTGTTTAGGTGCATATGCTGTGAACTACTGGCAATAAAAATTAATTCATAGATGATCTTGCATAAAAGAAGTAAGATACAACCAATGTGCTACTTGAACAATCAGTGTGCACAGTCTGCTGAAAGCAAATGAACACCTATGGGTTTGTCTGGAGTGCTGTGATGTCAAATCTAATAAACTAATATAAAGCAGGAAGAATGTGGAATTCAGGATGACATCAATCATTATCATCAGGAGACTTCATATATAATCATAAACCTGCTGCAAACTAAAGTAATTTAAACATGGTATATTCAAACTATTAAAAAAAAGTAAAGTACCCCAGTCACGCCATGTGGCGTATAGGGAATATGGTGTTAGTGACCATACATTTTACAGACCTTCGGCACATGATTTTTGGGGTAATGTGGTCGGTATTATGCCCGTGCTGCTTTACTTTCCCAGAAAAAAATCCAGTACCCATTAAAGGCTGGGTGAACCTGAAGCCGTCGGTTGGGATCGAACCCTACCTCTTGTCCTTTGTAGTCCAGTTCACTAACCACTGAGCTATCGCGGCTCCCCATATTCAAACTATTGAAGAATATATTTTATCAGGAAAAGCTGTTCAGTTTGCAAATAAAATGGACATTCCTCCAGGCATTTCCCAATGCCATATTGATTAGCTTGAGAACTGCTATTGTCTTAATTATTAATAGCAGAACTAACATCTATGCCCAAGATGTGCAGATGGCAAAGAACATAGTTGTTGATTGTTCAATTAGCTTACTGGTTAAAACCACACATTATTAATTCCCTCAACTGTTTATTTCTCATCATCATCATGTGCCATACCAGTTGGCGTAGGCGATCATGTCCCTCCACAATCTTCTATCTACAGTGCATCGTATCAGTTCTGTTGTTGACTGTTTTCCATGCCATGACACCAAGCTAACCAGTATTTTCTCTCTTTGTCGTCCGTGATCTCTCTTTCCTTTTATTTTGCCAGTTGTAACCAACTATTCCAACTTTCCTCTTCTCATGATGTGCCCGATAAATGTTGATTGCTTCTTTCTGATGTTTTTTAAGAGCTCCCTTTTTGTGTTAGCCTCTTTGAGAACTTCCTCATTGGTCTTTTTAATTTATTTCTACTCATGCAAAATTCCACAACTTTAATTAAGGTTTTAGATTCACCATTCATTAAAGTACTTGTCCAAAAGGTGATCAATGAGCAAACCTCTTTAAGTTTTCCTTGTCTATGAACAATGTTTCACTATTATTGGTGTCTTTCAAAATAACCTGTCAGCTCTCTCTCTCTCTCTCATAAGTTTCAGGCCTCTATACATTTGGGAGTGGGGGAGGGGAACGGGGTGGACAGGCAAATAATTGCAGTGCTGCGGTAAAACTGGTAGCAAAGAGCAAGTGGTGGAGTGTAACATACACTCCTATAAGATCTGGTGATAGCTTTACAAAGAAGAAACACAACAAAATACTTACACTTTGGCCTACATTCTGCCTTCTTCAGAAAATGAGATAAACACAAATGGACAACAAAATAAGGATAAACTCTACTACATCAGAAAGGAGCAGGATATGTAACTCAAAGAGAGATAAGAAAAAGGATAAGAAATGAGATGATAAAATAAAAAGGAGATGTACTACACATTAAGGGAATAACAATAATATATATGGGCGGGCAACAAGGTAGAGAATTCAGCATAATGGTGGGATCAAGGAAGACCAATGTAATCAAGGGGTGTGCTCTGCAAAGCGGGATGGGATAGAGTGTCTGAAAGAAAAAATGAAAGAAAACATAACCCCTATTCTCCTCTACAATGGTAGTTATTTATTTAGTAGTAAGTTACAAATCCTATTGTGAGTTACCTAAGGCAATGATTTTCAAGGGTTGTTTTACTAAATCCTCAAATATGAAAAGATTATGGTAAACTTACTATGTCATACATTTTGTAAACCCAAGGTGGCCAACTTGTGCAATTGGCAGTGTACATCTTTGTGATAGAATTCTTAAACCTCAAGTCTACTGATGTCAAAACATGGCCATGTCTATCAACAGCAGTCTTAACCATATCATCAAAATCATCAGGTGGTGTGACCATAAGCTTGCGATGGGAAGGCAATATGGCTCCCTCCAGAACATGAACCAGTGACACTTCTGGTAATATTGTTACTCTACCTGTGAGATCTCTGTAAAACAATAAGACAAAACAAAAAATAATCTTAGTCACCTGAGAGTTATATTACTGTGATAGTCTATAAATACTTTTAGTCCTCATGATATTATGTTTTCAGATTTACCTTTACTTTAGAACATAACATAGTCAGCAGTGCTTTTCACATATACTTATCTATTTTTATTATTTTATGAATAAAGTATACATTTATAGCTAAGCCAAATGGAGCATAAGAGGAGTGGGGGGGTGCGCGTGCACCAAGAAACCAACCAGAAACTGAAATGAGAGTGGCCAGTAACTCACAGCTGCAGACTGCACCAGGATTGGTGAACAAATAAGATGATTAAGAACCTGCGTCCAGTGGTCCTCCTGGAAAAAGACTAACTATTCCAGCCAAGTGAGTAGGAATTAAAGGGGGAAGGTAACCTGGTAATCAAAAATGCACTGAAGCTGAGTGTATTGGACTGAAAAGAACAAATTTCACAGCTCTGCCACAAACCACAACAGAATGCATCTATGCCCACTGAACACTCATTTAAGGATAAATGATGAAGAGGAGTAGTTGCGAGAAAGGAAGGAAAAGAGAGAGAGAAAGGAAGGAAGAGAGAAAGAAAGAAAATGGAACAGAGTAGGAGAAATTCTTCATATTGAGAAACTAGCAAGAGTCCATGATTCTCTCTTACATTCATAACAGTTCTGTTATGTTATACGTTCTGTTATAATCTGTAGTGTATTTAAGTTATTTCTAATTTTAGCTTAACATTAAAGATACATACCCTGTTATTTCTGATTTCATTTCAATAACCTTAAATCTTTGACGACCTCTGGCTTTGACTCGAACAGTTGAGATTCCTGATGGCTGATCCATCTCATCTTTCATTGAAAAAATTTCTGCTGTGCACCCAATGGAAGAAAAATGTTGTCTTCCTTCCTCATCATAATTTTTACTGCACATTGAAAAACACAAGAACACTTAAATAGACTTAATAACACAGGCACCAAATGCATTATGAAAATAACACTAACAGAATGGATGTAATAAAAACTGTAAAAGAAAAAAACAGACCAACAACATAATGGTAAATGGCAGACAATTACAAAAGGCTATGCCGAGAGGTGTTGGACATCATATTCCTACACAACCTTTGATCTTGTGCATTGGGTAACACTTCCACAGTTGATCATTTTCCATACCACACCATCAGCATCTTCATCTTTACCCTTTGTCTATTTCTATCTCTCCGGCCTTCTATTTTTCTTGTTGTTACTATGTACTCCAACCCTCCTCTTCTCCACACATGCCCCACAAATTTGGACAGCTAGCTTTTCATAATTTTTTATTATAATCTTCCTCTCTTCATCTATCCCTCTTTTTGTACCACCTCATTGGGTTTTTTGAATGTCCATTGTATCTTTAACATCCCTATAAAAAAATATATTTCAATTGATTTTATTCAGTGTATCTATCTCTCTGTTTATCTCTTTGATCATGATTCACAACCATAAAGCAACAATGGTTCTATATAGCACTGTGATAACTAACTTTCAATGATGATTGTTGTATAACATATTTCTCATTTTATTAAAATATTCTTAGCTTGTGAAATTCTACATTATACCAGTAAGACGAATATGGCAGACCACCGTGAAAGAGATTGGAGCCTCATCACGTAACACTCCAAAGAAAGCCATGGAGAGAAATTCTAACTTTTGTTTTAAGAACGAATTAAAAATAGCTACATGGAATGTTAGGACCTTATACCAACAAAGAAAATTAGAAAATCTAATGGTAGAAGCAGAGCGATTAAACATAGATATCTTAGGCATATCAGAAACAAGATGGAAGGAAAGTGGATACATACAAGACAATAAATATACATTTATATATTCAGGTAACACAACAGAACATCAAAGATGAGTAGGCATTCTAATAAAACGAGAGCTACAAAAATATATAAATACCCACTGGACATACAATGATAGGATTATACTATTAAAAATGAAGGCAAAACCATTTGACATAGCAATAATACAGACATACGCAGCTACCCGTGCTTCGCCCGTGTGCTACCGGAGCCCGAAAGGGGAGTAAAGAATAGTGGCGCTGTACCCTACCAGGCATGTTCGTAAGAGGCGAGAAAGGAGGGTTGGGCATGGGACTGGCTATCCTATACTGTAAAAAAATAAGCCGAAAAAGCTTCACAAACATGGACAAGTCAAAGAGAGAAAAAGCAAATCCGCCATCCAGGAAAGAGAAGGGCTCTCTGTCTAAGAGACATATGGCGCAAGCCGGAGAAAGCTGTAAGGAGTCCGGGTTGCCGACTCACCCTTTGTCTACCAGGAAATCCTCCAGAATTGGCATCTGGATTGTTCGTACTCTAAACGAACAAGGAAAAGCTGCACAGGTAGCAGCAGAAATGACAAACTACAAGATAGATATTCTGGGAATGTGTGAAACAAAATGGCTAGGAACGGGTAAAATAAAACTAAATACAGGAGAGATGATTTTATCATCAGGAAACCAGGAACCTGGAGCACAACATAGTGAAGGGGTAGCTATAATGCTATCAAGGAATGCACAGAAGACACTAATACAATGGGAAGCAGTAGGACTGAGACTAATGAGAGCAACATTTAAAACAACCAAAAACAAAATAAAATTACACATTATCCAATGCTATGCACCAACCAACGATAAAGATGATTTAGTTAAAGATGATTTCTATAAACAGCTACAATGCCAGATGGATGCAAGACGAGCCAAGGATATTATAATCTTGATGGGAGACCTAAATGCTAAAGTAGGATCGGACAACAGATGCTTCGAAGAGATTATGGGAAAATATGGACTTGGAGATATAAACGAGAATGGAGAGATATTTGTGAATTTCTGCGCCCTTAATCAAGTGAGCCTAGGAGGAATAATATTCCAACATAAAAGAATACACAAAGCTACATGGGTGTCACCAGATCATAGAACGGAAAATCAAATTGATCACATATGTATTAATAATAAGTTTAAGTCATCCTTACAGGATGTAAAAGTATATAGAGAGGCAGATATAGCTTCTGATCATCATCTTCTGATAGCCAAACTTAAAATTAAACTAAAAAGGTATACTACACCGAATAAGGGTAGAAAGTATATCAATGTAGGGTTTCTTAAAGAACAAGGAATTAATGATAAATTCGCAGTCACAATATCAAACAAATACCAAGTCCTCCAACAACTAAAAAATACAATAAATAAAGAAAATCAATGGAAACAGGTAAAAGATATATGGAAAGAGACATGTGAAGAAACACTAGGGAAAAGAGAACGCCAGAATAATGCATGGATGACAGCAGAGACCCTGGACAAAATTAAAGAAAGAAAGAACAAGAAAGCAGGAATAAATAAAAGCAAAACGTGAAGTAATAAAGCCAAGACACAGGAAGCTTACACAGAGGTGAACAAAGAAGTGAGAAGATGCATTAAAAGGGATAAGAGGAAATATATAGATGAACTAGCTAAAGAGGCAGAAGAAGCAGCAAATAAAGGGAATATGAAAGAACTGTACAACAGCACAAAGAAATTAGGTGGAAAATACAAACAGATCAACGCCTTTATCAAAGATAAGAAAGGAAATCTGCTTAGTAATATAAGGGAACAAATGGAGAGATGGAAAGAGCACTTTGAAGAACTTTTGAATAGACCCGGCTCAAATAATCCTCCAGATATACTACCAGCAGAAAAAGAGTTACACGTTAACTGTGGGAAAACCAAGCATAGAAGAAATAATGAAAGCCACCAAACTATTAAAAAATGGTAAAGCCACAGGACCAGATGAAATTCCTTCGGAAGCCATCAAAGCAGATATTAACACCTCTACCAAGATGCTACATAATCTATTTGATAAAATTTTGGAGAGGGAAGAAATACCTAAAGACTGGAGAGAAGGTTATATGATCAAACTACCAAAGAAAGGAAGTTTACAGGAGTGCACAAATTATAGGGGAGTTATGCTACTATCAGTGCCAGGAAAAATATTAAGCAGAATCATTCTGGAGAGACTAAAAGAGGCCACAGAGAAACATTTGAGAAATGAACAAGTAGTTTTTAGGAAGAACAGATCATGTGCTGATCAAATAACTACTCTACATATAATAGTTGAACAAAGTTTAGAACTAAAATCCCCACCTTATATTGGATTCATAGATTACGAAAAGGCATTTGATAGTTTAGACAGAAGAATGCTTTGGAAGTTGCTGAGTCATTACGGAATCCCCATAAAGTTTATTAACCTGATAAAAACAATGTACGAAGGAACAAAATGTAGTGTGGTGCATGAAGGACAGCTTACAGAAGCATTTGAAATAAGAACAGGAGTAAGGCAGGGATGCCTTCTGTCTCCATTTCTCTTTCTGCTGGCCATAGATTGGATTATGAAAATAACTCAAAACAACAGAAATTGAATCCAGTGGTCACTGACCAAGCAACTTGATGATTTAGACTTTGCTGATGACATAGCTCACCTATCACACAGCCATCAACAGATGCAGGATAAAATTAACATACTTGATGAAACATCACAACAGCTAGGACTTAAAATTAATAGAGATAAGACCAACATTATGAGAATTAATGCAGTTGGCAATAACCAAATAAAATTAGGAGAAATACCTCTACTAGACGTACAATCTTACATATGTCTGGGTAGTAATATAGATAAAGAGGGAGGAACAGAAAATGATACCAAATAAAGATATCAAAAGCAAGAGGAGCTTTTGTTGCACTGGGAAACATATGGAAGTCCAAAGAAATTAGGTTAAGTACAAAAATAAAAATGTTCAACTCAAATGTTAAGTTATTCCTATTATATTACAAAATTGACAATCATGAAGATACAGACTTTCATTAATGGATGCTTGCGCAGAATAAAGGGATGGAAATGGCAGGACAAGTTCACTAACATAGAATTATGGAAATGTACCAGTCAAATACTAGTGGATATAGAGATACAGCGAAGACGATGGCGCTGGATAGGACACACACTACGGAAGCCAACTGAGAGTATTACACAACAGGCCCTTTTTTGGAATCCCCAGAGGAAAAGACAAAGAGGAAGACCAAGGAATTCTTGGAGAAGACAGATAGAAGCAGAGATGAAGATGATGGGGAAGACATGGAATAATCTTAAAAGAATGGCAAAAAAAAGAACGACTTGGAAAGTGTTTGTTGAAGACCTATGCTCCACTGGGAGCTAAAAAGGTAGTAGAAGAAGAAGACGCACCTACTCAAGACTATACAGACAAACAAATAGAGGAATACTATGAAGATCTAAACACAGCTATGAAGCAAGTGAAATCATCAGACACCTTGATTATAATGGGTGACATGAACGCTAAAGTAGGAAAAGGTAAATATAAGATCATTATAGGAAAACATGGTTTAGGAAAAAGGAATAACAGAGGAGAAAGATTAATACAATTTGGTGAAGAAAACAGACTGATAATATGCAACACCTTCTTTGAGCAAGAGAAAAATAAATTTTACACATGGAAAAGCCCTGGAGACAAGAAGAGAAATCAAATAGATTACATAATGATAAAAGACAGATCCAGGAACAGCGTCAAGAAAGCCAAAACCTACCCAGGAGCAGATATTAATTCAGATCACAATCCTGTAATGATAAAAATGACAATCAAATTAAAGAGAAACAAACAAAAAACTAATTCAGCAAAACCAATAGATATAACAGCGTTAAACCAGAAAGATGTAAAATAAACTTATACTGTACAAGTAAAGAACACATATCAGAAGCTGCTAGAAGAGGGGATTGAGCAGTACAGAAGAGAAAATCCTGAGGAAAAAGTCACAACAAAATGGCAATGCATAAAAAACAGCATGCAAGAATCCTGCAACACCTTGCCCAAGAAGGAAAGTAACAAAAAACAAAAATGGATAACTGACAAAATCTGAGAAAAAATGGAAGAAAGAAGACAAATGAAAAACACTGCCAGTTACAAGAATATTGACAATGAAATACAGAGAATGTGCAAAAAGGCAAAAGAAGACTGGCTCAACCAAAAATGTCTAGAAGTCGAAACTATGGAAAGTGAACAAAACTTAAGAGAGATGCACACATAAATAAAGAGAATGACTAATAAAGATAAAAAAGCTGCAGGAAACGGATGTATTGCAAACAAAGAGGGAAGAATGCTAACAGACAACAAAGATATAATAGATATATATATATATGG
This sequence comes from Megaustenia siamemsis, assembly GCA_032433765.1. Classification (NCBI taxonomy): domain Eukaryota; kingdom Metazoa; phylum Mollusca; class Gastropoda; order Stylommatophora; family Ariophantidae; genus Megaustenia; species Megaustenia siamemsis. The sequence goes on along the minus strand of JAVIAB010000091.1, from coordinate 23,031,017 downwards.
CCCTTTTCGTCTTGTCAGACGGTCTAGTGGAGGCTATTGCGTATTTTTTTTTAGGTATTGTTTTGTTTTTGCCGAACAGCTTCTCTCGTGGCTAATTCTACCAATGTTTGACAAACCCACACGGTCACATAATGAACAGGTCAGGCTCGCTGGTCCACAGGGTTTACCATCCTTTTTCATGAGTCTCTTCTCTTCTAAGTCCTGTCTTAGCACAGTCTCAAATGTTGTTATACCGTTCCTTATACATGCTCTCCATGATGTGCGATCACTTGCCAGATGTTGCCAGTCGTTTTCACAGATGGAGAAGTCTTTCAGAGATGATTTGCAGATATCTCTATATCGTAGTTTAGGTCTGACGATTTGTCTTTTTTCTGTGTTTTAGCTCACCATATAGTATTTGCCTAGGAATGCGTTTTTCTTCCATCCGTTGGACATGCATATATATTATATATAATAGATAGATGGCAAGAATATATAACAGAATTATTTCATGACGAAAGGGACAAAAAGCCAGACATAAAATGTACATACAACTATAAAATCCTGAAATCTGAAGTAGAAAAAGCTATAAAAACAATGAAAAAGGGAAAGGCAGCAGGACCTGACAATATACAGATAGAGATGATACAGGTTCTAGAAGATTTTGGCCTCGAAGTGATCACAGACATATGCAATGACATATACCATACAGGATACATCCCAAACGAACTAAAAACATCAACTTTCATCAAACATTGCCTAAAAAGAATGGTGCAGTTGAATGCAGTGATTTCAGAACAATAAGCCTAATGAGCCAGGTAACAAAAATTTTGCTAACAGTTATACAGGGAATGCCTGTGTGTTACCGGGGCTTCATTATGAGGGAAGTAAAGAATAGTGACACTGTGACCTTCCAGACATGTCGTAAGAGGTGACTAAGGAGATTGATCGATGGCTTGACAAGCTGTCATTGTAAAAAGTGTTGTTATGGAAACAGCAGTGATCTCTGCAATATGTGCCATTTTGGCACGCAAGGTTTCTGTTTTTGAGATTGTGGTTCTGCCCTATGTGCCGTCTTCGGCTCGAAAGGACAATAGATAGACAACAGGGAAGGATTCAGAATAAAATCAATACTGAATTAGATGAGCAACAATTTGCATTGAGGAAAAACTGTGGCACAAAAGAAGCCATATTTAGCATGAGAACATTCATTGAAAAGTACATATAAGTAAACAAACCAATATATGCCTGCTTCATAAACTACACCAAAGCTTTTGATAGAATACACCATAACCAACTTATAGACTGCTTAAAGGATACAAATCTAGACGACATAGACATATGTCTAATATGTAATTTGCACTGGGAGCAAACAGCAATAATAAAATATAACAATGAGAACTCTACACCCATGGACATAAAAAGAGGAGTAAGACAAGGATGCATCCTATCACCAAGCTTGTTCAATCTATACACTGAGCAAATTTTTAAAAACATCTCAGAGATGCCAGACCTAAACATTAATAGAGAGATAATCAATAACCTAAGATATGCTGATGATACTGTTCTACTAGCAGAAAATCCTAAAGACCTACAACAATTGCTTAATGTGATAAACATAACAAGCAAAAAATATGGACTAGATATGAATATAAAAAAGACTAAAACTATGATCATAAACAAAGAAAATTCTCAAGACCTACAATTAAATATCACAGTTGAGGGAATACATCTGGAGACAGTCCAGAGCTTCAACTACCTGGACAATACTAAAACCAATGATGGAAAATGTAAAATTGAAATAAACAAAAGAATAGGCATGGCAAAAAGTAATTTTAATGCCATGAAAAATATACTAACAACAAAACAAATATCAGCAGGTCTGAAACTAAGAATGGCAAAATGTTACATCTTCTCAATATTCCTGTATAGTGCAGAAACATGGACATTAGACAAGAAAACAGAACAGAAAATTGAAGCCTTTGAAATGTGGATTTATAGAAGAATAGGTAGAATTTGACGGAAAGAAAAGAAAACAAACGATGAAGTTTTAAAACAAGTAAAAATAAAAAGAGAACTTCTAAACACAATTAGAACAAGACAAATGAAATTTTTGGGGCATGTTGAAAGACACAACAGCCTACTAAAAGTAATATTGGAAAGGAAAATACAAGGTAAAAGAGGCAGAGGCAGACCAAGACTAACATGGACGAGTAACATCAAAAGATGGACAAGTCAATCTATGACAGCTTGCACCATCAAAGCAAGAAGCAGAGTAGAATGGCGATCCATGGTAGCCAACCTTCGTTGCAGAGAAGGCACTCGATGATGATGATGACCTTAGTAAGATATCTTCCATCCTTTGTTAAAACTGTATCCAGATATTTAAAACAATCTGCTAATCTGAGTTTTTTACCATTTGCATACATATTGCACTTTGGTAAAATCTTTTTTTTTTGGGATCACCATTACTTGTTTCATGTCATAAGAGGCGACTAAGGATGTTGATCAATGGCTTGACAAGCTGTCATTGTAAAAAGTATTGTTATGGAAACAGAGCCATAGATTTTGGAAGCAGTGATCTCTGCAATATGTGACATTTTGGCCCGCAAGGTTTCTGTTTTTAAGATTGTGGTTCTGCCCTATGTGATGTCTTCGGCTCGAAAGGACGATAGATAGATTACTTGTTTTCTTTTCATTTAACACTAGATTATGATACCTATCTGTGACTGATGTGTTTACAATGCCGTAATAAAAATTACTACCACTGTCCTGTGGGAGCCGCGATAGCTCAGGTGTTAGTGAATTGGACTACCACGGACAAGGGGTAGGGTTCGATCCCAACCGACGGCTTCCGGGTTCACCCTTAAATGGGTACCGGATTTTTTTCTGGGAAAGTAAAGCAGCATGGGCGTAATACTGACCACATTACCCCAAAAATCATGTGCTGAAGGTCTGTAAAATATAGGGTCACTAACACCATATTTCCCTATACACCACTTGGCGTGACGGGGGTACTTTACTTTTAACCACTGTCCTATCTTAGGTTGATATATGACCGGAAATTTGACAGCATTGACTGGACATGTTACAATGTTTATCAGTATAATTGCCGTTAAGTTCATCAGTATGTTTGGCTAACTCAGTTATTCGCTGTATTTTCCGAGTCACAAAGGGTTGTTTGATGTCAGTCGACGACTGAGGAAATTTTAAAAGAATTTGTGTTTTAATGCAGCAATTTTTATTACGATATCGTAATAGAGGGTTAAACTGAGTAATTTTTATTCTATCTATTGACCTTTCGAGCCGCAGCCATAAGGTGTAGATAAAGATACTCCTTCTCTTATCTGAATTTTTGTTCTAGCCTAATGAGCCAGTTTTCAATTCTTTTAAAGTTATTTTATCAAATCTCGCCATTTGTCTCTGTTCTGTGCAAGCAGCTCTATCTCATTGAGGGAGCCGATTCCTGCTGCTTTTGCCTCTCTCAGCAATGTTCTTCTCAGTGTCTCTCTGGGTCTTCCTCTTTTTCTCTTACCTGTTGTTTTCCACATAAGGGCTTGCTTTGCTATTCGGTTATTATCTCTTCTCATCACATGTCCAACATATGACCATCGTCTTTTCTTTATTACTGAAGATATTAGTGGTTGATTGGCGATTTCTCTAATTTCCTCGTTTGTTTTGAATCCGTTCCACGCTATACCAAGTATTTTCCTTAGACATTTATTTTCGAATGCGTTCAACTTTATTTCTATATCTCTTGTTGTTTTCCAGCTTTCACACACATATGTAAGAGTTGATAGTACATTTGATTTGAATAGTCTAAGTTTTGTGTTTGTGTTGATGAGTTTTGATTTCCACAACTTTTCAAGGCTTCTGAAAGACATTGCTGCTTTAGCTATTCTGATTCTAATTTCTTTGCTTGTATCCCCTTCTCGATCAATGTGACTTCCAAGATAGATAAAGTGATCGATCTCTTCTACTGGTTTGTCTTCCATGTATATTTTGTTGTCTGTTGGAATTAAGCCTTTCATGACTTTAGTCTTTTCATGATTGATCTCAAGCCCAATTTTGCTGGCTATTGAAGATAGTTCATTTGTGTTTTCCTGCATTGTTTTTATCTGACTGCTGATGAGAACTATGTCATCAACAAAGTTGAGGTCCTCCAAATGGTCTCCTTGAATCCATTCGATGTCTTTATTATTAGTGCAGCATTTCTTCATTATGAAGTCCATAACAACTCCAAATAACAAAGGCGATAAAATTCATCCTTGTTTAATCCCAGTTTCTATTGGGAAACATTCGCTCAGTCCTTCCTCTGTTCGAACTGCACATGTGTAACCATCATACATGTCTTTAATAATATTTATGATTTGTTATGGTAAGCCATATTGCTTCAGAATTTTCCACAAAGAATCTCGATGAATACTGTCAAATGCTTTTTTGAAGTCAATGAAGTTAAGTACAAAAGGTTTTTGCTTTTCAATGTGTTCCTCCAACATAAGTCGTATAGTAAAAATGTGGTCAAGGTAGCTTCTCCTTTTTCTAAACCCAGCCTGTTCTTCATGCATTACTGTATCTATTGAACCCTTTATTCTATTTAGGATGATTTTGCAAAATAACTTTGAGGCAACTGACAAAAGTGTCACACCTCTCCAGTTGTTACAATCTCTAAGATTGCCCTTTTTTGGAATCTTAACAATGATTCCTTTTTTTCCATTTATGAGGCGTCTTCTTTGCTTTCCAAATGATGTTGAACATTTTCTAGAGATGTGTTAAATTATGGCTATCAATTGCCTTGAGTATCTCAGCTGTTAACTTATCCTCTCCAGCAGCCTTGTTATTGGCCATACGCTTTAAGGTGGTTTCTATTTTACTCAAGGTGAAGTCATCTAAATTTACACCTAATTCTGCTACTGGTGTTTCAGCTTCAAAATCTATTAAACTGTGGGGTAGTGGACGGTTAAGAATTTTTTTGAAGTGTTCTGCCCAACGGGCTTTTATGTCTGTGCTTGTTGTTAGCATTAATCCAGATTTGTCTAGAATTGGTGTTCCACTGGATGTATAGGTGTTTGTCAGCATCTTTTGTACAGTATAGAGAGTTGTGCTGTCTCCTGTAATTGAAGCTGTCTCTGCTTTCTCTGCCAAATTGTCTATATAAGCTCTTGTATCTCTTCTTGCTGAACTTTTTACTTTGTTGTCTAATTCTTTGTATGTTGCTTTTGTCAGGACCTTTCCAAGATCTGTCTTTACATTAGTCATGGCTCTCTTCGCTTCTCTTCTTTCTTTGATGTATTTCCATGTAGTGTCTGAAATCCAAGCTCGTTTTTCCATTTTCTTCAGTCAGGCACTTGATTCTGCTGCTGTCATTAGTATTTTGCTCTGTGAGACCCACATTTCATTGATATCTAAGTCTATTTCACAGAGTGCTGCATAACAATTACTTAGTTCTATGTTAACATTTTTCTTGATGGCTTCATCTTTCAGTTTACGACTATCAAATTTTATTACGATATCGTAATAGAGGGTTAAACTGAGTCCCTTTTTCTCGCTTTCTTCAATAATTGTATTTATTAATGATTAAAGTTCTTTTTTGCTCTTGGAAATCAGTACCATAACATCTGCATATCTCAAGTTGTTAAATTTACACTGCTCTCTGCATCTAATTATATTTTCACTGTACAATGAGAAGTCAGGCGATAAGATGCATCTGTTGTACACACCTTGTTATATTCTAGTATTCTCCCAGTTCATTATCTACTTAGAGTCCTGCTGATTGTTCCCAGTGCATTTTCTTGATAATCTTTACATCTTTTCCCGTCAACATTTATCTTTTAACATTTGTATTACTTTTGACTGTTCCCAGTGCATTTTCTTATTAATCTTTACATCTTTTCCATCAACATTTATCTTTTAACATTTGTATTACTCCTGAGTAAGGGAGCCGCGATAGTTCAGTGGTTAGTGAACTGGAATACAAAGGACAAGAGGTAGGGTTTGATCCCAACCGACGGCTTCCGGGTTCACCCAGCCTTAAATGGGTACCGGATTTTTATGGGAAAGTAAATCGGCACGGGCGTAATACCAACCACATTACCCCAAAAATCATATGCCAAAGGTCTGTAAAATTTATGGTCACTAACACTATATTCCCTATACGCCACTTGGCGTGACTGGGGCTCTTTACTTTTACTTTATTACTCCTGAGTGCTTAATACTGTCAAATGCCTCACTATAGGGAATGAAACATTAAGATTCAAAGTCTGTCTTTTGCTTCCATGGCCACTGGGTTTTGTTTTCTGTTAAGTTTTTTATGAATACTAAGGACATACAGCACTCTGCTGGCACTTGTTCAATTTTGCTTGCATCTGTTGAAAAATTAACTATTCCTGACTTACCTAAGATTTCCTTTTTTTTAAACTGCTACCTTTCAGATACCTGATCACACTGTGCAGTGGATGTTGTGTGCCACTGACTCAAAGGCTGGTATGTGCTCAACAAATTTTTGTTCTGACTTTCAAAGTTGGAAAATCAAAGAGGTAAAGCATTACTCCTCTGTAAATCTCTATGATGTGTCATTTGTGCATCCAAGAAAGATGTGCATTGCCTAGTTCTGTATTCTTTCCAACCTTTCCATCTGTGCATTACTAAATCAGAATGATCAAGGAATACTCTATCACAGTTAGGACCAACCCCTTGTATAAGAGAAAAAGGTGATGCTGCTTACAGTTTGCTCACTTGTTATTCTCACAGCGTAGTAGGTGTTGTATAAAACTGAAAATAAAGTGAGCCCTGCAGTAGACCAGTCTATATTACTCATTATTGGTTCTGAGGTCCATACATCACATTTAAACACCAGCGAATCATAGGAAGAAGAGGTATGTTTTACAGCACTCAGAAAAAAAGACAAATAAAGAACAGAAAAAAAACAAAGAACAATATATGGTCTGAAGCAGGATTGAACCCGTACTCCTTGGCACTGCACCTTGCCACGAGAAGCTGAAAGCTAGGGAACACTGCCACTCAGCTAACTAAAAAATTAGCTATCGTGAACGATGTCTTTCACGCAGGCGTTCTCATGATTATAGCATAGGGTTATGATCACAGCTCGGGAATAAATTGTATTTTTGTACTTTCCTATTAAGATAAGTATCTCCCGGTAGGGTTGAATTTAAACACTACCCTTTTTTTGGAAGAGGGCACAAGAGATCCAATTAAAAAGGATTGGGCTGATAATGAATTCAAGAAGCTGTGTCATAAAAAAAACAAAAGGCACACTATTGGATGCATTCTCATGGTCAATTGCAGCAGTATGTCTCGATGCTTAAATGAAAATTCTCATATTCATTAAGGGCAAAGAGCAGTAGCATTGCTCCAGGTCTCTCTATTGGGATGGTATCCACCAAGGGTAGATGGAAACAAATGACTCTGTTCAATCCTGCAGGTTATTTTCAATTCTCTTCTCCACTGCACCTCCATAGTGATTATCCAAAAGCCCTGAAACTGTGTGTGGTACAAGCCAATCATTGGTAGAGTTATCAAATAACTATGTAAAACTATGCAGCAGTTGCATTGTTTGTAAAGTTTCTGAAACATATGAAGTAATCTACTTCTTCCACTGTTTTTCTTTCCAGGTATATTTTTTTCTTCTGGACGAATTTGATTTTACATTATTTTCAAATTGTCTTGGTTGATCTCATATCCTATATTTGCCTGCCATTTTCATCCTTTCATTTAATTTAGTAATGGAGGTCTGTATTTTCATGATTGTCATTTTTATGATCCACATGTTTCATGGTCATATAATAGGATTGATGCCAACTGCATTAATTCTCAAGATTTTTGTCTTATCTCTATCTATTTTCAGTTCCAGCTGTTGCGATCTCTCATCAAGTATGCTAATTTTATCTTGCATCTGTGGATGATTATATGATATGAGAGCTATGTCATCAGCAAAGTTAAGGTTATCAAGTTGCTTGGTTAGTGACCACTAAATTCCATTTATGTTGTTCTGCGTTATTCTCATAATTCAATCTACAGCCACCAGAAAAAGAAATGGAGGTAGAAGACATCCCTGTCTGTTTCCTGTTCTTATTTCAGATGCTTCTGTAACCTACCCTTCGTGCACAACACTACATTTCATTCCTTCATACATTGCTTTTATCAGGTTAATAAACTTTATGGGGATTTTGTAATGACTTGCAACTTCCAAAGCACTTATCTGTCTAAACTATCAAATGTCTTTTTGTAATCTATGAATCTGATATAAAGTGCATGATCTATTTTTCCTAAAAACTTGTATGCTCATCTCTCAAATGTTTCTCTATGGCTTTTAGTTTCTCCAGAATGATTCTGCTTAGTAATTTTTACCTTCCCTCCATCCATTTGCCCGCCCACCCACCTACCTCCCCATCTATTTATTGTATTTTTGAGCTGAAGACGGCACATAGGGCAGAAATTCTAGACTCTTGTGTCAGATGGTCTTTAAACTGTCAGACCTTGAAGAGGACTTGCATTGTATCTCACCACACAGCTCTGTTCTAGACGAGTTGCTCAATCTTGGCGAGGGAGCTGATGCCTGCTGTTATTTCTTCTTGCCTCAATGTTTTTTTTAGTGTTTCTCTAGGTCAGCCTCTTTTTCTTTTACTCTCTGGTTCCCTGAGCTTTGTTTTTGTACTTAGTAAATTTGATTCCCATATTTTATCAAGGTTTCTGAAAATTATTTCTTCATTATTCTGATTCTAATCTCCCTCCTCGTGTCTCACTCCTGTTCTATGCAGCTTCCAGGATATACAATGTGATCTACTTCTTCCATTGTATTTTCCATCAAGGTATATTTTTTCTTCTTGGCGAATTTGATTTTTCATTACTTTTGTCTTTTCTTGGAAGTCTATTGACATATGATAATTCACTATCAGAAGAAATACAGAAGCCATTATTCTGCATGAGAACATTAATCGAAAAGTAAACAGAAGTAAAGCTTTTGATAGAATACGCTATAAACAACTTATAGAATGCCTAAGAGATCTTCTTCTTCTTCTTCTTCTACGATCATAGCTCATTCAGAGTAGGATTCCAGACTTTCTTATGAAGGCAGCTGTCTATTTGAGTGATTCGATTGCCCTGTATAGTCGTATAGTTTCACTTCCTGGGAGGTGGGTGTGGACCACATTGTCCTTCTCAGGTCTGTGTACTGGGGGCAATCCTATAAAACATGTTTGTTGTCATGTTGTCCAGTGTACAGTGGCATTGGCTGGTAGTACCTATTTTGAGTTTGTTGAACAGAAACACACATCAACGAAATTACACTTCCTTGCCAACGAACCGGCGAAAAGACACTGCCATTTTGAGTCGCACCATATTGAACTGCCTAAGAGATATAAATCTAGATGACACGAACATACAACTAATATGTAATTTATACTGGGAGCAAACAGCAATAATAAAATATAACAAAAAGAACTCTACACCCATTGATATAAAAAGAGGAGTAAGACAGGGATGTATCTTATCACCAAGTTTATTCAATCTGTCATCATCATCAAGTACCGGCCCTATTTTAGAAAGCATAAACGTAGACAGCAAAGATCTAAGAATAATAAAGAACATGTACTGGCAACAAACAGCGGCCATAAGAACTGGGAACCAATTGGGAATGTTTCAACAAATAAAACAGGGTGTTAGACAAGGTTGTGTGCTGTCACCAGATTGTTTAATATTTATCAGCATCATCATCATCAGTACCGAGCTTACTGGCGTAGGTGATCATGTCTCTCCACAACTTTTGATCTCGGCAGCTATTTATCATTTCTGTTGTTGACCTTCTGCCAAGCCATTCTCTTAAGCTGTCTGTTATTTTTTCTCTTTGCTTCACTCTATCTCTTCGTCCCTCAATTTTTCCAGTTGTTACAATATATTCCAGTTGTTCTCTTCTCATTACATGGCCAAAAAATGATGATTGTTTCTTCCTAATATTGAAAATTAGCTCTCTTTTTGCTTTGACCTCTCTCAGAACATCTTCATTACTCTTTTTAGCTGCCCATGGCATGTACTCTCAACATTCTTCTGTAAAACCACATTTTTACAGACTCCAGTGATTTTCTTGTCTGCTGTCCTATTGTCCATGATTCGCATCCATATGTTAAGACTGGCTCTATGTAACATTTAAGAACTCTTTTTCTTGTTTCTATTGTCAAAAATGGATTGCATAGTATCTTCCTAATTTTTTGGAAAGCTGCTTTTGCCTGAACCATTCTGCATCTCACTTCTTTTGTACATCTTCCATCTGAGGTTAACAAAGTTCCCAAATATTTAAATTCATTCAATTCAAATTTAAATTCAAAATTAAATTCAATCTATACACTGAGCAAATCTTTAAAAACATCACAGAGATGCCAGGCCTAAACATTAATGGGAAGATAATAATAACCTAAGATATGCTGGTGATACTATATTACTATAGTCCGTTCAGAAATTCATAATCACACCTGAATTAGTTTTGCGTCATAACTGCTTGTTATTTTTGTTTCAAACTTTGCATGCAATCTTAGAATATTGATGACGTTATAGAAATATTTTTTGCTCTGAGAAATTTGATCTAGTTTAAAAGTTCTCTTCTTTAGGCTATATTAAATTCACCCTGTTTGAATTTGACACCATTTTAGGATATATACATTAATTTGGTGTGGTCGTTCACGTAAAATAGTTTGGCTATTGCAGAAACACTAACTTCAGGAAAATCCTGTGCACAAAACTGAATTGTTATTGAACGACATGACGCACCACGGCCTGGGCATTAATTACCGAAGGGAAGGCGTATCTTTATTAATTTTGTGAAGACTCAGTAGACAATTTGTTGACTTTAAATACCAACATTTATATCTAAATTACAATGAGTTTGAAATGCAAATTTATAACTATGCAAAAGGTTACTTTTTTACTATATCAGCAATTGTAACCAATTGAATTCATGTTTGCAAATACACATAACGAACAACACCCACAATTAAGCACTATGTAGATACGCCTCTGACAAGAATTACAGTATACTGGAAAATTTAACACGATTACTGTAAACTCTAAAATTTGAATCAACTTGTGTAATATCGTCATAAAATATCAAAGGAATTCGCTGATGTGCAAAATCTGTTGTGTTTGTGGAATAAAAAATACCAAAATCTTTGTGTCATCAATATTTTAAGATTGCATGCAAATTTTGAAACTAAAATAACAAGCGGTTATCACGCAAAGCTAATTCAGGTGTGATTATGAATTTCTGAACGGACTATAGCAGAAAATCCTAAAGATCTACAACAATTACTTAGTGAAATAAACATGAGAAGCAAAAAATATGGATTACATATGAATATCAAAAAGACTAAAACTATGATCATAAACAAAGAAAATATTCAAAACCTACAAGTGGATATCCGCCCCTGCACTGCCTGGGCCCAAAAGAAGAGTAAAGAATTGTGGCACTGTTCATTACCAGGCATGTTTGTAAGAGGCGACTAAGGAGAGTTGGGCATGGGACTGGCTATCCTGTACTGTAAAATAAAAAAGCCGAAAATTTTTTTACAAACATGGACAAGTCTAAGAAAAGAAAAAAAGTAAATCCACAAATCCAGGAAAGATAAAAGGCTCTTTGTCTAAGAGATGTATGATGCAATCCAGAGATAGCTGCAAGGAGTCCGGGTAGCTGACTCACCTTTTTCTACCAGAAATCCTCCAGAATTGACACCTAGAATGTACATACTCTAAATGAACAAGTAAAAGTTGAACAAGTAGCAGCAGAAATGGCAAACTACAAAATAGATATTCTAGGAATGTGCAAAATAGGAAGGTTAGGAACAGAAAGGATAAAACTAAACACAAGAGAGATGATTTTATCAGATGTATTAATACCAATACAATAGACACTATGAAGAACATTGATCAGAGAGACAAGAGTAGCAGGAATCGGCTCCCTCAATGAGATAGAGTTGCTTGCACAGAACAGAGACAAATGGCGAGATTTGATAATAGATCTTTACAAGGATTGAGAACTGCTAGAATAAAAAATTTAGAAAAGAAGAAGAGTATCTGGGTCTATGCCCTATGGGCCAGCTACGGCTTGAAAGGTCAACAGACAGGCAGGCAGGCAGATAGATTAATACAAATATGTTACATAATCTACTAGATAAAATGTGGGAGAGGGAAGAAATATTTAAAGACTGGAAAGAAGGTTATATGATCAAACTACCAAAGAAAGGAAATTTACAAGAGTGCACAAATTATAGGGGAATTATGCTACTATCAGTGCCAGGAAAAATATTAAGCAGAATCATTCTGGAGAAACTAAAAGAGGCCATAGAGAAACATTTGAGAGATGAACAAGCAGGTTTAAGGAAAAACAGATCATGTGCTGATTAAATAACTACCCTACATATAATAGTTGAGCAAAGTTTAGAACTACAGTCCCCACTTTATATCGGATTCATATATTATGAAAAGACACTTGATAGCTTAGACAGAGGAATGCTTTAGAAGTTGCTGAGTCATTACGGAATCCCCATAAAGTTTATTAACCTGATTAAAAACAATGTATGAAGGAACGAAATGTAGTGTTGTGCATGAAGGGCAGCTTACAGAAGCATTTGAAATAAGAACAGGAGTAAGGCAGAGATGCCTTCTGTCTCCATTTCTCTTTCTACTGGCCATAGATTGGATTATGAAAATAACTCAGAACAACAGAAATGGAATCCAGTGGTTACTGACCAAACAACTTGATGACTTAGACTTTGCTGATGACATAGCTCTCCTGTCACACAACCATCAACAGATGCAAGATAAAATGAGCATACTTGAGAGATCACAACAGCTGGGACTGAAAATAGATAGAGATAAGACTAAAATTATGAGAATTAATGCAGTTGGCAGTAACCAAATAACAATAGGAGAAATACCTCTGCTACATGTACAATGTTATATATATATATATATATATATATATATATATATATATATATATATATATATATATCCTGGGCAATAATATAGACAAAGAGGGAGGAATAGAGAATGATACCAAAATAAGGATATCAAAAGCAAGTTGGATATCAAGCAATAAGGATATCAAGAGCATTTGTTGCACTGGGAAACATATGGAAGTCCAAAGAAATTACATTAAATACTAAATTTAACATTTTAAACTCCAATGTTAAATCAATATTATTATATGGCTGTGAAAGATGGAGAACAACAAAAATTATAATCATGAAGATACCCGTCAAATACCTGTGGATAGAGAGATATGAAGATGATGGCGCTGGATAGGAACACACTGCAGAAGCCAACTGAGAGTATTACACAACAGGCCCTTTTTTTTTGGAATCCCCAGGGAAAAAGACAAAGAAGAAGACCAAAATATTCTTGGAGAAGACAAATGGAAGCAGAGATGAAGATGATGGGGAAGACATGGAATGATCTTAAAAGAATGGCAAGAAATAGAACGGCTTGGAAAGTGTTTGTTGAAGACCTATGCTCCACAGGGAGCTGAAAGGTAGTAGAAGAAAACAAGTGGATATTAAAAATTTGAAGGAATAGACCTGGAGACAGCTACAACTAACTACAACATACTATAACAAGTAATGGAAAATGTAAAACTGAAATAAATAAAAGAATAGGAATGGCAAAAAGTAATTTTAATGCCATGAAAAATATACTAACATCAAAACAAATAACACCAGGGCTAAAACTAAGAATAGAAAAATGTTATATCTTCTCAACATTCATGTATTGTGCAGAAACATGGACACTAGACAAGAAAACAGAACAGAAAATTAAAGCCTTTGAAATGTGGATATATAGAAGAATAGGTATGATTAGATGGAATGAAAGGAGCCGCGATAGCTCAGTGGTTAGTGAACTGGACTACAAAGGACAAGGGGTAGGGTTCGATCCCAACCGACGGCTTCCGGGTTCACCCAGCCTTAAATGGGTACGAGATATTTTTCTGGGAAAGTAAAGCAGCACGGGCGTAATACCGACCACATTACCCCAAAAATCATGTGCTGAAGATCTGTAAAATATAGGGTCACTAACACCATTTTTCCCTATACGCCACTTGGCGTGACGGGGGTACTTTACTTTTTTTTAGATGGAATGAAAAGAAAGCAAACGATGAAATCTTAAACAACTAAAAATGAAAAAAGAACTACTAAATACAATTCAAACGGGACAAATGAGATTTTTGGGGCACGTTAAAAGATACAACAAACAGCCTACTAAAAGTAATCTTGGAAGGGAAAATACAAGGTAAAAGAGGCAGAGGCAGACCAAGACTAACATGGATGAGTAACATCAAAAGATGGACAAGTCAGCCTATGACAACCTGCACCACCAAAGCAAGAGACAGAGCGGAATGGTGCTCCATGGTAGCCAACCTTCAATGAGGAGATGGCGCTCAATGATGATGAGAAATACAGACAAGATGCAACAAAGCTTGTCATATCATTGGACAGATATCACTTCTATGGTTCAACAAGGAAATAACATTACATGCAAAGCAGACTTCTACATAGAATCTTCATTCCGATGTTGTGACATGAAAATAAGCACTGAAAAAACAGAAGTCATGTAAACAGGAAGACAAAAGCAGATGTTAAACATAGTTATAGAACACCAAGTTATAAATAAAATAACAAACTTTAAATATCTAACAACATTCTCTGAAGATGGTAAAATCATTAAAGAAATAAACATATAATGCAACAAGGCAAATCAAGTATTGGACCAGTATTCCCCAACACAAATTTCAACACAAATCAATATCTGTCACCAATAAAAACATCTTATACACAATATATTCATTCCCACATTGTGCTCTTGTCAAACATGGTCACTTATGACTGACTACGCATAAAAGAAAGCTTGTAACCACATAGATGAGATATCTGAGAAAAGTGCTTGGAGTGACCATAAAGAAAAAAGAATCATAAATGATATTATAAAGAGAAAGAGTAGGCATCGAACCAATCCTAAGCTACATACAGAAAATACAAATAAATTGGATTATCCATCTAGAAAAAAATCTGTGTGATTTCTTACCATACAAAGCATATATTAAAAGAGGAGAAGGGGAAGAGCAAATGGCAGACCCAGAATAAGAAGGACAAACAAAATCAAAGAAACACTACAACAATATCAATTGGCAATGATTGAAGCTGCCAAAAGGGCAAGAACCAGAACTTTGTGTCTCTCTCGAAAACTGATAGAGTACAAAAGGAAGTGAAGAAAAGAAAAGACAGCCAGCAAGATCATTAGTCCATTGTCATTGGAAGAAAATTACTGATTAAAGCAATCAGGACGAGCAGCTGTCCATTTTACAATTATAGATTGGCCAAGAAAGCAATTGGCAGTCAATGACAATACCATTGTTGGCGACTGTGTAGTTGGTGGCTATGTAAACTGTGTTGCTAAGAGAGGCATTATGTAAACTGTGTAGCTAAGATAAGCATTACACCAGATATATATAAAAGTAAAGTACCCCCATCACGCCAAGTGGCGTACAGGGAATATGGTGTTAGTGACCATACATTTTACAGACATTCGGCACATGATTTTTGGGGTAATGTGGTCGGTATTACGCCCGTGCCACTTTACTTTCCCAGAAAAAAATTCTGGTACCCATTAAAGGCTGGGTGAAACGGAAGCCGTCGGTTGGGATCAAACCCTACCTCTTGTCCTCTGTAGCCCAGTTCACTAACAACTGAACTATCGCGGCTCCCAGATATATATATATAAAGAGGGAGCAAATATCAACAGTATAAAATAATGGCTTGAATTTTTTTGATGTGATTTGTATTATGCAATGGAGGATGGAGTACTTAAGTACATACACATGCATGCACACACACATTTTTCATGTTTCTGTAAGTTCCCTACAACTGCCAACTATTACAACTGCAGCATTAACTCCTAATGTCCGTGGGTACGCTGTCATGGTTACTTACTTATTTACATTTTGCCAAGCGAACGCTGACATGGTTACTTTAATTTTGTTTCGTTATAGTAAATACTACACATTTTAAGCTACCACATCTGCAAGGGATATAACCCTAATAGAATTTATGTCTTGAGACACGCTTTGGTCAATCAACGTGGGCTTAATTTGTTCACAAAATCGTCAAAATTTGTGTTGTTTTCTAAAGTCTTCAATCAGCTGATTATGTTTATAAGTGAAAAATGGCTAGCAGCAGTGAAGTATCTATCACTCCTAAACGTAAATTATTATTAACAGCAGAAAAAGCTAGGAATTATGTTCTGAGAACTTTAAATGTAATAGTGATCTTAATGACTTAGTTTTAGTAGCACTGTTGGATTAAAATGGACCCCCACTTTGGGTTGGTGAGCATAATTTTTAATATAAATTTATTTATTTATTTTTACAAACATTTTTATTCTTAATTGCTTAAATTCTTATTCTTCAATTTTATTTTCAAAATGTTTCTGATAATGAATCTGTGTCCTTTTCCTTTCAATTTGATGCCTAATATATATATATATATGTCTATGACTTGTTATAGTGAAAATATGAAAGATTTAGTGAAAGAAGTATTTTTCATGAAGAAAAAAATTATGGCAAAACACTAGTGACTGGGTAGAAAAACAAAGAACATTAAGAGAGAGTTAAGTAATGACACAGAGATAACCATGTCTATGTACCTAAGATTGATGACACCAAATGTCTTGTCTCTATCTGCCACTCTGCGGACCATGGCTACTAATCGCTGTGTATAAAGCTGCAGTGGAATAACCTGACCTGGAACAAGCACAACACTTGGCAAAAGCAGTAGTGGCAGAGTAACAATTGATGAATCCTCAAATATGGTGCGACCTCTGATATCTTCTAAGTCATTTCCTAGATACTGGAAAATTATAAAGACAAATTAAAACAAACGTAGCACATGAACAAGATGGATCAACAATAGCATTGGTGACTGACCATCAGAACATGTCATGGTCCACAAGCAGTGTAGAACAAGATTCAAAACTGCTGTTAGCAAATTTACTACATTTTTTACTACGAAAAAAAAAATTATTTAATAAGATTATACCCTGCAAATATTCCAAACAATGTCAACATAATGAAATAATAAGTAGTGGATAAAGAAATAAGACTATCATAAAATGTCAACTAGAATTCATAACTTCTAATACTGGTCAATGAATCTTGATGATCTATCTATCTATCTATTGACCTTTCAAGCCGTAGCCGGCCCACAGGGCATAGATCAAGATACTCCTTCTCTTATCTGAATTTTTGTTCTAGCAGTTTTCAATTCTTTTCATGATATTTTATCAAATCTCGCCATTTGTCTCTGTTCTGTGCAAGCAGCTCTATCTCATTGAGGGAGCCGATTCCTGCTGCTTTTGCCTCTCTCAGCAATGTTCTTCTCAGTGTCTCTCTGGGTCTTCCTCTTTTTCTCTTACCTGTTGTTTCCCACATGAGGGCTTGCTTTGCTATTCGGTCGTTATCTCTTCTCATCACATGTCCAACATATGACCATCGTCTTTTCTTTATTACTGAAGATATTAGTGGTTGATTTGCGATTTCTCTAATTTCCTCGTTTGTTTTGAATTTGTTCCATGCTATACCAAGTATTTTCCTTAGACATTTATTTTTTGAATGCGTTCAACTTTGTTTCTATATCTCTTGTTGTTTTCCAGCTTTCACACGCATATGTAAGGGTTGATAGTACATTTGATTTGAATAGCCTAAGTTTTGTGTTTGTACTGATGAGTTTTGATTTCCACAACTTTTCAAGGCTTCTGAAAGACATTGCTGCTTTAGCTATTCTGATTCTAATTTCTTTGCTTGTATCCCCTTCTCGATCAATGTGACTTCCAAGATAGATAAAGTGATCGATCTCTTCCACTGATTTGTTTTCCATGTATATTTTGTCATCTGTTGGAATTAAGCTTTTCATGACTTTAGTCTTTTCATGATTGATCCCAATTATGCTGGCTATTGATGATAGTTCATTTGTGTTTTCCTGCATTGTTTTTATCTGACTGCTGATGAGAACTATGTCATCAGCAAAGTCGAGGTCCTCCAAATGGTCTCCTTGAATCCATTCGATGCCTTTATTACCAGTGCAGAATTTCTTCATTATGAAGTCCATAACAACTCCAAATAACAAGGGTGATAAAATACACCCCAGTTTTATTGGGAAACATTAGCTCAGTCCTTCCTCTGTTTGAACTGCACATGTGTAGCCATCATACATGTCTTTAATAATATTTATGATTTTTTATGGTAAGCTATATTGCTTCAGAATTTTCCACAAAGAATCTCTATGAATACTATCAAATGCTTTTTTGAAGTCGATGAAGTTAAGTACAAAAGGTTTTTGCTTTTCAATGTGTTCCTCCAATATAAGTCGTAGAGTAAAAATGTGGTCAAGGCAGCTTCTCCCTTTTCTAAACCCAGCCTGTTCTTCACGCTTTACGGTATCTATTGAATCCTTTATGATGCTAAAGTTATTATTTAGTATAGATTCTAGCAATCAATGCCTATTATACCACTCATAGATGTAACTGTTATCTACATACTTCTGTTTTGACAGTCTTCATTTTACTTTCCCTCAATATTTGCAGAGATTATAGGACAAAAGTGGAAACTATATATGACCAAACACATCACTTCTACTCTAACATAAATCTTAGTTAATACAATGCTAGTGAACACAAACAAAATAACATTTTAAAAGCAATATGAATTAGAAATGCAACATTATGGTATCAACACACACACAGAGAAAGAGAGGCAATACTGAACACAATAGGATGAAATAGTAACAGTATGTGGCGAGGAGGTGAGTAGAACCAACATGATGACATATTTGGGAAGGAAATTTGAATGCAGCATGAGCTTCAGAGGATATACTGACCATATGATTTGTAAAGCTTGCAAAAGGATTGTCAGCAATGGCAGCTTCTGGTATCGAACAACAATTGTTGCTACTTCTTTATTAGGGACTAGTCCTTTTGCCCATTGAATACACCATGGCCAAGCTCACTATCAGTGAGTCTCATATACATAAACTCAAAACGGTAGAAGATGAAGCTATGTGCATTATTCTGGACAAGAGACACTTTATACATGGCAATGCATTTTCTATTGGATTTCTCAACTATGGAGAACAGAATCATGATACTAAGAACATGTGCATACCAAAGGATAAGCACTGATCAGGAACATCCACTGTATGAGAAAATATTTGAAGATAAGGGCAATAGGCTAAGGAGAGGCAAAACATGGATTGGCTAAATTTGGATATTATAAAATCAACCAGCAAGCTATTTAATGTTTTTCCTGGGCAGAATGGATACAAATAATAATACATAAATATTATTATATGGGGAACTTCCGAGGCGATAATAGGGAATAATAGAACAAAGAAGTATGTGTTAGCACTCGGAAAAATTGACAGACAAACAACAATAGAAAAAAACGAAGAACAATATATGGTCCGAAGTGGGATCGAACCCGTACTCAGTGGCATCGCGCCTTGCCACGAGAAGCCGAACGCTTGGTACACTGCCACTATTCTCAGGCAGAATGGATACCTGTTCCTTCAGAACTTAAAACCACCTTCTCTGTCTTTGCCATATTAGATAAGAGGATGCAGAGAACTGAATCCATTGCAGTTAACGTAGAAGCGAATTACCTCATTTGTGAAAACTGCAGTGATATGGACTCTATGGTACACCATCAATGGAGTGCTTTAGCATTCACTGCCTGATCTAATGGTACTATTCACGATGATAGCAGTATCTATGCAGTAACGAAGATTTTTGATTGGATGGAAACTCAAGAGTGTACTCATGTGTGTGTGCTGAATGACTCAATGAACATGATCCGCAAAGTAGTCAGGTCAATTCATCATCAATGGTTGGGAACAATATAGAGATCCAAGATTTGCAGCACCACCTTTATGTATATCCCGGACCATGCTGGTGTTGAGGGCAAGGACAGAGTAGATACACTGGCTGGTTCTGCAATATCAGCTGCTGGCCAGCCAAGGGATTAGGTAGATATTAACAATCTACGACAGATGGGTCGAACAAAGGACTTTAAAAAAAGTACAAATACAGGGCTGTCTAGACTGTGTGAACTGGGAGTAAAGACCAGTGTTGTCAGAACAGGGTGACATGCTGAATGAATGAGATGATTTGTCAGCCAACACTGAACTGGCATTTTGAGGAGAAGATCAAGGCACCTATGCATGTGTCTGGAGTATTGTGGTGATAATCTTCATTTTACATAACATAACATAATGCAATACTTGTACAGTACAGTAATGAAACTAAATGTGTGGAATCCATAATGCAAATAAAACTTAGTGCTCTGGCACTTTTTTTAAAAAAAGATTTACTTTTTATTATATATATATATATATATATATATATATATATATATATATATATATATATATATATATATATATATATATAGATAAATGGTACAAATATATTTTATGCATTAATGACTTACTATATAAGTAAATCAGAGAAATCTGACAGTTCATGACAAAGGAAGCGGTCCAGGTCAAAGGAAGAATAGTAAAGGAGAAAAGTGGTGCTTTCGCAGTAATTACCAGTAGTTTGACCATGGAGATTACGGCAGCAATTAATCAATGGCCTGTCAAGAAACACAACCTTTTACTCAAGAGTACTGAGTGACTCGATGAGCATGTTCAGAAAAATCGAAGGAGGCTGGGCACAAAGACAATGGTTTTTCTTCTCCTTTCCTTCCTCATTTGCCTTTCAGCATCGAGGGGAGTTATAATTTGCTGTCTTTTGCTCTTCTGCTGGCAGTACTGCTGTTGTGTTTCCTATGGTTTCTAATATTCCATCAATCCTTTTCGTGGTCAACCCATGAGGCTGGTGTTCTTGCAATATTTATTGAAGGCTTGTTGTGCTGTATTTTTATTCTTCCTTGACTATTCTGCCTGCCGAGCATGATGTAAATGCCCATGCACTTATTTGGTGTCGTATTACAGATCCGTCTGTATAGATGACTGCATCTGTCTCATCGGTGTTATCCCAGATGAGACTGTTGACCTCCGAATTGACCATGACTGAGTCCTGTTCCCTACATTTCCTGTCAAGTGTGATAATACACGAGAATGTCCTCCTGAATGACGTAGGCACCAGTATCCACTCCTCACCAACGTTGATATTGGTAAGCCCACAGACCTGTTTGATGACATTTTCTGCTCAGCCCACCCATGACTTGCCTCTTTTTAGCCTGACACCCTAAGCAATGGATGTTCTTTATCTGCACTTATTTTCAGGTATGCTCATGCCCTCCAGATCTTGATCCTGTCATCTATGGTTGGAAAGTCGAGATGATACCTCATTGCTACAAAGGGAGTGTCCTTCATACACCCCAAGACAATGTGCATAGCTTCATTCTGTATTTTCTCCAGCTTGTCAATTTGCGTCTTACTGACTGTGAGAACAGCCAGGGCATACCCGATTGGTGTGAGGACTAGTCCCTGGTACAGAAGGGTAAGTAGCCTCTGCTTGATGTTGGCAGCTGCCATGACCCTCAAGGCGGCTAATCCTTTGTGGGATTTTGTTATTACATGGCTGACGTCGTCCCTAAAACACCAGGCTGTGATCAAACTTAATCCCGAGGTATGTTATCACCCTGTCCCTGGTCACCTCATTCGTTCCCATTTGTACCACCGGTTTTTCCATGTTAATGATATGATTGTTAAGTGAGAACCATGCAACTAATGCTTTATTAGGATTAGCCAATGCATCTGATACTCCAGGCCACGAAGAGATGCGGCGATTGAGTTCATTTTGCATTGTAGAGACGATTTCACTTCTGTCTCCTCCCTGTCGATATACCAGAATATCATCAGCAAAAGTCATAGTTTTCCCCTTCCATCCAGTTGTTGCTCTGTGATCATTATTGTGTGCACGTTAAATAGAACTGGTGACAATGGTGAGCCTTGTGGCAGCCCTGGACAAATGGATGTTGGCTTGGATGACCAACTTCCACATCTGAGTATCTCCTCTGAAACAGTGCCGCGGTGATCCATCTAATGAGGAAGGGGTGTACCGCCAGTTTAAGGAGCATGTGCATGAGGTATTCAAGTGGTACTCTGTTGTATGCATCCTCCAGATCCATAGCAGCAACACATGTCTCCTCTCATCTGTGAAAGCCTTTGAAGACGTCTTAGGCGAAGACTGCCACATTGAGCCATGTCTCTTTGTTATATCTATAACCTTCGAGTGTGGGTGGGAATGTGTGTTTCTGTTCAAGGTGACAGATGAGGACACGGGCAACTATTTTCTCCAGTAGCTTGCCCGCAGTGTTCTGCATCATGATGATTCTGTAGGCATTGATCTGAGAATGGTCCTTGTTTGGCTTCGGTAGCAGTAGTAAGTAGCTGTGTAGCCACTCCTCCTTAATCTGGCCACTCTGAATGCTGGCATTAAACTCTTTGGTCAGTTTTTGCAAGTAGTCGTCAGTTAAATCACCCATGTCATCGTACCGAACACCATCTGGACCAGGAGCAGTGTTGTGTGACCTTTTAAGTGTTGTGCGAATGGTATCGGTTGTGATTGTGAAATCTTCTCCCAGCACTACACCCTCACACAATTCTGAAAGAGACCCCCGCATCCTCAATCTTACAGCCTCATTTCTTTGGTCAATCTGCTCAATGTAGCGGGCAAGCAGGGCCTTCCCTTTGCTCTCATCAGAATTGTGCCATATCTGCCTATGCTATGCTAGTCTGGTATGCCTCTGTGTCGTGTTGTGCCATTCATGCTCTGATGACCAGAATGTTGTTTTTTTATGTACTCTATGGCAACATTACCAGCAAAGCAACAAAATAAAAATTACTGAATCCAGCTAGCTAGCTCATCATTTATTATGACTCATTTTATGTTTAGTTTCCAAAGAACTACTAAGATTATATGTGGCACAATACCTAGAAGGTAGTAAAATTAAAATTACTGAGGACATGTACTATGTCCGTATAGCGACATATGGTAATGAATCATGGACAATCTAACAAACAGCAAGGAAGAAAATTAATTCATTCACAACAAAATGCTACAGAAAAATCATTAAGATACCTTGGATAATGAAAAAAAAAAAGCAATGAAGATATACTAAAAGACTTAAACATTAAAAAGAACTGGCTTATAAACACCATTCTACAGAGGAAATTAAAATACTATGGCCACGTCTAAAGATGCAGTGGGCTGGAAAGAACAATAATTGAAGTCATGTTTCCTAGACAATGCATCAGAGGCAGTCCAAGAAGAAGATGATTTCAAGACATCAAAGAAACCCTATACATGGCAACGAAGAAGTGGGAGATCTGGCAAGAGACAGAGATTCTTTCAGATAAGTTGTGGTGTATGCAACATTCTAGCAAAAAACATGAGACCCGATGATGGCTATAATGTTACACAAAGAATCCCAAATATTGGTGAGCTAGGAGGGAGTTCTTCTTTCTTTCAACTCCCTGTGGAGCATAGATCTTCAACAAACACTTTCCAGCTGTTCTGTTTCTTGCCATTCTTGTAAGATCATTCCATATCTTCCCCATCCTCTTCATCCCTGCTTCCACCTGTCTTTTCCAAGAATATTTTGGCCTTCCTCTTTGTCTCTTCCCCTGGGGATTCCAAAAAGAGAAGCCTATTGTGTAATACTCTCAGTTGACTTCCACAGTGTGTGCCCTATCCATCACCATCATCATCATTGTATCTCTTTGTCCACTGGTATTTGACTGGTACTTTCCCATAATTCTAAGTTAGTGATTTTGTTCTTCCATTTCCATCCTTTACTTCCAGTTACAACAAACTGAAGGAGTCGTGATAGCTCAGTGGTTAGTGAACCGGACTACAAAGGACAAGAGGTAGGGTTCGACCCCAACCGACAGCTTCCGGTTCACCCAGCCTTTAATGGGTACCAAATGTTTTCTGGGAAAGTAAAGCGGCACGGGTATTATACCGACCGCATTACCCCAAAAATAATGTGCCGAAGGTCTGTAACATTTATGGTCACTAACACCATATTCCCCATACGCCACTTGGCGTGATGGGAGTACTTTACTCTTTTACTTTTACAACATACTGAAGCAATTAACAATGTATTTTAAGCATGGATCATAATCATGGTTGGAACTCTCAGAATTAAAAAACAAAATCATCACTGAGAAAAGTGTAATTTACATACTAACTGCCTCATGGAGATCAAGGCAGTCATTGCAAATGTCTGGGAACTCATTCAAAAATGCAATTGTGTATTTTAAATGGGATAGGACAGGTGACTATCATGAGTAGGCAGAACATTTAGAAGTCTCAAACCATTATGTACTTGTGTTATTTTATTATCCCGTTTGCTCAGGAGTTCATGTAAATAGCTACCTTTCTTTGTTTGGGAGATGAGTTAGTAATTCAGATGATTCCACTGGCACGGGCGGTTGAGTAATTATGGATTTTAATTCGTTTGCAGTGATATCGGGGCCTTCCATAACCAAAGAATCATGTAAATATTGGTCTGCAGGAGATATTCTTAGTGAAGATTTATAGCCCGCAAGAAATATGATAAACATGAAGTCACTCAATGTTATTTATTAGAGAATGACATATGTATGAAAGTCAATTGAGAAGTTCTAAAATTCAGAACTATAAAATGTCAAATCCAGAGTTAACTGAAAATAAATAGAATAAAACAGAATTAAATTATCTGGAAAATTTTGTAATGATATACTTATTTAATTAAAAAATTATTAACTTACTGAATGAGCAGATGGCAGTGACTGATCAAAATTTACAATCACTTGTTGACAAGATGAAACTGAGTTAACAGAAGATATTCTTTTTTCAGTTACATGATGATTCTTATTGGTTAGCTCCATTGTCCTTTTCCCAGAACTGACTATGCCCAATTCAAATTGGTCCTCCTCATTCATATGCATCTGTTCATCATTACCATTACCATCATCATCATCATCATCTAAGAAACAGATAAAGGAAAAAGGGGTTTCCTCACCTAATGTCACATTTGTTTTAATGATAAAACAGAAAATGTAATAAAAAAAGAATTATATGAATAATGTTTAGTAAATCCTAGTAAAATCACTGCTAAATGCCTTTTATAGAGTGGTCCAATACATGATGATTAGAAAAGATATCAAAATCAGCAGTAACATTTCAACATTCCAGGACAGATTGTTCACAAATGTCAATATTTTGCACTTACCATTGCTTTCTTTGAGCTTATACAGGTTTTTATGTTTGTGTTGACAGAAATTGTCAAGTTTGTAAACTCTTTCCAGTTTACTCTTTGGTAATTCCAGAATACTTGAGGTTGGTGGTGTTTTGATATAATATCTTAATTAATCATTAACTAGCCTGTAGCCACATCCTTCTTCATTCTTTCAAGTTTTAGTGCTGTACAGTTTTGTAGGATTCCTTTGACTCCATTTGAGTCTTCATTCATAGTTGCAGATGGCAGTCTCTGAGACCTATTTTCTATTTATGAATTATCCTCTCCAGTGGTGTCATATCTCTGTCTTTAAGACTATTATTGAAGTCCCAAATAAGTGTTACTACTTTCAGATATTTTAGTCAAAGGTAACCGCATGTGTTTTACAATTGGACAATGTATAGTTGAATATTTAAAAAAATTATTATGTGGTGTTTAGTTTGCTGTGCAAGTGTATGTGTAATAGTATTCATTGTAGTCTGGCAAACCAAAAATAATGGCTTCATGCCTGCAATATAAGCTGTTAATACATTATATCATGCTCTGTAACAGTTTATTAAGAGACTCATGAAAAAGGATGGTAAACCCTGTGGACCAGCGAGCCTGACCTGTTCATTATGTGACCGCGTGTGTTTGTCAAACATTGGTAGAATTAGCCACGAGAGAAGCTGTTCGGCAAAAACAATACCTAAAAAAAATACGCAATAGCCTCCACTAGACCGTCTGACAAGACGAAAAGGGCCATATATATAACAGTTTATTGTAGAGAATAACGCAGAGATATAAAAATAACTTACCTAGCAACTATAAGTTATAAATAGCTACAGGTGGATGGAACGTCCTTAAAACCACCAAGAGATTCAAATTAGTAACCATAATAATTTACTCATCATATCTATAAGTTACAAATAGCCACAAAATGAAAGAGCAAAATTATGTATAAATATGGAAAAAATCCATTTTGTCTCAGGATATTCCACAAGTCGATTAGTATGCAGTTGAAAGCCTTTCTTTGATCAATAAAATTTATATAAAATGGTTTCAGCTATTTTGGTTATAAGCATAAATGATATAAATAACTTAATAAAACCATAAAAAGTTGTTGATATATATATAAAGAAAACATATAGATAATGCTATTGTTCTCAGATCAGAGCTGAAAGGGAGGCAAGAATATACATGTTTTGCATGGAAGTAAGTAAGTAAGTCAACCTACCAACCAACCCCCAACCAACCTTCCTACCTACCTCTCTGTCTGTCTGTCTGTCTGTCTGTCTATCTAATCTAATCTAATCTAATCTAATCTAATCTAATCTAATCTAACCTACCTACCTACCTACCTACCTATCTATCTATCTATCCATCTACCTATCTCTCTATCTATCTATCTAATCAGTCTGTCCGTCTATTGACCTTTCGAGTCGTAGCCAGCCCATAGGGCGTAGACCAAGATACTCCTCCTCTTTACTTTTTACAAGCACCAAATTATAAGTATTATAACAAATAGGCATACAGTTTTGATATTTTTCAAATTTTTTTGTTGTTTTCTAATTTTAATGTTCTTAGGTTCATTATACAATTTTTGTACTTTTCTTGCAAAATAATTTTTTGTAAAGCTTTTTTTTTCTAAAGAGATAGAGGAAAGCAAAGAGAAAAAATACCAGACAGCTTAAGAGAATGGTTTGGCAGAAGGTCAACAACAGAAATGATAAATAACTGTCAAGACCTAAAGTTGTGGAGAGACATGATCACCTACGCTTTTAAAAAACCTTCTCATTACCTTCTCATTCCAGTTGTTACAATATATTCCAGTTGTTCTCTTCTCATTACATTGCCAAAAAATGATTGTTTCTTCCTAATATTGGATATTAGCTCTCTTTTAGCTTTGGCCTCTTTCAGAACATTTTCAATACTCTTGAATGTTTTCATCAGCTGTCCATGGTATTCTCAACATTCTTCTGTAAAACCACATTACAGACTCCAGTGATTTTCTTGTCTGTTGTCCTATTGTCCATTATTCACACACATATGTTAAGACCGGCTCTACATAACATTTAAGAACTCTTTTTCTGGTTTCTATTGTCAAAAATGGATTGCATAGTATCTTCCTAATTTTTTGGAAAGCTGCTTTTGCCTGAGCCATTCTGCATCTCACCTCTGTTGTACATCTACCGTCTGAGGTTAACATCATCATCATCATCATCGAGTGCCTTCTCCGCAACGAAGGTTGGCTACTATGGATCACCATTCTACTCTGTTTCTTGCTTTGATGGTGCAGGCTGTCATAGATTGACTTGTCCATCTTTTGGTGTTACTCGTCCATGTTAGTCTTGGTCTGCCTCTGCCTCTTTTACCTTGTATAAAGCCATGAGGTTAACAAAGTTCCCAAAAAGTTACCTGTTTTAATATTGTTCCACTTGTCTTTTTTGTGCACTTAGGTGATGTCTTTTTCTTTGTTGTTACCATTACTTCTGTCTTTTTAGCTATTCACTAACTATCTATCTTTCATTCGCCTGAAGTATTGTCTATATCTGCAATATCGTTTCCTGTATAAATTTTACTGTCCATTGTAATTCTTGCAGTGGCCCATATAGTTTTGTCTGTAGTGTTGTATCTATCTATCTATTGACCTTTCGAGCCGTAACCGGCCCATAGGGCGTAGACCAAGATACACCTTCTCCTATATGAATTTTTGTTCTAGCAGTTTTCTTTTAAAGATATTTTATCAAATCTCGCCATCTGTCTCTGTTCTGTGCAAGCAGTTCTATCTCATTGAGGGAGCCGATTCCTGCTGCTCTTGCCTCTCTCATCAATGTTCTTCTCAGTGTCTCCCTGGGTCTTCCTCTTTTTCTTTTACCTGTTGTTTCCCATATGAGGGCTTGCTTTGCTATTCGATTATTATCTCTTCTCATCACATGTCCAACGTATGACCATCGTCTTTTCTTTATTACTGAAGATATTAGTGGTTGATTGGCGATTTCTCTAATTTCCTCGTTTGTTTTGAATTCGTTCCATTCTATACCAAGTATTTTCCTTAGACATTTATTTTCGAATGCGTTCAACTTTGTTTCTATATCTCTTGTTGTTTTCCAGCTTTCACACGCATACGTAAGGGTTGATAGTACATTTGGTTGTATCTATGGGCCAATGGATTTTCCTCAGTCTACTATATTCAGTACAGTTTTGAAGTATGTGTTCAGCAGTCCACATGTACAAGTAGTAGAGGTGCCGATCTTGAATTTTGTATACATGTGACAGTGGAGTATGTCTATACACTAACTCATGAAGATGATTTAGTTAAAGATGAATTCTATAAACAGTTGCAATGTTAGATAAATGAAGATACAAAGCTATTATAATCTTGATGGGAGATCTAAATGCAAAAGTAGGATCAGACAACCATGGATTCAACGAGATCATGGGAAAACATGACATGGTGAAATAAATTAAAATGGAGATATTCATGAACTTCATGCACTTAATCAAAAGGGCCTAGAAGGATTATGTTATTCTCAACATAAAAGAACACATAAAGCTATTAGGGTGTCACTAGATCATAGAATGGAGAGTCAATTTGACCTCATATATATTAATAAAAAGTTTAAGTCATGCTTACATGGTGTAAAAGTATATAGAGGAGCAATGTTGTTTCAGATCATCTTCTGTTAGCTAAACCTAAACTACAACACATAAAGGTAAACAGTATTTAAATGTAGGGTTTCTTAACCCTTAATTATGATACCTCCCTGTAGCTCATTTTGTTACATTCTGTAGTATAAAATATTACCACTTAATTGTAATATTAGGAGCACTAAAAGTAGTATTTTCTTTGAACTTTTGACACACAATTGTGTGTTAATTAGACACACAGGGAACTCAGATTTCTGTGTCAGGTTGTTTTATGACCTGAAATTGACCACATGGACCAGACAAGCCATTTGTCTATTCATACAGAACGTAAGTTCGTCGGTATACTTGGCTACCTCAAAGCATTATTCGCTTAGTTTCCTGAGTCACAAAGGGTTGTTTGATGTCGCTGACAACTGAGGAAATTTCCCTGGTCACGGGGAAAAAAAATTAGAAACGATCAATTTGTTGAAGTTTGGCGAATTTTTTTTTTCATATTATAAGATCGTATCTCACAAAATGGAAAAAAAAATCCTACATCAATAGAAGCAAATTAAACACTCACGGGTCACCAGAGGTAGTAATTAGGAAGGTACACAGGGGTATGGGGGGGGGGGGGGGGAATGTTTGAACATCGGATAATGCCAAATCTGAAAGAATTTGTATTTTGATAGCTTTGTTATTACGGTATTGTAATCTAGGGTTAAAGAGCAAGGAATTAAAGATATATTTGCAGTCACATTATCCAACAAATACCAAGTCCTCCAACAACTAGAAAACACAATAAATATAGAAAACCATTGGAAACAAGTAAAGGATGTTGTATGGAAGGAGATGTGAAGAAACTCTAGAAAAAAAAAGAATGCCAGAATAAGGCTTGGATAACAGCAGACCCTGGAGAAAATTTAAAAAAGAAAGAACAAGAAAGCAGACATAAATAAAAGCAAAATGAGAAGTACTAAAGCCAAGGCACAGGAAACTTACTCAGAAGTGAAGAAAGAAATGAGAAGATGCATTAAAAGACATAAAAGGAAATATATAGATCAACTAGCTAAAGAGATAGAGGAGGCAGCAAATAAGAAAGAAATGTACAGCACAAAGAATTTATGCAGAACATACAGATGCAAACAGTCTTTATTTAAGATAAGAAAGGAAATCTGCTTAGTAATATAAGGGAACAAATGAAAAGATGGAAAGAACACGTTCAAGAACTCTTGAACAGACTGGGCCAAATAGTCCTCCAGATATACCATCAGCCGGGGAAGAGTTACACTTTAACTGTGGAAAGCCAAGCAAGGAAGAAATAATAAGAGCCATCAAGCTATTAAAAAATGGTAATGCCACAGGACCAGTTGAAATTCCTTCAGAAGCCATCAAAGCTTACATTAACACCTCTACCAAAACGTTACATAATCTACTAGATAAAATATGGGAAAGGGAAGAAATACCTAAAGACTGGAAAGATGGTTATTTGATCAAACTAACAATGAAAGGAAGTTTACAGGAGTCTAAAAATTGCAGGGGAATTATGCTGCTATCAGTGCCAGCAGCATTCTCTCTTGAAGAAATAAACTGTCGAATTGGTAAGGCAGCTACGACCTTCGGCAAACTCACAGAAAGGGCCTGGAACAACACAAAACTAACAATGAAGACTAAACTCTTAATATATCAAACTTAGCACACTATTATATGGATCTGAAACCTGGACAACATACTCAAACCAGGAAAAAAGACTAAATGTCTTCCATATGCGATGTCTCCGCAAAATAATACACATCAAATGGCAGGACAAAATAACCAACTTATCTGTCCTGCGACGTGCTAAGACCCCAACAATCATGTCGATGCTCAGATGCCGAAGACTAAGATGGTTGGGGCACGTCCAACAAATGGAAGAAAAGCGCATTCCTAGGCAAATACTATATAGTGAACTAATACATGGAAAAAGACAAATCGGCAGACCTAAACTACAATATAAAGATATCTGCAAATCATCTCTGAAAGACTTCATATGTGAAAATGACTGGGAACATCTGGCAAGTAATCGCACATCATGGAGAGTATGTATAAGGAACGGTATAACATCATTTGAGACTGTGCTAAGGCAA
The DNA here is from genome assembly GCA_032433765.1 of Megaustenia siamemsis. Classification (NCBI taxonomy): domain Eukaryota; kingdom Metazoa; phylum Mollusca; class Gastropoda; order Stylommatophora; family Ariophantidae; genus Megaustenia; species Megaustenia siamemsis. The sequence goes on along the minus strand of JAVIAB010000091.1, from coordinate 23,000,021 downwards.
AACTTAGAAGAGAAAAGACTCATGAAGAAGGATGGTAAACCCTGTGGATCAGTGAGCCTGACTTGTTCATTATGTGACCGCATGTGTTTCTCAAACATTGGTAGAATTAACCACGAGAGAAGCTGTTCAACAAAAACAAAACCTAAAAAAATACACAATAGCCTCTGACAAGACGAAAAGGGCCATACAGTATACAGTGCCAGCAAAACTATTAAGCAGAATCATTCTCATCATCATCATGTGCCATACCAATTGGCATAGGCAATCATATCCTTCCACAATCTTCTATCCACAGTGCATCATATCGATCATGTTGTTGACTGCTTTCCATACCATGGCAATAAGTATCTTCTTTCTTCTTTTCTCTTTCACTGATACCTAAAAGGTGTCGTGGTTTATATCATTTGCCATTCTTGTGCTGCTTGAATTGTCTGAATTAGTGAGTTTCCTTTGTTGTTACATGTCTCTGTCACTGCATCTATCCATCTTCTTCTGGGTCTTCCTCTTGGTCTTTTTCCATGCATTCTCGAGAAGAAAATTCTTCTTTCTTTGTCATCCGTTATCTGTCTTTCCCTGTATTTTGCCCGGTGTAACAAAGTATTCCAACTTTATTCCTCTCATGATGTGACCGAAAAATGTTGATTGTTTCTTTCTGATATTTTTTAGGAGCTCCTTTTTGTATTGGCCTCTTTGAGAATGTCCTCATTCGCCTTTTTAGCTGTCCAGGGAACTTTGAACATTCTTCTGAGAAATCCCATCTCTGTGACATCTAATCATCTTTTCATTTGTCTACTATCCATAATTCGCTTCCATAGGTCAGAATTGGCTCTATATAGCACCAATGAACTCTCTTTCTCACTTCTATTGACATAGACTTGTTGCATAAGATGTTTTTCATTTTCTGAAAAGCTATTTTGGCCTGATCTATTCTGCATTTTATTTCTGTGGTGCATCTTCCATCTAATGTTATTATTGTGCCCAAGTATTTGATTCGATGCAATTGTTTAAGATTTGTCCAGTTTATTGTTATGCTGCATGATGGTGATGATTGTTTCCTCGATATAACCATTACTTCTGTTTTCTTCCTATTCAGACTGAGACCTTTCTTTTTGCTTTCTATTATGTCTATCATTTCTTGTAATTCATTCTCTGTCATATTGAAACTGTGTCATCTACATATCGCAAATTGTTTATGTTGTGACCGTTGACTTCAATTCCTTTTTTGTCTACTATTGATCTCCTCATAATATTTTAGCTGTAAAGTGAAAACAAATCTGGCGACAGAACACAGCCTTGACTGACTCCTAGTTTTTTATATTGGAACTGTCCTGTTTGGTTGCTAATTCTTATGGCTGTCCTGTTTGTACATGTTTTTTTATGATTCTCAGACTCTTGCTATCAGTGCTTAATTTCTCCAGCATATTGATTATTTCCACATGCTTTACTTTGTCAAATGTTTTTGTGTAGTCTATAAAGCACATATATAAATCTTTCTTTACCTCTATAGCTCTTTCTATCAATATTCTCAAAAAATGGTCCAAAAGATGGACAAATCAGCCTATGACAACCTGCACCATCAAAGCAAGAGACAGAGCAGAATGGCGCTCCATGGTAGCCAACCTTCGTTGCGGAGACGGCACTCGATGATGATGATCAATATTCTCATAATGTATATTCCATTATTGGTGCCTTTTCCATCCACAAACCCACATTATTCATCACTTATTTCTGGTTTTATTTTGTTCCTTACATGTCTCATGATGGTTCTTAGTTATATTTTCTTCATATGGCTCATGAGACTAATAGTGCGATGGTCCTCATTCTCAGTGGTGCCTGACTTCTTCGGTATGGCTAAAAAGATAGATTTTAGTAGATCTTTGAGTTTGCGTCCACCGTTATATATGTCATTAAGTAGTACTCCTAGTTTTCCTAATGCATCTATCTCTTTGATTGTTATATTGTCAGAACATGGAGCTTTGCCTCTTTTCATGGGTTGAACTGCCTCCTCCACTTTACTCTGCAATATGGGTGGTCTTTGTTTGAATTGTTTAGCTCTGGTCTTTCATCATCATAGAGTTGACTGATATAGTCTGTCCATCTTTCCATTATCTTCTCCTATTCCATTATCATATTTCCTTCCTTTGATTACACACATCCAGAAACTTTGACTCCTTGTTAATTCATTTAACTGATTGTGCATAAATATTGAGCCTTTCCTTTGTTCTTTTTCCATTTCTTCACACTTCTGCTTTAACCATCCTTCCATTGCTTCTCTGCATTTGTTTTGAATCTCTTTGTGCAATATTTTGAATTTCCGTTCTTCTTTCTTATGATTTCATCTTTCATCCATTACTTATAATAATAGCCCCTGTTATAGAATATATAAAGAAACAACAGATAAAATAGTTTGGCCACGTGACAAGGCAGAAAGATCAAAACACAACACAATGAGCCTTCAGCAAACATTGTGAGAATACCAGACCCAATGGTTGACCACGAAAAAGATGGATGGATGGAATATTAGAAGCACTAGGAAACATAACAGCAGCAGAGGTGAAAAGAAGAGCAAAAGACCGCAAATGATATCTCCCCTCGACGCTGAAAGGCAAATGAGGAAGGAAAGAAGAAGATCCATTAGTTCTAGTATTCCTGCTGCCATCCATTTCTTTTTGTTGATTCTATTAGTCACTGGTATTACTTCTTTTGATGTTTGCTGAATTGATTGTTTGAGCATTTCCCACTGCTCCTCGATCTTCTGTATTGTCTCAATAGCATCATATATTTTGTACTATCGTACTGTACTTATCACTCATCTCTCTAAGCATATCTAGTTTTAATTGCATATTTATTTGGGATTGAGTTATTAGCGGGTCATCATCATTGCACATATTTTTTACTTCTGCATTGATTCTATCCATTGCATACGTACAGATCCCGCCTCCACTTTTCTTATCACGCTCATCGAATCACTCAGTATACAGGTGTGGGTGTAGTCTTGTGACTCTAACCAGATGAATGCCTTGGTCACTGCCATCACCTCTATCATTATACTGCTCGTGGTCATAACATATGCACCACTGTCTTCCTTGACTATTCTGCCTGCCGAGCATGCTGTAAATGCCCATGCACTCCTTTGGTGTCGTATTACAGATCCGTCTGTATAGATGACTGCATCTTTCTCATCGGTGTTATTCCAGATGAGACCATTGACCTCCGCAATGACCTGAGTTCTGTTCCCTACATTTCCTGTCGAGTGTGACAATACACAAGAATGCCCCCCCCCCCCGGAATGACATAGGCACCAGTATCCACTCCTCGTTGATATTGGTAAGCCCACAGACCTGTTTGATGACATTTCCTGCTTGGCCCACCCATGATTTGCCTCTTTTTAGCCTCACACCCTACCCTGTGTTGAGCTCATTATGCAATGGATGCACTATATATGTACTTATCTTCAGGAATGCTCATGCCCTCCAGATCTTGATGCTGTCAACCATAGTTGGAAAGTCGAGAAGATACCTCATTGCTACACAGGGAGTGTCCCTCGTACACCCCAAGATAATGTGCATAGCTTCATTCTGGATTTTCTCCAGCTTGTCAACTTGCGTCTTACTGACTGTAAGAACTGCCAGGGCATACTCGATAGGTGTGATGACTAGTCCTTGGAACAGAAGTGTAAGTAGCCTCTGCTTGATGTTGGCAGCTGCCATGACCCTCAAGGCAGCTAATCCTTTGCAGGATTTTGTTATCACATGGTCGACGTTGTACTGAAAACACAGGTTGCGATCAACTTAACTCCGAGGTACATCATCACCCTGTCCCTGGTCACCTCATCAGCTCCCATTTGTCTTCTTCTTCTTCTACCTTCTTAGCTCCTAGTGGAGCATAGGTCTTCAATAAACACTTTCCAAGTCGTTCTGTTTTTTGCCATTCTTTTAAGATCATTCCATGTCTTCCCCATCATCTTCATCTCTGCTTCTATCTGTCTTCTCCAAGAATTCCTTGGTTTTTCTCTTTGTCTTTTCCCCTGGGGGTTCCAAAAAAAGGGCCTGATGTGTAATACTCTCAATTGGCTTCCGTAGTGTGTGTCCTATCCAGCACCATGGTCTTCGCTGTATCTCTTTATCCACTGGTATTTGACTGGTACATTTCCATAATTCTATGTTAGTGATTTTGTCCTGCCATTTCCATCCTTTTATTCTGCTTAAGCATCCATTAATGAAAGTCTGTATTTTCGTGATTGTCAATTTTGTTGTTCTCCATGTTTCACAGCCATATAATAGGACCGACTTAACATTTGAGTTGAAAATTTTTATTTTTGTATTTAACCTAATTTCTTTGGATTTCCATATGTTTCCCAGTGCAATGAAAGCTCCTCTTGCTTTTGATATCCTTATTTTGGTATCATTTTCTGTTCCTCCCTCTTTATCTATATTACTGCCCAGATATATGTAACTGTATTAATTCTCATAATGTTGGTCTTATCTTTATTAATCTTCAGTCCTAGCTGTTGTGATCTCTCATCAAGTATGCTCATTTTATCCTGTATCTGTTAATGGCTGTGTGATAGGAGAGCTATGTCATCAGCAAAGTCTAAATCATCAAGTTGTTTGGTCAGTGATCACTGGATCCCATTTCTGTTGTTTTGAGATATTTTCATAATCCAATCTAAGGTCAGTAGAAAGAGAAATGGAGACAGAAGGTATCCCTGCCTTACTCCTGTTCTTATTTCAAATGCTTCTGTAAGCTGTCCTTCATGCACCACACTACATTTTGTTCCTTCATACATTGTTTTTATCAGGTTAATAAACTTTATGGGGATTCCGTAATGACTCAGCAACTTCCAAAGCATTCTTCTGTCTAAACTATCAAATGCCTTTTCGTAATCTATGAATCCAATATAAAGTGGGGATTTTAGTTATAACTTTGTTCAACTATTATACATAGAGTAGTTATTTGATCAGCACATGATCTGTTCATCCTAAAACCTGCATGTTCATCTCTCAAATGTTTCTCTATGGCCTCTTTTAGTCTCTCCAGAATGATGAACTGATAGTAGCATAATTCCCCTATAATTTGTGCACTACTGTAATCTTCCTTTCTTTGGTACATTTGATCATATAACCTTCTTTCCACTCTTTAGGTATTTCTTCCCTTTCCCATATTTTATCTAGTAGATTATGTAACATTTTGGTAGAGGTGTTAATGTAAGCTTTGATGGCGTCTGAAGGAATTTTAACTGGTCCTGTGGCATTACCATTTTTTAATAGCTTGATGGCTTTCATTATTTCTTCTTTGCTTGGTTTTCTACAGTTAACGTGTAACTCTTCTTCTGCTGGTAGTATATCTGGAGGATTATTTGAGCCGGGTCTGTTCAAAAGTTCTTCAAAGTGCTCTTTCCATTTGTTCCCTTATATTACTAAGCAGATTTCCTTCCTTATCTTTAATAAAGGCATTGATCTGTTTGTATTTTCCACTTAATTTCTTTGTGCTGTTGTACAGTTCTTTCATATTCCCTTTATTTGCTGCTTCTTCTGCCTCTTTAGCTAGTTCATCTATATATTTCCTCTTATCCCTTTTAATGCATCTTCTCACTTCTTTGTTCACCTCTGTGTAAGATTCCTGTGCCTTGGCTTAATTACTTCTCGTTTTGCTTTTATTTATGTCTGCTTTCTTGTTCTTTCTTTCTTTAATTTTATCCAGGGTCTCTGCTGTCATCCATGAAATGGAGACAGAAGGCATCCCTCATCCATGAAATGAAGACAGAAGGCATCCCGACTCTATCACTTTCTTCATCCGAACTCTTCCTCCTGCAGATGAATTTGCCCGCTTCTCCTCCCGCAAATCTGACTGGACTCCCTCCTCGGGCGACTCACAGGCTTTGGACCTGTTTATTAACAGTACCCTCCGGGAGATTAAGGCACTTCATCCCAGAGACTTCGACACTCTAATCTTAGTAGTGATGAGTACAAGGCCTTACATGATCTTTGCCGACGTGATGATATTGTCTTCAAGCCGGCTGACAAGGGAGGCTCGGTGGTGGTTTGGAGGAAAGACCTCTACATCCGGGAAGGGGACAAACAATTATCCGACCCGACTTTCTACCTCCCCACCCCCGACGACCCTACTGTCTCTCACAATGCCATGGTGCGTCGCACGATCCTCCGGTTCATTCAGGATGGGCTACTTCCCTCTAGCTCCTCCCATATGATCTTTCCAGACTACTGCTTGGGCAGATCCTCTTTCTATATGCTGCCCAAGATACATAAACCTGACTCTCCTGGACGACCTATTGTCTCTTCCATCTCATGTCCCACAGTTCTCATTTCTGATTTCCTTGACAGTGACTTTCAACCCATAGTTATGGGGCTACCTTCGTATGTCAAAGACACTAACAATGCCCTCAACATCTTCACCTCTATCACCCTCCTTCCTGATCGTCACTACCGCCTCTTCGTTATGGATGTCTGCTCCCTTTATACTTCTATTTCCCACTCTGACGGCGTTCTAGCTCTTCAGACTTTCCTGTACCGTAGGACCCAACCATCCATCGCCACTGGCGTCCTCCATCTAGCGGAATTAGTCTTGAACCTCAACTCTTTCGAGTTCAATGGCAATTTCTTTACCCAGATCAACGGTGTGGCTATGGGCACCAAAATGGGCCCTAGCTATGCTCGTCTCTTCATGGGCTATCTAGAGCACCAAATCATCCAAACCAACCAGGGCCCACTTCCCCTTATGTATCGGAGGTACATCGATGACTGCATCGGTCTGACTGACCTTCCAGAGGATGAGATCTTCCGTTTCATCGTATATGTCGGACATTTCCACTCCTCCATCCACATCACCTACCACATCTCTACCTCCTCCGTATCTTTCTTAGATATCTCAGTATCCTTGGGCACCTCTCATCTTCTCACCTCGGTCTTCTACAAGACCACAGACTCCCACAGTTTCCTCCGCTACGACTCCTCTCACCCTACATCCTGTAAGAACTCTCTTCCATATTCTCAGCTACTCAGACTTCGTCGCCTTTGCCAAGACGATGAAGATTTCCTTCACAATGCCCAGCTCATGCTTGACTTCTTCCGCTGACACCTCTATCCAGAATCAGCTCTCCTCCCTGCCCTGCGTCGTGTTCTCCACACTTTCCGTCAGTCTTCTCTTACCCCCTCTACTCATCCCCCCTTGGATAGAGTAGTACTCGCTCTCACCTATCACCCTCACCACTACGCTGTGATTAGGACCATTCACCGCTACCTCCCTATTCTCCGATCTGACCCTACTACTCGTCTGCTCTTCCCCGACCCACCTCTAGTGGCCTTTAGACGTGACCGGAACCTCTGTGACTTTCTTGTTAGGGGCCGTCTTCCTGCTGCCCTCCTTAGCAATCGAGGTACTATCCGATGCAACTGCAGAGTATGCAAAACTTGTGATCACGTTCTCCAGACTGATACTGTCCTCTTTCCTAATGGTCCTTTCGAGATCAGAGAGGGATTCACTTGCACATCACGGAACATCATTTATGCCATCATCTGTAAGCGATGTAAGTTGACCTACATCGGTCAGTCTGGTCAACATATCAGTGATAGGTGCCGTGAACATTTACATGACATCACCCGAGAAGCTGGCACTCCTGTAGCAGCCCACTTTAACTCGAGGGGCCATCGGGGGAAGGCTAATGTCTCCGTCACGGGCCTAATATCTTGCTCTTCTGATCACCACAGTCGACTCACTTTTGAGAACCGCCTGATCGCTCGTTGGGGTTGCCTCACCCCCCATGGCATCAATGTATCCCTATCCCTCTGAGGACCCCTCTTCCTCTGACCCCTTCTCCCTCCCTTGTACTCTTCTTCCTATCTCACCTCTATGTTCGTCTGCTCCCTACCTATCCCTTCTCCCCCCATCCACTTGTAGTCATCCCCCATCTTGCCTTCTTCATCCCCTATAACCCCCCCCCCCCCCCTCCTGCTTACTACCTATGTGTCCATCTCCTCCTTATCACTATATTATCTCTCCTCCTCTGATGTATACTTCCTACTCCCCTTTTTATATACACTCCTAGTATTCTCTATTTTCTTGAGTCAACACTTCTCTACCCTTAGTACTCGTAAACCCCCCCACCCCCTTTCTCTTAGGCCTCCACTTATCTGTTTTTCAACTACTCTGACTCCACCTCTGTTTTTATCCACCTAGTCTCTCCGTTTCCCTACTTCACTACCTCCTGCATACCATCCCTCTATTACCCTCTTCTTTCTGACTCCCTCTCTGCCTCTTCACTCCTGACCCACCGCCCTCCTCCTACGTATTACCTCTCCTCCCCTGGTGTGTACTTCCTACTCCCTTTTATTTATACACTCCTAGTATTCTCTATTCTCTTTTCTCTGGTGTTACCACTTCTCTACCCTCACTATTCCAGCTTGTCAACTCTCAGCCCTCTTCTAGGACTCCACTTACCTCACTTTGTATCCCCCTCTAGTCACTCCATTTCCCTACTTCTCTACCCCTCTAGGCACTACTTCCTGCTTACATTCCTTCTATTACTCCACTTCTTTTGGACTCCCTCTCTATCTATTCACTCCTGATCCACCAGCTCTCCTCCTGTCCACTTTACCCATACCTGATTCTTATCCTTCTTAGTCTTCCTCTCTATTTCTCTTCCCCAGGTTATTATTTCCTCCCTCCACTCACCTCTCCATCCAGCTATTTTTAGCCCACCCATGGACTACCTCTGTTGCTCATCCTCCAATTTACCCCCTTGTCTTTTGCTTCTCCGATTCCTTTGTTTGGATTTTTCCCCTCTGTTAGGCCAAATTCAAAGTTCTGAAGGGCAGAACACTTCAAAGAAATTCTTAACCGTCCACTACCTCACAGTTTAATAGATTTTGAAGCTGAAACACCAGCAGCAGAATTAGATGTAAATTTAGATGACTTCACCTTGAGTGAAATAGAAACCACCTTAAAGCTAATGGCCAATAACAAGGCTGCTGGAGAGGATAAGTTAACAGCTGAGATCCTCAAGGCAATTGATAGCCATAATTTAATACATCTCCAAAAAATGTTCAACATCATTTGGAAAACAGAGAAGACGCCTCATAAATGGAAAAAAGGAATCATTGTTAAGATCCCAAAAAAGGGCAATCTTAGAGATTGTAACAACTGGAGAGGCGTGACACTTTTGTCAGTTGCCTCAAAGTTATTCTGTAAAATCATCCTAAATAGAATAAAAGATTCAATAGATACAGTAATGCGTGAAGAACAGGCTGGGTTTAGAAAAGGGAGAAGCTGTCTTGACCACATTTTCACTCTACGACTTATATTGGAGGAACATATTGAAAAGCAAAAACCTTTTGTACTTAACTTCATCGACTTCAAAAAAGCATTTGATAGTATTCATAGAGATTCTTTGTGGAAAATTCTGAAGCAATATGGTTTACCATCAAAAATCATAAATATTATCAAAGACATGTATGATGGTTACACATGTGCAGTTCGAACAGAGGAAGGACTGAGCGAATGTTTCCCAATAGAAACTGGGGTTAAACAAGGATGTATTTTATCGCCCTTGTTATTTGGAATTGTTATGGACTTCATAATGAAGAAATGCTGCACTGGTAATAAAGGCATCGAATGGATACAAGGAGACCATTTGGAGGACCTCGACTTTGCTGATGACATAGTTCTCATCAGCAGTCAGATAAAAACGATGCAGGAAAACACAAATGAACTATCATCAATAGCCAGCAAAATTGGGCTTGAGGTCAATCATGAAAAGACTAAAGTCATGAAAAGTTTAATTCCAACAAGTGACAAAATATACATGGAAAACAAACCAGTAGAAGAGATCGATCACTTTATCTATCTTGGAAGTCACATTGATCGAGAAGGGGATACGAGCAAAGAAATTAGAATCAGACTGGCTAAAGCAGCAATGTCTTTCAGAAGCCTTGAAAAGTTGTGGAAATCAAAACTCATTAGCACAAACACAAAACTTAGGCTATTCAAATCAAATGTACTATCAACCCTTACGTATGCGTCTGAAAGCTGGAAAACAACAAGAGATATAGAAACAAAGTTGAACGCATTCGAAAATAAATGTCTAAGGAAAATACTTGGTATAGAATGGAACGAATTCAAAACAAACGAGGAAATTAGAGAAATCGCCAATCAACCACTAATATCTTCAGTAATAAAGAAAAGACGATGGTCATACGTTGGACATGTGATGAGAAGAGATAATAATCGAATAGCAAAGCAAGCCCTCATATGGGAAACAACAGGTAAAAGAAAAAGAGGAAGACCCAGGGAGACACTGAGAAGAACATTGATGAGAGAGGCAAGAGCAGCAGGAATCGGCTCCCTCAATGAGATAGAACTGCTTGCACAGAACAGAGACAGATGGCGAGATTTAATAAAATATCTTTAAAAGAAAACTGCTAGAACAAAAATTCATATAGGAGAAGGTGTATCTTGGTCTACGCCCTATGGGCCGGTTACGGCTCGAAAGGTCAATAGATAGATAGATAGGCCAAATTAATTTTATGGGACCTATTATCTTCTCCTCCTTCCGCCCTTTGTCTGGTCGCTGACATGCCTTACCCTAGCCTCCATTGTGGTTTCTATTTATTTCCACCAGTGTTTTAACACTAGTCTGGCTACCCACCATTTCTTCTCCCCCCATCCCCCCAATTAACCCCCCTCCTCCCCTCTCTATCATTTACCCCACAATCCAGTTCCCGGCCTCATGATTTTCCATATCACTCTCTCGATTGCTTCACGGCGGACAGTCAAGTTACCTCAGCTAAGTGTTTGATTTTTCTTATACATTTTACGATACATTCATTATCCACTTTTTACTATTGACATTTCTATCTCTTCTTCATTTTTCCTATCTTTCTATTTTACACATCTTGACTCTCATCCTACATCCCCTCATGTAGCCTCCTTTCTTATTTCAACATCCTACTTTCTTCTCTTCTTTCTGTCCACCCCTCCATTCACCTGATCATCTAAAATGTAGTTATAGATAATTGTGCTTCATCGTTTGTTGTCGTTGTCCCTGTATTCTGAAGAAGGCCACAGGCCGAAACGTCAGTATTGTGTTGTGTTCCTTCTTTGTAAAGTTGTCACCATACCTTGGAGTGTCTAACACTCCCCACCACTGGCTTCTTGTCATCCACGCCTTATTCTGGCATTCTCTTTTCCCCAGTGTTTCTTCGCATGTCTCTTTCTATATATCTTCTACCTGTTTCCGATGATCTTCTATTTTTATTGTATTTTCTAGTTGTTGGAGGACTTGGTACTTGTTTGATATAGTGACTGCGAATTTATCTTTAATTCCTTGTTCTTTAAGAAACCCTACATTGAAATACTTTCTACCCTTATTCGTTTTAGTATACCTTTTTAGTTTAATTTTAAGTTTGGCTATCAGAAGATGATGATCAGAAGATCTGCCCCCCTATATACTTTTACATCTTATAAGGATGACTTAAACTTATTATTAATACATATGTGATCAATTTGATTTTTCGTTCTATGATCTGGTGACACCCATGTAGCTGTGAGTATTTTTTAATGTTGGAATATTGTTCCTCCTAGGCTCACTTGATTAAGGGCGCAGAAATTCACAAATATCTCTCCATTCTCGTTTATATCTCCAAGTCCATGTTTTCCCATAATCTCTTCGAAGCCTCTGTTGTCTAATCCTACTTTAGCATTTAGGTCTCCCATCAAGATTGTAATATCCTTGGCTCGTTTTTTTTTCCATCTGGCATTGTAGCTGTTTATAGAAATCATCTTTAACTAATTCATCCTTATCGTTGGTTAGCTCCCATTCGTACCTTTTTCGTGTTAAAAATATGATTGTTATGTGAGAACCAATGCACCTGATACTCCACACCACGAAGAGATGCGATCGAGTTCGTCTTGCATTGTGGAGGCGATTTCACTTCTGTCTCTTCCCTGTTGATATACCAGAACATCATCAGCAAAAGTCATAGTTCTTCCCCTTCCATCCAACTGTTGTTCCATGATTGCTATTGTGAACACGTTAAATAGAACTGGTGGCAATGGTGAGCCTTGTGGCAGCCCTAGACAAATGGATATTGGCTCAGATGATCAACTTTCACATTTGAGTATCACCTTCCTTTGAAACAGTGCTGCAGCAATCCATCTAATGAGGAAGGGGTGCACCGCCAGTTTGAGGAGCATATGCATGAGGTATTCAAACGGTACCCTGTTGTATGCATCCTTCAGATCTATAGCAGCAGCACATGTCTCCTCTCATCTGTGGAAGCCTTCGAAGAACTCCAGTCCTACCTTACTCTCCTCTTTTTTTTATTCTTATTCCATATAGCTGCTATTATACTGCTCCTGCCAGACACTCTGCCATCCTGTACTTCATTACATATCACACCCCATTTTTACGCCAGTCATCCATAATTCCCCTATTATGCCTCATTTATCCCCTTGTTCCCTGACTCACATCTGGCTTTGTTTCCTCGTTTTCACTGCATAGTATACACTTCTCTATCTTCTGCTGGTACCCATGTAATTTTTGACAGCCTCTCACACCTATAATTATCACCTAATCTCATCCGGCTTATCTAACCAATAGAATGATTTTTTTCCCCCCTCTCATCACATTTGACTCACAGCCATCTTTTGGAAGCTTTTGGATCATTCCTCAGTTAAGTCTCAGTTTAATTTTATATATATTTTCTATCTATATCTATTGTCCTTTCGAGCCGAAGACGGCACATAGGGCAGAACAACAATCTCAAAAACAAAAACCTCGCGTGCCAAAATGGCACATATTGCAGAGATCACTGCTCTAAAATCTATGGCGCTGTTTCCATAACAATACTTTTTACAATGACAGCTTGTCAAGCCATCGATCAACCTCCTTAGTCGCCTCTTACGACATGCCTGGAAGGTCACAGTATCACTATTCTTTACCTCCCTCATAATGAGAACCTGGTAACACATGGGATATATATGTTTTAGCTTACTAATTTTTACATATTATCTATTTTTATCCTCCTACATTTAGCACATCTCCCTTTCATCTCTTATTTCTCCTTGATTTGTATGTCCCGCTCATTCTAGATGTTGTAGAGTTCATATTTCTTTGTCCGTTTTTGTTGTTCTTGTTTTCTGAAGAAGGCTGCATGTAGGCCAAAACATCAGTATTTTGTTGTGTTCCTTTTTTGTAAAGCTGTCACCATACTTTGTGGGAGTGTATGTTATACACCACTACTTGCTTCTTTCATTAATGGATGCTTGCACAAAATAGAAAGATCGAAATGGCATGACAAAATCACTAACATAGAATTATGGAAAAAGTACCAGTCAAATACCAGTGGACAAAGAGATAAAACAAAGATGATGGTGCTGGATAGTCAATAGACTGAGGAAGCCAACTGAGAGTATTACATGACAGGCCCTTTTTGAAATGTCCAGGGGAAGAGACAAAGAGGAAGACCAAAATATTCTTAGAGAAGACAGGTGGAAGCAGTAATGAGGTTGGAGGAAGACACCTGAATATCTTAAAAGAATGGCAAGAAACAGAACGGCTTAGAAAGTGTTTGTTGAAGGCCTATGCTCCACAGGGAGCTGTAAGGAAGAAGGGAAAGTAAAGTGCCCCTTCACGCCAGGTGGTGTATAGGGAATATGGTGTTAATGACCATGATTTTTGGGGTAATGGTCGGTATTACACCTTACTTTCTCAGAAAAAATGTAAGACTGGGTGAACCTGGAAACCGTCGATCAGGATCGAACCCAACCTCTTGTCCTTTGTAGTTCAGTTCACTAACCGTCACTATCTATCTATTGTCCTTTCGAGCCGAAGACGGCACATAGGGCAGAATTACAATCTCAAAAACAGAAACCTTGCGTGCCAAAATGGCACATATTGCAGAGATCACTGCTTTTAAAATCTATGGTTCTGTTTCCATAACAATGCTTTTTACAATGACAGCTTGTCAAGCCATCGATCAACCTCCTTAGTCGCCTCTTACGACATGCCTGGAAGGTCACAGTGTCACTATTCTTTACTTCCCACAAAATGAGGCCCCGGTAACACACCAACCGTCACTACATCCTGTTTTTTTAGAACCCCAGAATCGCTTATATTTCTATTATTGGTCTTTGCCTTTTTTTCAAAATTTTGACGTATAGTATAGCTTTTATGGCTGAGAAGAATACCTCCTAATAATATTGATTGCTGTCTCTTTTGCTACCTTTCTTTTTCCATATTGGTACGATGATAGCCTGTTGCCAGTCTTCTGGGGCTTAACTCATGCTGGACACCGTAAATACACTACATTTTTGCCTGCCTTTCTAGTAATGTTTACTAATGCCAGATTAGATTCTCATTCTGATTCAGTGATTCTCTTCAGTCTCTTGCCACTCTTCTCTGCTCAAATTATCATAAATTGATTTCATATAAATTATATTGAATTGATCTTTGTGTGTGGATGTCTGTGTTAGTCACCTCTAGTGACTCGGGCAAATGGTGCTCGTAAACCTGGGAGGGTCGACCATCTAAGGGCAGAATCCCCCTACAGAAAAGATCATCTGCTGCCTTGCAAGAAGATTGGGGACAATCAACAAAGGCTAAGGAATGCAAACCTGAATAAAATGTTGGCTGAAAAGTGAAATCGGATGCACTGGGCCACTGGCGCAGAACACAGTCATCACAGTGCAACGTTTTAACGGGTGTTCAATCAGAATGGATCTGGCAGACTCTAATTGTGTAAGTTCTGCCTGTGGGGGCGATCAACAACACAACACATTGAACACACTTAACCTGACAGCTGACTTCATGAGAGTCTGGGATCCTACTCTGATTGAATTGATTGAGAGTTTGAGAGTCCTGATCGCAGAGAGTGAGAGAGATATTCATTGGATATTGAATTGTCAATTATCACATTAATCAAGAGTTGTCCTCGACTATAATGAATTGTAATATATTATTTGATTCAGTTTATAAGTTTAAAACTACGAATATGTGAACTAAAGCTAATTTACTCTCGTATACTACGTATACCTTCGACTGGCAGTAATCGTAAGTGATCGTCATTTGAGTCGGCCATGTTTGTTTACAATCGGTCACGCACGATTTTCGTTATTATTGTATTTCGTGTCTATCGCTAACTCGTCGTTATTCATTATCATCATCATCATGTGCCGGTTGGCGTAGGCGATCATGTCCTTCCACAAATTTCTATTTACAGTGCATCGTATCAGTTCTGTTGTTGACTGTTTTCCATGCCATGACACCAAGCTATCCAGTATTTTCTCTATTTGTCGTCCGCGATCTCTCTTTCCTTTTATTTTGCCAGTTGTAACCAAGTGTTCCAACTTTCCTCTTCTCATTATGTGCCCGGAAAATGTTGATTGTTTCTTTTATTATGACTCATTTATGTTCAGTTTTTAAAGAACTAATAAGATTGTATGTGGCACAATACATGGAAGGCAGTAAAATTAAAATTACCGAAGACATTTATCTTCCTGATAGCAACAAATGGTTACGGTTGTGAATCATGAATAATCTCGCAAACAGCAGAGGAAGAGAATAAAACCAATTCATTCGAAACAAAATGCTACCAAAAAAATCCTTAAGATACCGTGGATAATCATAATGAATATTAATTAAGTATAAAGATATACTAAAAGACTCAAACATTAAAAATAATTGGCCTATAAACACCATTCTATAGAGGAAATTAAAATACTATGACCACGTCAAAAGACACAGTGGGCTGGGAAAAAAAAACAATAATGAAAGCCATAGTTCCAGGATAACGCATCAGAGGCAGTCCAAGAAAAAGTTGATTTCAATGCATCAAAGAAACCATGAACATGACAACAGAAGTTGGAGATCTGGCTAGAGACAGATTATTTCAGACGAGCTGTGGTGCATGTAACGTTCTGAAAAGGACGCACGACCTGATGATGGATGTAATGTTGTACATCATCATGTGCCATACCCGTTGGCGTAGGCGATAATGTCCTTCCACAATCTTCTATTAACTGTGCATCGTATCAATTCTGTTGTTGACTGTTTTCCATGTCATGGCACCAAGCTATCCAATATTTTCTCAATTTGTCGTCCGCGATCTCTCGCCCCCTGTATTTTGCCAGCTGTAACCAAGTATTCCAACTTTCCTGTTCTCATAATGTGCCCAAAAAATGTTGATTGTTTCTGATGTTTTTTAGGAGCTCCCTTTTTGTGTTGGCCTTTTTGAGAATTCCCTCGATGGTCTTTTTAGCTGTCTAGGGAAGTTTCAACATTCTGAGAAATCGCATATCTGTGCCATCTAATCGTCTTTTCATTTGTTTGTTTACTCTCTATGATTCGCTTCCATAGGTCAGAATTCGCTCTATATCGTAACGTTCAACTCTCTTTCTCACTTCTGTTGGCATAGATTTGTTGCATAAGACGTTTTTAATTTTCTTAAATGCTACGTTGGCCTGTTGTTGTTATTTAACTTCTGACATGCTGGTGGGCGGTGAAATTCTCGTTGTTAAGTGGATTGTCTTTTTTTTAAATCGAGATAGACATATCGGTTATAGTAGAGGTAGATAAATTTGTTTTCACTGTTGCACCGGCTAATGTCTATTTCCGACAGCGGCTTTTTCCTCCAGTTCGTTCACTTCCTTGTGAGAAGACTCGGGAGAGTTTGAAGGCTACGGGGGTAAACCCAAACAGAAAATCCGGAGGGAGGGACCCTAAGGCAGTCGATTGTGTATTGTTAATCTTTTGGCACCCCCTGCAACTCAACTTTGGTTCCGAACGTAAGGACCTTGTCCGCCTTCAGAACGCTTCAAAGAGGAGCCGAGAATGGGGTAGTGCGTTTTGGGTTCAGCAGTATCTCCATACTATTGGACCAGGCATAGCAAGCAAACAGAAATGCCATTTCCATCATCGTTAGGACAAAGCAGAAGGAAAACACCATCTCTCATACTCGGCACATAAAACGTTAGGTCCAATTTAATAACACCAACCTCACGAGTGCAGAAAAAAAAAGAAAGAAAACAGCCTTCATCGACATGGAGCTGTAGAGACCACATGTTGATATTGCAGTCCTTCATGAAACAAGGTTTGCGGATTGTGGTTCAGTCAGGGAAAGAAGTCGTAGACTAAGGTGGCTGGGTATATAAGAAGATTGGCAAACATTCGTATTCCCAAACAGATATTGTATGGTGAACTTAAGGACGGAAAGAGACCAAAGGGAAGACCAGTGCTGAGATGTAAAGATGTTAGCAGGGCTTCCTTGAGGGAATTCTCTATCGGTGAAAGAATCTGGGAAAATCTGGCAGCAGATCATAGCACATGGAGAACAAACATACAAAAAATGGCACAGCATCTTTCGAGGCGGTGCTGATATCAAATTCAGAAGACAAACGGCGCAGGAGAAAGGAATCCATGCAAGGCACCATGAATGATGAGGTTTCCTGAAATTCACGATCTTGCTCTTAGGTTCGTATGCAGATTTTGCTCCAAAACATTTGTGAGCAATCTTTTTCTGCCATGAATGGTATTAAGAATAAATTACGTTCAAATATTGTACTCAACTAGGCACATCTTTCCTATGTACTTGTTCTGTGCACATAAAAAAATTACATGTAATATTGAAAAATTACATTTAATATTGAGATATCGTTACATGAAATGCAAGTTCAAAAATTATATTAAATTAACATTACAGGTCTTCAAAACTACAAGACTGTAAGACTAGTTTAACGAGTATTTCTATAATAATTCAATATGTTTCCTTTTATGATATTTTTTAAAAATGTAAAAAATAAATTATATGAAAAACTGGATTACTTTTAAAACATGCTTTATATATCGGACTACAGCCCTATCGTACCTGAATATTTTACTAATATTAATAAAATACTGTATTTTACATTCAAAATATTTATTAATATAAATTTAGTTAATTGACCCTTCACATTTAAAAAAATCAATTTACTAGCTCAAGCTCAAAATAGGTTGGCTACCCCTGGTCTACGACATCTTTGATTCTGTTCATGTTGATCTTTCCTTACAATTGGTAGAAGAGTCGCGCCTCTTCAGTTGATGCAATCACTTGAGATTGCCATTTTAAGGAATCTCGACAGTTATACTTCTTTTCCACTGTATAGATAACATTTCTCATTGCTGTATTGCGTTAAACATTTTTTGCACGTGTTTTAAGTTATGGCTATCCATTGCTTTTAGAATCTCATATGTAATGTCATCTCCGCCTGCAGCCTTGTTGTTAGCAGTAAGCCTTACAGGTGTCTCTACTTCACAGGTCATCTAAATTTATATCTAACTGTGAGGTCGGTGTGTTGGCTGCAAAATCTATTAAATGCCTTAGTATTGGATGATATCAGAAATACTCAGAGAAGAAGTGGAAGACGCCTTGCACAATATGAAAGCAGACAAAGCTCCTGGACCATATACTATAACTAAAGAAGAGATTGAAGCCATGGGTGATTTTGGAATATAAATAATAACACAAATATTGAATGATATCTACAACAGCGGATATATACCAGACGACATGCTCAAATCAATATTCATAGCCCTACCAAAGAAATCGAGTGCGATTGAATGCGATGATCATCGCACAATAAGCCTTATGAGTCATATGACTAAGATATTACTAAGAATCATCATGCGAAGAGTGCAAAACAAAATCAGTCCAGAAATTAGAGATGAACAGTGTGGTTTTGTTAGAGATAAAGGAATAAGAAATGCCATTTATATCATAAGATCTTTAGTAGAAAGAGCCATAGAGGTAAAAACAGATCTATATCTATGTTTCATAGATTACACCAAGGCATTTGACAATGGAAAACAAACCAGTAGAAGAGATCGATCATTTTATCTATCTTGGAAGTCACATTGATCGAGAAGGGGATACGAGTAAAGAAATTAGAATCAGAATGGCTAAAGCAGCAATGTCTTTCAGAAGCCTTGAAAAGTTGTGGAAATCAAAACTCATCAACACAAACACAAAACTTAGGCTATTCAAATAAAATGTACTATCAACCCTTACGTATGCGTGTGAAAGCTGGAAAACAACAAGAGATATAGAAACAAAGTTGAACGCATTCGAAAATAAATGTGTAAAGAATATACTTGGTATAGCATGGAACGAATTCAAAACAAACGAGGAAATTAGAGAAATCGCCAATCAACCACTAATATCTTCAGTAATAAAGAAAAGACGATGGTCATACGTTGGACATGTGATGAGAAGAGATAATAACCGAATAGCAAAGCAAGCCCTCATATGGGAAACAACAGGTAAAAGAAAAAGAGGAAGACCCAGGGAGACACTGAAAAGAACATTGATGAGAGAGGCAAGAGCAGCAGGAATCGGCTCCCTCAGTGAGATAGAACTGCTTGCACAGAACAGAGACAGATGGCGAGATTTGATAAAATATCTTTAAAAGAAAACTGCTAGAACAAAAAATTCATATAGGAGAAGGTGTATCTTGGTCTACGCCCTATGGGCCGGTTACGGCTCGAAAGGTCAATAGATAGATAGATTTGACAAAGCAAAGCACCAAGAAATAATCAAAATTTTAGAAAGCATAAACGTAGACAGCAAAGATCTAAGAATAATAAAGAACATGTACTGGCAACAAACAGCGGCAATAAGAACTGGAAACCAATTGGGAATGTTTCAACAAATAAAACAGGGTGGTAGACAAGGTTGTGTGCTGTCACCAGATTTGTTTAATATTTATCAGCATCATCATCATCAAGTACCGGGCCTACTGGCGTACGTGATCATGTCTCTCCACAACTTTTGATCTCGGCAGCTATTTATCATTTCTGTTGTTGACCTTCTGCCAAGCCATTCTCTTAAGCTGTCTGTTATTTTTCTCTTTGCTTCCCTCTATCTCTTCGTCCCTCAATTTTTCCAGTTCTTACAATATATTCCAGTTGTTCTCTTCTTATTACATGGCCAAAAAATGATGATTGTTTCTTCCTAATATTGGAAATTAGCTCTCTTTTTGCTTTGATCTCTCTCAGAACATCTTCATTACTCTTATTAGCTGTCCATGACACTCTCAACATTCTTCTGTAAGCATTTCTACAGACTCAAGTGATTTTCTTGTCTGTTGTCCTATTGTCCATGATTCGCATCCATATGTTAAGACTGGCTATACATACCATTTAAGAACTCTTTTTCTTGTTTCTATTGTCAAAAATGGATTCCATAGTATCTTTCTCATTTTTGGAAAGCTGCTTTTGCTTGAGCCTTCTGCATCTCACCTCTTTTGTACATCTTCCGTCTGAGGTTAACAAAGTTCCCAAATATTTAAATTCATTAACCTGTTTTAATATTGTTCCACTTGTCTTTTTCTTTGTTGTTACCATTACCTCTGTCTTTTTGCTATTAAGGCTATACATATTTATAGTGAGATTATTTTAAGATCCATAAGGGGCATGCCTGGAATAACAATTGGAGGTCATAATATAAATAATCTTAGGTATGCTGATGATACAGTCTTAATCGTTAAGAGTGAAAATGAGTTACAAGAAATGTTGGACATTATAGTGAAAGAAAGCAAAAATAAAGGACTCAGCCTTAATAGCAAAAAGACAGAGGTAATGGTAACAACAAAGAAAAGACATCACCTCAGTGCAAAATAAAGACAAGTGGATCAATATTAAAACAGGCAAATTAATTTAAATATTTGGGAATTTTGTTAACCTCAGACGGAAGATGTACAAAAGAGGTGAGATGCAGAATGGCTCAGGCAAAAGCAGCTTTCCAAAAAATGAGGAAGATACTATGCAATCAATTTTTGACAATAGAAACAAGAAAAAGAGTTCTTAAATGTTACGTAAAGCCAGTCTTAACATATGAATACGAATGATGGACAATAGGACAGCAGACAAGAAAATCACTGGAGTTTGTAGAAATGTTTACAGAAGAATGTTGAGAGTATCATGGACAGCTAAGAAGAGTAATGAAGATGTTCTGAGAGAGGTCAAAGCAAAAATAGAGCTAATTTCCAATATTAGGAAGAAACAATCATCATTTTTTGGACATGTAATGAGAAGAGAACAACTGGAATATATTGTAACAACTGGAAAAATTGAGGGATGAAGAGACAGAGGGAAGCAAAGAGAAAAGATAACAGACAGCTTAAGAGAATGGCTTGGCAGAAGGTCAACAACAGAAATGATAAATATCTGCCGAGATCGAAAGTTGTGGAGAGACATGATCACCTACGCCAGCAGGCCCGGTACTTGATGATGATGATTGGATGATTAAGGATTTCCTTAAAGTGTTCAGCCAGTCGTGACTATATTTCTTCACATGATTTAATATGGTTCCATTTTTGTTTCTAACAGGTACCTCACTAGATATAAAAGTGTTCGTTAGCATTTTATGTACATTATAAAGAGTTTTACTATTATCTTTCATTGATGCTCTCTCCACCTTTATTGTCAGGTTTATCAATATAGGTTCTCTTGTCTCCTCTTGCCGGGCTCTTTACATTGTTGTGTAGTTCTTCATGTATTGCTTTCGCCAAGTCTTTTCCAAGATTTGATTTTACAGTCATCATAGCTGTCTTGGCTTCTCTTTTTTTTCTTGTATGTGTTACCATCTCATATCAGAAATCAGAAGTGTGTAAAAAGCTCACTGTGTATCCACGTACCGAAGAGCTTATTGACTGAATTCAGCTAGCGGAATTAGTCTTGAATCTCAACTCTTTCGAGTTCAATGGCAATTTCTTCACCCAGATTAGTGGTGTGGCGATGGGCACTAAAATGGGCCCTAGCTATGCTTGTCTCTTCATGGGCTACCTCGAGCACCATTCATCGAGACCAAATCATCCAAACCTACGAGGGCCCTTTTCCCCTTATGTATCGTAGGTACATCTATGACTGCATTGGTCTCTCTGGCCTTCCAGAGGATGAGATCTCCCGTTTCATCGAATATGTCGGACATTTCCACGCTTCTATCCACATCACCTTCCTCATCTCTACCTCCTCCGTATCTTTCTTAGACATCATAGTCTCCTTGGGCACCTCTCATCTTCTCACCTCGGTCTTCTACAAGACCATAGACTCCCACAGTTTCCTCCGCTACGACTCCTCTCACACTTTACATTCTGTAAGATCTCTCTTCCATATTCTCAGGTTCTCAGACTTCGTCGCCTTTGCCAAGACGACGAAGATTTCCTTCACAATGCCCAGCTCATGCTTGATTTCTTCCGCCGACGCCTCTATCCAGAAGCAGCTCTCCTCCCTGCCCTGCGTCTAGTTCTCCACACTTCACGTCAGTCTGCTCTTACCCTCTCTACTCATCCCCCCGTTGGGTAGAGTAGTACTCGCCCTCACCTATCACCCTCACCACTACGCTGTGATTAGGACCATTCACCGCTACCTCCCTATTCTTCGATCTGACCCTACTACTCGTCTGCTCTTCCCCGACCCACCTCTGGTGGCCTTTAGACATGACCGGAACCTCCGTGACTTTATTGTCAGGGGCCGTCTTCATGCTGCCCTCCTTAGCCATCGAGGTACTATCCGCTGCAACCGCAGAGTATGCAATACTTGTGACCACGTTCTCCAGACTGATGCTGTCATCTTCCCTAATGGTCCTTTCGAGATCAGAGAGGGATTCACATGCACATCGCGGAACATTATTTATGCCATCATCTGTAAGCGATGCAAGTTGACCTACATCAGCCAATCTGGTCGACGTATCGGGAATAGGTGCCGTGAACACTTAAATGACATCACTCTAGAGGCGGGCACTCCTGTAGCAGCCCACTTTAACTCGAGAGGCCATCGTGGTAAGACTGATGTCTTGGTAACTGGCCTAGTATCATGCTCCTCTGATCACCACAGTCGGCTCACTCTTGAGCACCGTCTGATCGCTCGTTGGGGCTGCATCACCCCTCGTGGCATCAATGTATCCCTATCCCTCTGAGGACCCTCCTTCCACCGACTCCATCCTCCCACCTATGGACTTCTCTTCCTATTTCACTTCTCGGATCGTCTACTTCTCGTTCATGCATTCTTTCCATATCCTCTTTGAGTAACCCCTATCTTGCCTGCTTCATCCTAAACCCCCCCCACCCTTCTGACTACCTACATGTCCTTCACCTCCTTATCACTATATCACCTCTCCACCTGGACTGTACCATCTCTCTGTACACTTCTATTGTTCCTCATCCTTCCCACCACCTCTTTGCTGATCTACTCCCAGCTCACCCCTT
This sequence comes from Megaustenia siamemsis, assembly GCA_032433765.1. Classification (NCBI taxonomy): domain Eukaryota; kingdom Metazoa; phylum Mollusca; class Gastropoda; order Stylommatophora; family Ariophantidae; genus Megaustenia; species Megaustenia siamemsis. Next base: position 22,976,768 of record JAVIAB010000091.1, on the reverse strand, counting down.
CCCTCTCTATTCACTTGTAGTCATTACTCCTCTATACCTACTATTACAGTACCCCCCTTATCTTAATGTCCACTTTCATTCCTCTCCTAGGACCCTAATTATCCACCTTTGTTCTATCATTTCCCAACTTTTTTACCTCCTATGGTACATACCTCTTGCGTACCATTCCTCTATTACTCCACTTCTTCCAGACTCCCTCTCTTTCTATTCACTTCTGACCTACCGACTCCCCTCCTATCCACTTTTCACATACCTGCTCCTTATCCCTCCTCTCCATACCTCCTCCTCTAATACTTCCCTACCTCTCTATTGACTAACTTCCTCTAGACCACCCCTCTATCACTCTACCGCCCTTCTCCTACCTACTTACACCTGCTATCTTATTCTTCCTCTCCTTATCTCTTACTCTGGTATTCACTTCCTCCCTCTCCTTCCCTTCGTTGACCTACCTCTCAATTCATCCAGTCCCAGGCCATCCATTCTGTAGAGTCTATCTCTCTCACCCATCCCCCAGTTCACTACTTTGTCTTTTCATTCACTCTTTCTTTTAACCTCTCGCGGGATCTCTCACTTGCATTGTCCGAGTGATTTATGAGACCACTTTTCTCCCTCTCCCCCCTGGTCTTTCTTTGCTAGCAGTTTTGTCCCTCCGGGCCTTTGGTTTTTGGCCTCTAGTTTTCCTCTCACCAGTGACCATCGTTTTCATAGTAGTTTGGTAGCTTCGTCTATCTTCCCCCCCCCTTTCCTTCCCCCTCCCTCAGATTGGTTTTCCCGCGACACCAGGTCTTTTGTCCTTCTATACTCGCGTGTTTCCGTCACGTGTTACTCTCTAGACACAGCCTAAACGTTCCAAGTCATTCTGATGTGTTCCATCACGGAGGACAGACTTGTTGTTTGAGCTAAGTGCCTTTTATGATACATTTTTTTTCTCTTTTTCTCTTTTATATATCTTGACGCTCATCCTACCTCTCCTAATGTAGTATTCATTTCTATCTCCTTTCTTATTTCAACATCCTACTTTCCTCGTCCTCCACTCGATCATCTAACATGTAGATATAGATAATTGTGCTTCACCGTTTGTTGTCGTTGTCCATGTATTCTGAAGAAGGCCACAGGCCGAAGCGTCAGTATTGTGTTCTTTCCTTGTAAAGCTGTCACCATACTTTGGAGTGTTTAGCATACCCCACCACTGGCTCCTCGCTACCAGTTTTACCGCAGCATTGCAATTATTTGCCGGTTCCCCTGACTGGAGTTGGCCATTCTATAACGTGGAAATGAGTTCTGGACCGTGCGACTGAGTAAATTCACGCGAGTCCAAACCATCCACAGCATCGACTTTCAGTGACAAAATAAACAATGACGACAGTAAGTATTCAGATGAAGCCCAAACGACAACATCGAAGAAGGAAAACAAGAAAAGGCAAACGTGCTAGTATGAAACTGTCGAAGTGTGAGAGGCTAGGCTCAAAGTATGTGCGTGTTACATATTGGAAATGTGCTTCCATAAATCAATGACGACCCATTTTTGATAAGCTACTGTGCAGCGCCGATATAATGATTTTGCAAGAAATACTTTTTGGTTATAGGACAGTTAGTGGCCATAAATTTCATTGTTTCTACAAAAGACGACACCTTGAGGAGGCCACCCTTGTACGATACAATATGGTGGCAACTGAAGTTGATATGTCTACGTGGAACAATGCAGAATTGTAGGTACATGCAGTTAGGGTGCAGACCCCAGTTCCTTTCGTCAACGTAAATGTGTATGCCTGTAAAGAAAAAATGGGCACACAACAATCGCAGAATCTCTTCCTCTTCGAGGAACAGAACATCATTTTCTTCAGAGACTTTAATGCTTAAGGCAACCAGTAAACAACTAACGTCATAAGCAACAAGCAGGGAGAATAATTAGAGAATGATCGATTTAGTGTGCTTGAATGATTGAAGTGCAACCAGAATGACCACTCGAACAGGGGACGTTGATAGTGTCATAGACCTGGCACTGGTGTCTTAGCCTTCGCACCAGTTTGCAGGTGGAGTGCACTGGGATTCCACGGAAGTGATCACTATCCATGTACCATCCTAATTGAGAAAGACAGAAATAGAAGTCAGAAAATAAAGCTCAATTCATTCCACTATGAGAAAACAGACCAGGACGTTATTAGCAAAATCAGACATAGGAGACAGGAGGCAGGAGAGATGGACGCAGCCGCCCTGGTGGAACATAGAAGACGAAGAAGCTTGTTTGGGAACAAGAGCAAAATGACCAAGACATGGCAGAAAGCTAGAAAGAATGGAAGAACACAACATGAGCTCTTGAAGCGTCTGAAAGAAGAGGTCGACCAAAAAATGATGCACTTTAAACTATGTGCTAAGCAGTCTAAGGATGTCAAGTGGGATGACTTCTATACTAAAAAGTGTGGTCAGAAAAATCGCTAGCCACAATCTAGAGCCTTCGTCAGAGCATGAATGTCACAATACGATACAGAGACATACACACAATTCAAGAGCACAGGCTAGATATAGCACAATTCTGATGAGAGCAAAGGGAAGGCCTTGCTTGCCCGCAATATTGGGCAGATTAACCAACAAAATGTGGCTGTAAGAATGAGGATACGGGGGTCGCTAGTAGTATACAAGGGTCCATTTGTATATTATTTAGGCGTAAATTAACAAAGATATATAGCAGGCGCATTTCGCGCGAAATGTACACGAGAGACAAGGGGAGTTAACCATGACTGCTCGTGTCGGGATGTTGACCTCTAGTCCCGGTGACCCCGGAAGTGACCTGTTTATGTCTGGTATAGGCTGACATTGGAGTTCTTTATGTACTTGATCGATAGTGATAGGTTAGTAGATTATACAACATCAATAAAAACAATCAATATAAAACAGAAGACAAATATATATTTTATTCTTTTATTATCTCAATAGGTGTATAACATACAGTGGTTATTATATAACATTACAAAAATATTCAGTACACGAAGTAAATATATAGCACAAGGATAACATTTAGTTATAGCTATGTAGTTGGGTGTCTGCTTAGCGTTGTACCATAAATGAAGCATAAGGGTGAAACAGTTAGAGATTGCTGGGTAGTCTAAGCTGGTATTGTAAATATGTTCCTCGGTGTTAGTGGTTCGCTATCTCTCTCACTCTCTCTCTCTCTCTCCGTCTCTCTCTCTCTCTCTCTCTCTCTACTATTCCAGCCTAGATTTCCCTCCATTGAAACACTTACTCATTCTCTCCATTTATCGCTATCATCGCGCCTTCCTTCTCTCTCTCTTTCTCCCCTATCCTCTCTTAGACTTCTAACCTATCAGTCCACCCTCCGCCTCTCCCTTTAGCTCCCCCGCCCTCCCTCATATTTTAGCGTCCCTCCTATTGTAACACTTGATTATTCTCACCATTTATACCTAACATCTCCCCTTCTTTCTCATATGCTTCTCTCTCTCTCGCTCTCTCTCTCTTCTAACCCCTACTAGACTTCTCTCCTACCATTCCACCTTTCTTCCTCTCCCTCTCTTTACCTCGCCTAGCGTTCCGCCTTCATTCGTATTTTTACCTTACCGCCAGTGTAACACATTAATAACATTGAATATCAATTACAAAAAGACTTGAAATATCTACTTTTTAAAGAACCAATAAGATAAACATATGAAAAACGAAGGAATAATACACGCGACAAGGCTTAACATACGTACTTTATACACATCACCATTAATACAACTGAAATTCCTTTAATGATAACCTATCACATCGTTATGAGCTAAGAGAAAAACAGAAAAAAATTCAACTTACACCGTAAAATATTCCACTACAACACAGACCGCTAGACTGAACAGTACTATGAAAATAAACGTCCGTGAATCAAGCGCGCTTATAACACGAAGTCTCACATCCGACTAGTTTAATCTGGTAAATAAAAGTTAGGAGACAAGGGCAGAAACCTAGAAGGCAAGGGCAGAAACCTAGGAGGCAAGGGCAGAAACCTAGGAGGCAAGGACAGAAACCTAGGAGGCAAGGACAGAAACCTAGGAGGCAAGGACAGAAACGTAAGAGGCAAGGGCAGAAACCAACGAGGGAAGGTCAGAAACCTAGGAGGCAAGGTCAGAAACCTAGGAGGCAAGGTCAGAAACCTAGGAGGCAAGGTCAGAAACCTAGGAGGCAAGGGCAGAAACCTAGGAGGCAAGGGCAGAAACCTAGGAGGCAAGGGCAGAAACCTAGGAGGCAAGGACAGAAACCTAGGAGGCAAGGACAGAAACCTAGGAGGCAAGGACAGAAACGTAAGAGGCAAGGGCAGAAACCAACGAGGGAAGGTCAGAAACCTAGGAGGCAAGGTCAGAAACCTAGGAGGCAAGGTCAGAAACCTAGGAGACAAGGTCAGAAACCTAGGAGGCAAGGGCAGAAACCTAGGAGGCAAGGACAGAAACCTAGGAGGCATGGTCAGAAACCTAGGAGGCAAGGTCAGAAACCAAGGAGGCAAGGGTAGAAACCTAAGAGGCAAGGGCAGAAACCAAGGAGGGAAGGTCAGAAACCTAGGAGGCAAGGTCAGAAACCTAGGAGGCAAGGTCAGAAACCTAAGAGGCAAGGGCAGAAACCTAAGAGGCAAAGACAGAAACCTAGGAGGCAAGGTCAGAAACCTAGGAGGCAAGGGCAGAAACCTAGGAGGCAAGGGCAGAAACCTAAGAGGCAAGGGCAGAAACCTAAGAGGCAAAGACAGAAACCTAGGAGGCAAGGTCAGAAACCTAGGAGGCAAGGGCAGAAACCTAGGAGGCAAGGGCAGAAACCTAGGAAGCAAAGGCTGAAAACAAGGAGGGACGGTCAGAAATCTAGGAAGCTGTGTTAAAAAACAAGGAGGGAAGGTCAGAAAGGACACACCATTAATACAACTGAAATTCCTTTAATGATAACCTATCACATCGTTATGAGATAAGAGAAAAACAGAAGAAAAAAAAAATTCAACTTACACCGTAAAATATTCCACTACAACACAGACCGCTAGACTGAACAGTACTATGAAAATAAACTTCCGTGAATCAACCGCGCTTATAACACGAAGTCTCACATCCGACTAGTTTAATCTGGTAAATAAAGTTGGACGACACTATTCCACCCTCGACTAACATCTAGGTTAACCAATCAGAGAGGAGATTTCTATCGGACACCCACCAACGAAATGACTGACCTCTGGATTAACTAATCAGAGAAAAAGATTACTGTTATCGTGATAACTGACCTCATTTTCAACTTGGAGTGCTGTCGAGTCTGACGCGTGGGTTACTTTAAATCGAGTCGGCCCTGATACAATCCACCTAGCGGGTCAATGGTGGGAGGAAATAATACAAGTGACGGGTTACTTGAACGCGTTTTGACCCCTGATGCAATACCAGGAGTTCCATGACAGTCATAAATAGTTGGATACAACGAGCAGGAAGTTATATTCAAGGTCCAAAAAGAGTGGCCAAATCACTAACATTTTACCTCCAGAACACAACAATTTAGGCTCATACTAAAAAAGTCGACCTAAAAATCCCAAAAAAGCTACTCACATAGTCATAATAGTTAGACACAACGAGTAGAAAGTTATATTCAAGGTCCAAAAAACGTTATATAATAGTTAGACACAACGAGTAGAAAGTTATATTCAAGGTCCAAAAAACGTTATTTTAGACATCCCCATAGCAAAAATTTACATAAAAAACCACTTTTAGGATTTTACACCCTTAGCATTTTTGAGGGTTACGCCCATGAAATCGGTAAAAATCGTAAATTTTCACGCTAGGCATACCCCCAAACTTTATTTTAGACATCCCCATACCACAAATTTACTTAAAAATCACTTTTGAAATTGTTACCCCCTGACCATTTTTAGGGTTACGCCCATGGAATCGATAAAAATCGTAAATTTTTACTCTAGCCATACCCTAAACTTTATTTTAGACATCCCCACATCAAAAATTTACATAAAAAACCACTTTTAGGATTTTACCCCCTTAGCATTTTTGAGGGTTACGCCCATGAAATCGGTAAAAATCGTAAATTTTCACGCTAGGCATACCCCCAAACTTTATTTTAGACATCCCCACATAAAAAATTAACTTAAAAATCACTTTTGAAATTGTTACCCCCCTTACCATTTTTGAGGGTTACGCCCATGGAGTTGATAAAAATCGTAAATTTTCACTCTAGGCATACCCCAAACTTTATTTTAGAGATCCCCACATCAAAAATTAAATTAAAAATCACTTTTGAAATTGTTACCCCCCTTACAATTTTTGAGGGTTACGCCCCTGAAATCGATAAAAAATTGAAAGATAACCTCAAGGCATACCTCCCACATAATATTTGACACCCCTACATATCAAATTCCAACAAAAAAAAACAACAAAAAGCTAGTAGTAGGTGTGGCTGTTTTCTAAATCTAAAAGTGCACGGAAATGCACCGAAAGACAATAGATTTGGCACCGATACTGTACGAAACAGTATCGGTGCCAAAACCGCACGAGAAGTAATATGTTCGGGTATGTTCACCGCCACACCTACTACTAGCTTTTTGTTGTTTTTTTGTTGGAATTTGATATGTAGGGGTGTCAAATATTATGTGGGAGGTATGCCTTGAGGTTATATTTCAATTTTTTATCGATTTCAGGGGCGTAACCCTCAAAAATGGTAAGGGGGGTTTACAATTTCAAAAGTGATTTTTAAGTAAATTTTTGGTATGGGGATGTCTAAAATAAAGTTTTAAGTAAGCCTGCGTGCTAAATTTACGATTTTTATTTACTGAGGAGGGGGCCTGAGCACCTATGGACATGTTCAGAGTACAATGATGATGACCAGCAAATAACCCAAAAGGTAAGGTAAAGGTAAAGTACGAGACTTGAACCGGCGTCTTAGCACGCGAGTTTCCACCCATATGTGCTCGGCCGCCTATCCAGAAATGTTCGGAGATTTCTGTATAGTGTCGCCTCAAGCATCGAAACTCAGATGCGAAGCGACATTCCTCACCTTCCCAGGGTAATACCCTAGTACCCATTTCTGCCAACGGCTGGGTCGACGTGGGGGTATTTTTTTTCCAACCACGAGTACAATTCACACTGCTCCCAGCGGGAATCGAACAGGGTTGTCAGAACGTCGGTAGTCAAGTCGGGTGGTTTTCCCAACTCGGCTACCGAGGCCCGTCCAGTGTACAGTGGCATAGGCTGGTTGTACCTATTTTGAATTTGGTAAACATGTGATTTCTCATTCTATTGTGGACAGTGCGTAGGCGAAGTATGATGACTTGATCCCTCCTTGATAGTTGGTGGTAACCGTCCCTACTACTTGTCTTTGTTTGGGAGATGTGTTAGTAATTCGGATGATTCCACTGGCACGAGCGGTTGAGCAATTATGGATTTTAATTCGTTTGCAGTGATACAGAGGCCTTCCACAACCAATAACCGTCCATCTCGTTATGCTTTGGGTGTTCTCGTTTCCATTTTTCATGGTACTGACCTTTGAGGATGGATATGGCTTCATCATAACTAAGTGGATGATTCTCTTGTGGTAATCTCCCTCCCTCTTTAGCTAATTTGTCAGCGCGTTCGTTCCCGTGTATATTACAGTGTGATGGTATCCACTGAATGACTACTCTCTGGAAATTATTGCATAGTTGGTCTAGGCTTGTTCTCAAGTCATCTAGTTCATTGTTCTTAGGGCTTTTTAGAGCTGATAATTCTGACAGTGCATCAGTCAGATGCTCTCTGAGGGCCTCAGTTTCTGCTTTAAAGTTGTTTGAGAATTACCCAGTAGCTATTGACTTGGTGATCTCGTCCTGGTTATTCAGCGTCAAGAACACACCTCCCGCTCCATTTCTGGTGGCATTTGTAGCAGAGCCATCTGTGTGGGACAAAGAGTTCTGTGGGTAGGTATCGTGTATGGGTTTTTCTGCTACGTGTTTGCTTTCTATGTCTGATTGGGTGCCTTTTTTCATGATTCCTGTTATATTTTCCTTAAGTTCTGGTATTTTGTGTTTCCCATGAGGAGACATACCAGATGAGCCCAGGGGTTTCGTTATTGTCTGGGAAAGTACTGGGTCTCTAGTAGTTAGTTCATTCGATATTGCAGCGAAGTTGCTCCTCTTTAGTCGTACTATTTTGAAACCAGTTATTATTTGGCGCATGAGGTGGCTAAGGAGCCTTCTATATTTCTCCGCTTGTTGCAATACTTTAGTTACCCGTCTGTCATCTAAGGGTTGTAAACCTGTTACTGTTTCTAGAGTTTTGATAGGTGTAGATTTCATAGCACCAGTGATGATTCGGGCAGCTTGATTCTGTGTTCTGTTAATTTTGCTAAGGTGTGATTTGGAAGCCAAAGCCCAGGCTGTGACTCCATACTCTAGGACTGGTCTGACTCTTCCTACTTATAGTCGTTTCAAGATATTGCTGTCTGCTCCCCAGTCCGTTCCTGCCATTTTTTTCATAATATTAGTTCGGTTTCTAGCTTTTTTCCTTGCTCTGTCTATCTGATTTGTCCAAGTCATTCAGCGATTCATGGTGGCGCCAAGATATGTTGGGTTTGGTCAATAGGAAGTGTATTGTCTTTTATCTTCAAGTTTGCAGAGAGTGTGTTTCTTGATAGGCTGAAAATTGTATATGTATTTTTTTTCGTTAATTGGTAATAACCAGGTGTTCGTCCATTTTTCAAGTTCTCCAAATCTTTCTTTCAATTATTATTTCTCTTTCTTTCAATTAAAATTAGTTCTCTTTCTTTCAATTAAAAAGCAAGCAATGTCATTCAAAAGGCAACGAGAGGTGTCAGCGTGATCAAGATCAAGGCTAGGGTGAATATTCAGCGAATATCCGTTATTATTCTCGCTCATGCAGGCTGTGGTGCTATGAGCACTGGATTATGGTTTGGGTATGCTCACTCGTCAACTCAGATCGCAAGGTTGGAAAGGGTTCAGAATGAGGGCTTACGGGCAGTTCTCTGATGCGCAAGCGATACACCTATACGTTCAATGAGGTCATCATCAAGTACCGGGCCTGCTGGCGTAGGTGATCATGTCTCTCCATAAATTTCTATCTCGACAATTATTTTCATTTCTGTTGTCTGTTATCTTCTGCCAAGTCATTCTCTTAAACTGTCTGGTATCTTTTCTCTTTGCTTCCCTCTTTCTCGTCGTCCCTCAATTTTCCCAGTTGTTACAATATATTCAAGCTGTTCTCTTATCATTACATGGCCAAAAAATGATGATTGTTTCCTCCTAATATTGAAAATTACCTCTCTTTTTGCTTTGGCCTGTTTCAGAACGTTTTCATTACTCTTCTTAGCTGTCTATGGTATTCTGAACATTCTTCTGTAAAACCACATTTCTACAGACTTCAGTGATTTCCTTGTCTGGAGTCTGTAGAAATGTGGTTTTACAGAAGAATGTTGAGAATACCATGAATGTTGAATGTTATTCGATGAGGTACTTACTTGATTTACCGAGCAATAGAGTGCGACATATATCTGCTCAGGTCCGGGCTTATATATGTACGTGGTAAGGAACCTAAGTAATCATGATAAGAAAAATGTAAGCGGGCTCTGTATGCAGGCAATGGGTAGAGTCATTGCAGAAGTAAATAAAATACGTAGGGTCACCTTTGTCTACGTCCCTCGACATGCAGGAGTACGGGGAAATTAAAGAGCGGACAAGTTGGCTAGCTGCGCTGTCGATGAAGACGGCCAGCCAATGGATCGAAAATGCAAATGGCAGACATCATCAATGTCCTCCGAGATGTGAGAAGGGCACAGGACTTCGACAACAATGAGTCCACATCACTCCTCTGGATGAAAGAGATGGAAGTTAAGATGAGCACAACCAGAAACAAGAAACTTGGTGGGCTAAGACTTTTCAACCATCACAAAACTAGTCATAAGTCGCTTTACACTGCGGGACATGCTGAGGAGGGGGTCTAATCACCGAAGGACATGTTAGGAGTGCAATGATGATGACCGCAAATAACTCAATAATAAATCATCCGATGCATTCAAAACTGGGTGCGACCAAGGGCAGGCACATCAGACTTGGAAAATTCAGGATGGCCGAGGCGGAGGAGTCCATAAGAAGAGTATTTGATCTGAAGGACATTACGGCTGGGAAGGATATTTGATCTGAAGGACACTATGGCTGGGAAGGATATTTGATCTGAAGGACACTATGGCTGGGAAGGATATTTGATCTGAAGGACACTATGGCTGGGAAGGATATTTGATCTGAAGGACACTATGGCTGGGAAGGATATTTGATCTGAAGGACACTATGGCTGGGAAGGATATTTGATCTGAAGGACACTATGGCTGGGAAGGATATTTGATCTGAAGGACACTATGGCTGGGAAGGATATTTGATCTGAAGGACACTATGGCTGGGATGGATTGAATAGAAGTAACCGCGGAGAAAAAGAGGCTAACCAAAGTAATCATTCAGCTCGGCAGGGGGTGTCAGAATTGGGTCTATGGAGCTTTTTGGAGTCACAAAAAGGGAATCCATAGAAAAAAAAAGTGTCCACACTTCAGGATCCGATCATCTACGAATGGTTCTATATTCCGCGGACAGCCGCAGTGATCGGGGATTTTTTTGTGGCATACCAACATGGCAGAGATTAGGTAATCTGGTAAATGTAGCATTACGGTGTCTAGCATGAGAATGGATATAGATACAGCAACGATGGTGATAACATGGCTGGTTACACAGAGCGTGGATCACGTAGTCTCGATAACTGACTCCAAAGTATGCTACAGAAGAATGACAGTGTCTACGGCAGGAGTGGATGCAACTCTTGTCCAGGGCAAGCTGGTGTACATGGTAATGAGATAACCGATAAGTTCGCTGGCAACTCTGGCACTAAGTGTGACCTTCATCATCATTGAGTGCCGTCTCCGCAACGAAGGTTGGCTACCATGGAGCGCCATTCTGCTCTATCTCTTGCTTTGATGGTGCAGGTTGTCATCGGCTTATTTGTCCATCTTTTGATGTTACACGTCCATGTTAATCTTGGTCTGCCTCTGCCTCTTTTACCTTGTATTTTCCCCTCCAGGATTACTTTCAGTAGGCTGTTGTGTCTTTTAACATGGCCCAAGAATCGCATTTGTCATGTTCTAATTGTGCTCAGTAGTTCTCTTTTCATTTTTAGTTGTTTTAAGACTTCATCGTTTGTTTTCTTTTCCTTCCATCCAATTATACCTATTCTTCTATATATCCACATTTCGAAGGCTTCAATTCTCTGTTCTGTTTTCTTGTCTAATGTCCATGTTTCAGCACCATATAGGAATATTGAGAAGATGTAACATTTTGCTATTCTTAGTTTTAGCTCTGGTGTTATTTGTTTTGATGTTAGTATGTCCTTCATGACATTAAAATTACTTTTTGCCATTCCTATTCTTTTGTTTATTTCAGTTGTACATTTTCCATCACTGGTTATAGTAAAGGTAAAGGTAAAGTACGAGACTTGAACCGGCGTCTTAGCACGCGAGTTTACACCCATATGTGCTCGGCCGCCTATCCAGAAATGTTCGGATATTTCTGTATAGTGTCGCCTCAAGCATCGAAACTCAGATGCGAAGCGACATTCCTCACCTTCCCAGGATAATACCCTGGTACCCATTTCTGCCAACGGCTGGGTCGACCGTGGGGGTATTTTTTTAAATATTTTTTTTTATTTTTACAACCACGAGTACAATTCACACTGCTCCCAGCGGGAATCGAACACGGGTTGTCCGAACGTCGCTAGTCTAGTCGGGTGGTTATAGTATGCTGGGAACTACTATTCGTGCTGTTTCGTCCAATAAATGTTTGTCTACAACACAGGTATTCAGCCCTACTGGGAGATACTTGCATTAATAGGAAAGTACAAATATACAATTTATTTCCGGTCTGTGATCGTTACCCTATGCTATAGTCATTGACATCGCCTTTCGTGGAAGACACTACTGCAATAGCCAATTTTTTAGTTGGCTGCGTGGCAGTGTACCAAGCGTTCGGCTTCTCGTGGCAAGGCGCGGTGCCACTGAGTACGGGTTCGATCCCACTTCGGACCATATATTGTTCTTCGTTTTTTTCTATTGTTGTTTGTCTGTCAATTTTTCCGAGTGCTAACACATACTTCTTTGTTCTATTATTCCCTATTATCGCCTCGGAAGTTCCCCATATAATAATATTTATGTATTATTATTTGTACCCAGTATATGACCACTGGGAACTACTATTCGTGCTGTTTCGTCCAATAAATGTTTGTCTACAACACAGGTATTCAGCCCTACTGGGAGATACTTGCATTAATAGGAAAGTACAAATATACAATTTATTTCCGGTCTGTGTTCGTTACCCTATGCTATAGTCATTGAGATCGCCTTTCGTGGAAGACACTACTGCAATAGCCAATTTTTTAGTTGGCTGCGTGGCAGTGTACCAAGCGTTAGGCTTCTCGTGGCAAGGCGCGGTGCCACTGAGTACGGGTTCGATCCCACTTCGGACCATATATTGTTCTTCGTTTTTTTCTATTGTTGTTTGTCTGTCAATTTTTCCGAGTGCTAACACATACTTCTTTGTTCTATTATTCCCTATTATCGCCTCGGAAGTTCCCCATATAATAATATTTATGTATTATTATTTGTACCCAGTATATGACCACTGGGAACTACTATTCGTGCTGTTTCGTCCAATAAATGTTTGTCTACAACACAGGTATTCAGCCCTACTGGGAGATACTTGCATTAATAGGAAAGTACAAATATACAATTTATTTCCGGTCTGTGATCGTTACCCTATGCTATAGTCATTGAGATCGCCTTTCGTGGAAGACACTACTGCAATAGCCAATTTTTTAGTTGGCTGCGTGGCAGTGTACCAAGCGTTCGGCTTCTCGTGGCAAGGCGCGGTGCCACTGAGTACGGGTTCGATCCCACTTCGGACCATATATTGTTCTTCGTTTTTTTCTATTGTTGTTTGTCTGTCAATTTTTCCGAGTGCTAACACATACTTCTTTGTTCTATTATTCCCTATTATCGCCTCGGAAGTTCCCCATATAATAATATTTATGTATTATTATTTGTACCCAGTATATGACCACTGGGAACTACTATTCGTGCTGTTTCGTCCAATAAATGTTTGTCTACAACACAGGTATTCAGCCCTACTGGGAGATACTTGCATTAATAGGAAAGTACAAATATACAATTTATTTCCGGTCTGTGATCATTACCCTATGCTATAGTCATTGAGATCGCCTTTCGTGGAAGACACTACTGCAATAGCCAATTTTTTAGTTGGCTGCGTGGCAGTGTACCAAGCGTTCGGCTTCTCGTGGCAAGGCGCGGTGCCACTGAGTACGGGTTCGATCCCACTTCGGACCATATATTGTTCTTCGTTTTTTTCTATTGTTGTTTGTCTGTCAATTTTTCCGAGTGCTAACACATACTTCTTTGTTCTATTATTCCCTATTATCGCCTCGGAAGTTCCCCATATAATAATATTTATGTATTATTATTTGTACCCAGTATATGACCACTGGGAACTACTATTCGTGCTGTTTCGTCCAATAAATGTTTGTCTACAACACAGGTATTCAGCCCTACTGGGAGATACTTGCATTAATAGGAAAGTACAAATATACAATTTATTTCCGGTCTGTGATCGTTACCCTATGCTATAGTCATTGAGATCGCCTTTCGTGGAAGACACTACTGCAATAGCCAATTTTTTAGTTGGCTGCGTGGCAGTGTACCAAGCGTTCGGCTTCTCGTGGCAAGGCGCGGTGCCACTGAGTACGGGTTCTTCGGACCATATATTGTTCTTCGTTTTTTTCTATTGTTGTTTGTCTGTCAATTTTTCCGAGTGCTAACACATACTTCTTTGTTCTATTTTCCATGTGTATAGTTTCCTTTTCTCTTGCTCAAAGTAGGTGTTACATATTATCAGCCTGTTTTCTTCACAGAATTGTATTAGTCTTTCTCCTCTGTCATTTCTTTTTCCTAAACCATGATTTCCTAAAATGGTCTTATATCTACCTTTTCCTACTTTAGCGCTCATGTCACCCATTACAATCAAGATGTCTGAAGATTTCACTTGCTTCATAACTTTATTTAGGTCTTCATAGTATGCCTCTATTTGTTCATCTGTGTAGTCTTGAGTAGGTGCATATGTCTGTATTATTGCTATGTCGAATGGTTTTTCTTTCAATTTGAGTACTATAATCCTATCACTGTATGTCCAGTGGTACCTTATATATTTTTGTAGCTCTCTTTTTATCAGTATTCCTACCCCCCCTTTGATGTTCTGTTGTGTTTCCAGAGTATATAAATGTATATTTTTCGTCTTCAATGTACCCACATTTTTTCCATCTAGTCTCTGATATGCCTAAAATATCTATATTTATTCGTTCTGCTTCTTGAATCAGATTTTCCAATTTCCCCTGTTGATATAGAGTCCTAACATTCCAAGTACTTATTTTAAGATCTTTTCTCCGACATAAGTTCTAATTTCTCCGACTCTCCATGGCTTCCTCTGGACGATGAGGCTCCAATCTCTTTCACGATGGTCAGCCATGTTCGTCTTTCGTGTTCTGAACATGCCTCTCGTATACCACACACTTTGCTGTTTTCGCTTTCTGGGCCGTTGATCATTCTTGATTCCTCCGCCTCCATCCACCGTCACAGACTTTTCACATACGGGTTGAACATACCCGGTTTGCCGGCGACATTTTGTCGAACCATATTTTTGCCTATCGAACCGCGAACACACGACACAAAGAAGAATAAATCATATTTCACTTAAATATCGGTAATCACAGTCCATCCACACGTCAGAAGTAAAACATACACCAAACGGGAGAATAGCAACACATAATTTCACAACTAGACTGTCGCGTAAATCGTTTAAATATACATGTATCAGCAATTGCCGAATTATAAAAATCGATTACACGAAGCCGAAAAACTTACTCTCGACAAAAAGGACATCGCCAAATTTGTTCTCCATTCATTAAGAAAAAAGGAGGAAACTGTGTGGGACAGTGAGAATAAATAACAAATATGGTATATATTGAGAGACTGGGGAGTCTAAATGTGGAAGAGGGATCTGGTCAATCCAGAGTGCTAAGTGGAAAAAGTAGAAGCATATACAGGGTGTTTTTAAAGTCGCAGTGCAGTGAATTTATACTCTCTAAAGAAAAAACGTCACCAGAAATGCGGTTAACTAATGCGTCACACAAATTGTAAAATAAATGGTATTATTCAAATATACTTGACTGCTATCGGCGAGCTTATAATGGGTAATGTTGGTATCAAGGATGACGTCATGGGACGCACCAAAATGGCAGCTTATTTATATTCGAGCTAAGGACCAAGCAATGTTTACATTGAACAACACTATAAATGTTATTGCAGCGAGTTGGCAGATTTTTGAAAATGTTTTCAAGGGTTTGAACATAAATGTTTGTTCACAGTTCGTGAACCTTCGCTAAAGATAAAGTCGTTAATTGGATGGCTTCGTTTCAGACATTTGTGACGTTGGTAGCTAAGGACCTAGCTTGTGCAAACCGATGGCATTGGCAAGGATCATTTTGAATCTATGAAGTGGGCTCATTGTGTGTTTAACTCAAACGCATATGTGCTTTTTAACCAAAGACCTTTTTTTTGGGGGGGGGGGGGGCTCAATGCAGATATCCCCGATGGAAGAATAAATTGTACTATTAGTCCCATAAATGATTCGCTTCCAGAGGTTTATGATGTAAACAAAGCAGTTTTGTCATTGCAAGTGAATAATGTCCACACCTATAATTGGCCAGGATTGTGTAGCAGCAGCAGCTTTATAGCGAACACAGAAAACATCACAGGATTGTGCTGTTCTGAAACAGCATTGCCATGCTACCCTAGAATTGCCTTTAATGGGATTACTGTGACCACAAACCACTCTCCATGTGTGTGCCACATATTTACACCCCAGAAAGAAATACTGAATATAACAACATCATGTGCCGTCTGAGATATTAATGACCACAGACCAGGAGCATCCAGTATGATTGATACAACTGTTCACCAAGCACTTCATCAGCAGAGCCATATCTATGGAATGTTAATCTGACATTGTTCTTGAATGATGTCCAAGTTAATGAGACATCAGAATCGTGTGGCAGCAGCTACAAGAAGGGAGCGGAGAACATCAAGTTCTGCTGCTATAAAGGAGACTTGCCTTGCTATCCCAGAATTGCCTTAAATGGAATCACTGTAGTTGAAAACTTCTCCTCTTGTGTAAACTACACATTCACATCTAAGAGTGAATCAGTGAAGGTCACAAAATCATATTCTCTCTGTGGTTTTACTAACTACAGTTCATGTGGCTTCTGTTGGATTGAAAATGACAAATTACCACCACTGTGTGTCTATATGTTTGGAATTGGAGTCATCAATGACGGCCTAACATCATCAAGTGCTATGACGATCATCATTTTCGGGAGGACGTGAACTCCCATGGTATATGGTGGATAGGCGGCAGGAACCATTGAAGGCTATGTCTGAAAAGTGTTCCTTCTTGCAGTTTCCTCATATTCCAAGTCCGGCTTGTTGCAGGAGCTACTGAGTTAAGTGCTCTGTGCACACCGTGAGCTGTGTGTCTCATCCGTTTTGATCCTGCTTCGATATCCCGCTTGTTTACGATGAATGATGATATCGTATGACAGGGAACAGTTGGCTGTGTTCACTTTCTGCGCGGTTTCGCCTTATGTCTTTTGGCGTGTGCTGAGACTGCTACGATGGGGACTACAGTTACCTTTCTTTGTTTGGGAGATGAGTTGGTAATTCGGATGATTCCACTGGCACGGGCGGTTGAGCAATTATGGATTTTAATTCGTTTGCTGTGAGACCGAGGCCTTCCATAACCAATAACCAATAATAACCAATGTTGGTATTAACACAATAAAGTTGTGCCTAAAGCATATGTTGAAAATGTGCACCACGGGCCTCAAGACATGTCGTGATTCGTCTTTCCATGTTTGCGAAAACCTTCAGAATAATGTCTGGTGATATTTGTTTAATCTTGTCTACTATTTCAGTCTTTAGGTCATTAATTGTCTGCGGATTATTTTCATAAACTTTCCCCTTCAATGTCCCCCACAGATAATAATCTGGGGATGTTAGATCTGGTGAACGAGCAGGCCAGATTCCAAGTGAAATAATGCGATTTGCAAATATGCTTTCTAAATAATTGAGTGTTGTTGTGGCTGTGTGTACTGTTGCCCCATCCTGCTGAAACCAGGATTCCATAATTTCCCGTTCTGTAAGGTGTGCTATGAACGGTTCCAGAATTAAAGTACGGTAACGTTCTGCATTTATTGTTTCATTAAAAAATATAGGTCCTATCAATTATCCGCATACGACTTATAGCGCACCACACTCCGACTTTTTGGTCTTAAAGCGGCACTTGATGAAATTCATGGGGGTTTTCACTGCTCCACAGCCGATTGTTCTGACTGTTCACATAACCGGATAAATGAAACCAGGCCTCATCAGTGAAAAAAGTGACGTCAAGGATGGCAGCGCCATGTTCATAAATAAAATTCTGAAACCACATGCAGTAGTTTAAACGGGATTCATAATCTCTTTCTTGGAGTTGAGACACTTCAGTTAATTTGTATGGACGATAGTGTAGTTCACTTCTTAAAACCTTGTGAACAGAACTCTTAGACATTTGCAACTGTTGAGATAAGTGGTTTAAAGATGCATTTGGACTCATTGTAATTCTGTCTTGGAGTTCCATAATTTGGTCTTGTGAAATTGAAGGTCTTCCAGATCGGTATGCATCTACCACACTACCGGTTTCACGAAACTTTTTGATCAATTTTGTAACAGAATTTCGGTGAGGGACTTGTGAGTCTGGAAATTTCCTCACGAATTGTCTAATGACCTCATCCGTATATTTACCGCCATTATGAAAGACATGCTCAACCAGAAATACCCTGTTTTCAATCGCAACACCATTTCCTTCAAGCAATGAGACAGTGAAAGTAGCATAGTGCCCGTCCTTTACGTAAATAAAACCTTAAAGGAAGCAGCGGTTTGTTCATAAATGTGGTTTACAAACTTGTGGTACGTAGATGATGATTACGTCATTTACTGAATATTAGAAATTACGAACACCCTGTATATGCATATATATATATATATTGTGAATATATATATATGTGTGTGTGTGTATTTATTTATATATATATATATTTATAATATGTGTTGGTGGGTGTGTGAGACTGTGTGTGCGCAAGAAATTTTGTAGATGCAAAAAAGAAGATAACTTTAAATTTCATAATAACTGTTCATTTGCTGTTTGATTTTATTTTTGTTAATATTCACGGTACTTATGCGATACACGCACTTAATGACATTATAATAGCTAGTTGTGTTTCTCAATAAAAAAAAATATTTAAAATTTAAAAAAATTAAACAACATATAGATATCAATTGCAGTATTAAAGTAATGTTTACAGTCATCATCATCATCATGTACCCTGCCGGTTGGCGTAGGCGATTATGTCCCTCCACAATCTTCTATCTACAGTGCATCGTATCAGTTCTGTTGTTGAATGTTTTCCATGCCATGACACCAAGCTATCCAGTATTTTCTCTCTTTGTCGTCCGCGATCTCTCTTTCCTTTTATTTTGCCAGTTGTAACCAAGTATTCCAATTTTCCTCTTCTCATGATGTGCCCGAAAAATGTTGATTGCTTCTTTCTGATGTTTTTTAAGAGCTCCCTTTTTGTGTTGGCCTCTTTGAGAACTTCCTCATTGGTCTTTTTATCTGTCCAGGGAACTTTCAACATTCTTCTGAGAAATCCCATCTCTGTGGCCTCTAATCGTCTTTTCATTTGTTTGTCTACTGTCCATGATTCGCTTCCATAGGTCAGAATTGGTTCTATATAGCACCGATGAACTCTCTTTCTCATTTTTATTGACATAGATTTGTTGCATAAGATATTTTTCATTTTCTGAAATGCTATTTTGGCCTGAGCTATTCTGCTTTTTATTTCTGTGGCGCATCTCCCATCTGATGTTATTATTGTGCCCACGTATTTGAAACGTTGTACTTGTTTCAGGTTTGTCTCGTTTATTTTTATGTTGCATGATGGTGATGATTGTTTCTTCGATATAACCATTACTTCTGTTTTCTTACTATTCGGACTGAGACCGTTCTTGTTGCTTTCTTCCACTATTATGTCTATCATTTCTTGTAGTTCGTTCTCTGTCTCTGCTATTAAGATTGTGTCATCCGTATATCGCAAATTATTTATGTTGTGACCGTTGACTTCAATTCCTTTTGTGTCTACTATTGATCTCATAATATATTCGCTGTAAAGTGAAAACAAATCCGGCGACACAACACAGCCTTGTCTGACTCCTTGTTTTATATATTGGAATTGTCCTGTTTGGTTGTTAATTCGTATAGCTGCTGTTTGTTGCCAGTACATTTTTTTTTTATGATTCGCAGATCCTTGCCATCAATGTTTAATTTCTCCAGCATATTTATTATTTCCACATGCTTTACTTTGTCAAATGCTTTTGTGTAGTCTATAAAGCACATATATAGATCTTTCTTTACCTCTATAGATCTTTCTATCAATGTCCTTAAGATGTATATAGCATTATTGGTGCCCTTTCCTTCCACAAATCCACATTGTTCCTCACTTATTTCTGTTTACAGTACCTTATTTATACTGAAGAGGTTGTTGCCTCGGCGTGGTACTTGTTTTTTGAGTGTATCTTTCTCAAGATCTCATGATTTGAAGTAAGTTTTTCACTGAAGCTTTCACACGATAAATTAATGTTAGTTTTTACTGTTGGCGACTTTGGCGGGAGATGTCCGGAAAGGCAGGGGTGGGGGAGAGAGAGTGTCTGCTTTTTAAAAAAAAATTATACCCATCCCAATAGAAGTGAGTGGTAGGAATAGAAGTGGCGTAGCACCGCGCTTCAAGAGTTCAAAAAGCTATCTCCGACACAACGCGTCCAAGTCTTCTCTTTTATCTTCTTGCTAATGCCGCTCAGTCTGGGATAAAGAAACACAACTCAGTAACGTCCTGAGTCCTAGTGATTACTTTAAAAGAGGGCCGATTCCGTGTATGAACATTTATTTATTCACTGAAATCGGGGACAAATTTCTTTCGGGGACAACTTTTACATTCCGGGGACTGTCCCCGGAAATCTAGGACGAATGGTCACCCTATTATATGGAGAACTTCCGAGGCGATAATAGGGAATAATAGAACAAAGAAGTATGTGTTAGCACTCGGAAAAATTGACAGACAAACAACAATAGAAAAATACGAAGAACAATATATGGTCCGAAGCGGGATATTCGTGCTGTTAATAAAATAAATAATATTAAAATATTATTTTTTGGCCGCTGCTCCATTTCTGCTAGATCTAGCGGAAAATCCGCTAAGTTGGCAACCCTGATGGTTGAGTTCACAACCGTTTCTCTGGTAGTTGAAAGCAAGTCTCGCAACTTAACGTGTGATTTAGAGATCACTTACCGAACAAAATGGCGGATTCTCACGACGAAGAACCAATTTCAGATCGTGATAAGGTACAAGCATACATATGTATTTTTTCGCTTTAAAGCTCTTTGTTGTGCTCTTGCGATTCTTAATTTGTATTTGTGTTAATTAAGCTAACAAAATAGGAAGTATGTCACATAGGTTTGTAAATTCGATAAATATAATATAATTTTTTAAAAACCAGGAAGTTGCGAGGAAGGGGAGTGGAAAATTGGTTCGTTCTCAGTTCTGCTGTGAAGTGAATGTATGTAATCTGTACTAGCAGTACGCCTACTTCCGCCTTATCTTTACTTCAAAAAATGCTTTTCCATTTCTCATGTACTTGTACTATATAGGATAGTATACAGATAATATACTATACGGTGTTTTTTTCAATTTCGTAATCATTATTTTTTATTTTATAATAATCTCAGTTTTTGTTAAGTAAGTTAATAAGTAAAGTAAAAGTAGTAGTCAAGTAGTGTTGTCATTGTAACTACTACACTACTGTAACAACTGACAATTCTAACTGTTAGGGTAAGCCTTCGGTAAGGAGAATTGAATTGACAAAAAAAATTTAAAAAATGATAGGGTAAAAGCTTTATGTGATTGATAGACGACACAAATTTGAACGACGTTTCGGCTCAATTATTTATAGGCCCCTTCTCTAGGTAGGTACTTTGATAAAAATTTTGAAATAATCTGTTGTGATTTAAAACAAGCTAGCTAGATAGTAGATAGCCCTTGATATAACTTGCTAAACAATGATACCATCATAATTATAGCTGTTGTACGACAATTAGAAAAAAAGTTATTAATTTTTAATTGAATTAATTTTGACTTAAATTGAATAAGAGGAAAATATCATTGGACCCGTTACTTGTCCATGCCTGGAAAATTGAGAGTTGGCCGATTATGATGGCACAAATGGTTTATAAAGTATATAATAAAGGGAATAGTCCCTGCCATTTAACAATTTGTTAACTCTTTCAGGACCAGAACAGGAAACAGGAATTTTCAGATTTGGACCAGAAAACTCGATTTTTTTTCCTGTTTCCAGAAATTTTACCAAATACATTTTTCATTTGACTACTTCACACAGTAATTAAGATAAATGTGGCATGTGTTATATATCACTGGAAAGGGAAATGGATACAGAAAATGAAAATAGCAATATATTTCTGATATGTCATTATTTAAAGGAATAGTTATATTTTAAAAAAAAATATATTCAAGGTAGATAATTTTAAATTTAAAATATTGTATTTCACTTACCCATTTCCATCCAGATATGTGTTGCTATCCAATTGTCTTGAAATATTACACAACATAATCTAAATTCCTCGAAAATACAGTTTATTTGATGAATTTATGTCCACAAATAACAAAATTATGCACATTTTTATAAATTAAATGATCCCAGAATAAAAAATTTTCAAATTTTTTTACATCACAACAATATTATTTACAAGTCAAGTTTATTATTTTGATTGACACATATGTACTTATTGTGTGTGATATTCCCTAAAGCATGTTTTAGCGCACAGATGTGGCTTATCCGGACAACCTGTACAATAATAGCTGCTTCGTTTTCTTACTTTCCGCTGCTCCGAACAATGAACACACTGCAGGTCTTTCCCATCAAAATCAATGAGATGGATGGCACCCTGATATCTCTGCGGCTTCGTGTTCCATTTTTTCCCCGGCTTGGATAAATCAACTTGAAGAAGGTTGTTAGGAATAGGTGTCGCTGCTCCTACTATGCTACACAAATCATAAATAAGCAGCTCCTTGAAATCTGCAAAAGGCATAGGCTTTTCGGTGTTAGGGTGGCTCAAGTTATATAAAATATGAGCATTGAGTTGTGTGATCTCAATTATCCACATAAATATTTTCTTCCACCATTTGACTGTCTTCCTTGTGTGGTTCCCATAATATGAGATCATCTGGTCTACTCTGTCACATCCATTCATTGAGTGGTTGTAGCTATGGATGGGTGATGGCTTCCTGACTTGACTCCTACCTTCATTTCTGACCTCATATGTGACACTACCATGTGTTGTCACCAATTGGCAGGGCTTTTTGGATTTTTTATCCCTCCAGCTGACACACATAACTTGCTCCTCATCATTGATGAACCACTTTGCCTCATTCACTAATATTTTTTTAATTTTTGACTTCTGCTGGAAATTCGTGTCTGTTGGAATTTAGCGTTCCAGTGTAGTTGTGATTTTTTGCTGCAGAAATTGAACAAGTGGCAGGGAAGTATAATACCGGTCAGCAAACAATTGATGATGATCTGTGATGCCTTCCAGTAACTTGTCGAAAACTTTGACAGCATGTGATGAATGTGGGTCTGTTTCAGGCCTGTAAGCTGTGTCCGTACCAAAATATACCAGGGGGTTGAAAACGTATCCGGTGATTGAGTCGCAAAGTCCGTATGATTTGATATGATATTTTTTGGCTTACTGGCAGTGTACTGCTTGTACTTAAATCTTCCCTTGTAGCCTATAACCATCTCATCGATGCAGATATTTTCAAACGGATAAAACGCTTCTTGAAATTTTTCGATCAATGAATTGATGAACGGCTCAATTTTACATTTTCCAGCCGCATGAAGCATAGATTGATAAATGAGTAAAAATCTTGTCCGACTAAACATGCACCTAAACCAAGGACTAATTTTAAATGATTGAATGGACCAGTAATCCTTTAAAACATTTTTTGGATTCATTCCCATGGCAATCAGGACTGCCAGAAGCTGAAAAAAAGTATTACGGTCCAGCGGTGTCCATTTAGCAAAACTGGAATACCTGCGTACAGGAGTACTCAATTCCATTTTTTGCTGAGCATAACTGTTGATATTTTGAACCAGATTGTCAACAATTGTGTCAGTCAACAGGCTCAGAAAATACTTGGAAGGTGAAGCATTTTCTGGAAGATCTAACTTACATCCAGAATTTATATTTTGGAAGCTAGATTTTCCTATGGTATCTCCATCTCTGGCTTCATGCCACCCATCAGCAGGCTTCCTAGCCACATCTGTCCTGTCAGCTTTGGCTGACAGAATAGTATTAGTTTCATCGTCAGAATCACTGCCACTAAATTCCTCTTGAGTCACTGATAGTGCTGGACTGGTGGCATCGACCAGCTAAACCTAAACAAGAGCTAGAGAGTCTTGGTTTCTTACCACTCGACTTACCACTACGATTATCATGACTATCACCACAAAAACTCTCGTCTGAATCTGAATAGTCCATTTCTGATTCACTAAATAACAATGTTTCGAACATAGATCTCGCTTGTTCTGCACTATATCGTTTTGGGCGAGATGTACTGCAAGAACTACCAGCAGTGGGCGTGGCCATTTTGTGATAGAAATTTCAGAAAAATAAACAATGAATATAAATGAACAATTTTTAAAGAATCAATCGTCGAAACACGATGGTCCGCACCGGAAGATCAAGGAAAATAACTCTCACGACCATAAATCAAGTATTGGTTGAAACAAAAAACGAAATTCGGTGAAAACGAAACAAATATTCAGCTACATCCAAAATGTCCGACATATCGGTGTTGTCCAAACGGATCATACCAAAGACCCAGCGCCGGACCTGAAAGAGTTAAGACTTCCATGACTTTCCTGTGATCGCTTTCAAATTTCACACACATATCCAAATGGTAAATGAATTTGACAAAACTATTGTTTTTATCGTTAATTAAGTAATAAAAAAAATATTGTTAAAAAAAGCAAAGCTATTCTTAGACAAGAGATTTTGACTATCAAATATGGCGGGCGACGTGATTTCTACCCATGGAGATGCTCCCTTTAAATTATTATTTGGACGTGCAATGAAATTCAGATCGCTTTAAAATGTATGCATGCTTATATTTAAATGGATGCTGAATTTAAAAATCTGTGTTTTGTCATGGATATAAATAAATTTACTGTTTTAATATGGAGAAAATCAGTAAAATTGTTCAAATTATGCATTCAATCACTAATATCTTGAAAACAGCTACGTGTATTTCAATAATTCTTTCACCAAACTGTAGGGTATTTCCTGACCTTTCACCTAACATATATAAATAGTAACACAAGTCATGTGACATCTCCGGGGAAATGCGTTAAAGTGCGTGTCCCTTAGCCAATTTCGGCCAATTTCCGAAAATGGCGGTGATGTAGAAAAAAATCAATTTGGCTTTTCATAGCTCCCTGAAGTTACCAGTTTCAATTTATCGAAGCCCCTATCTTCAGCAAGAGCAAACAAACACACATACGTAAGTAAATGAAACTAATCCTACATAGCTAACTAGTAATGAAACATCAAAAACAAAATATTCGAAACTGGTATAAGAAAAGAACAATTTCTTCTCTGTGTCGTGGATCATGACCGGAATGAGAAAGAGAGAGTCGCGGCTGTGCGCTGTAATTATCCTGCTGGTCGGAGGGTCAAAATTGTGCAAAGGGTTCTAAAAATATGTGAGTGTCAGTGGGGGGGGAACCACTGTCTAGATTACCTTGACTACAAAGACTGTGACAACAATGTCTATAAGTATCTAAGGGCCCACACATATATGTATACACACACACACACAAATGTGTGTGTGTGTATACATATATGTGTGGGCCCTTAGATACTTATAGACATTGTTGTCGAGGTAACCTAGACAGTGGTTCCCCCACTCACATATTTTTAGAACCCTTTATATATATATATATATATATATATATATATATATATATATATATATATATATATATATATAACTTAAACAAACTCAACAACTTAAACTGAACTCTTTCAGGACCAGAACAGGAAACAAGAATTTTCAGATTTGGACCAGGTTAATTTTCCTGTTTCCAGAAATTTTACCATATACCCTTTTCATTCGACTACTTCACACAATAATTTAGATAAATGTGGCATATGTTATACATCACCGGAAAGGGAAATGGATACAGAAAATGAAAATAGCAATATATTTATGATATGTGATTATTTAAAGGAATAAATATATTTTTAAAAATATAATTTTTAATTTAAAATATTGTAATTCACAACAGCAAAGTGTGTGGTACACATGAGGCATTTTCAGAACACGAAAGGTGAAAATGGCAGACCACCGTGAGAGAGATTGGAGCCTCATCACTTAACAATCCAAAGAAAGCCATGGAGAGAAATTCTAACTACTGTATTAAGAACAAATTAAAAATAGCTACATGGAATGTTAGGACCTTATACCAACAAGGAAAACTAGAAAATCTTATGGTAGAAGCAGAACGACTAAACATAGATATCTTAGGAATATCGGAAACAAGATGGAAGGAAAGTGGATACATACAAGATGATAAATATACATTTATATATTCAGGAAACACAATAGAACATCGAAGAGGAGTAGGCATTCTAATAAAACGAGAACTACAAAAATATATAAATACTCAATTGATATATAATGATAGGAATATACTAATAAAAATGAAGGCAAAACCATTCGACATAGCAATATTACAGACATACGCACCTACTCAAGACTATACAGACAAACAAATAGAGGCATACTATGAAGATCTAAACACAGTTATGAAGCAAGTGAAATCATCAGACATCTTGATTATAATGGGTGATATGAACACTAAAGTAGGAAAAGGTAAATATAAGACCATAATAGGAAATCACATCAGGAAAAGGAAATAACAGAGGAGAAAGATTAATGCAATTTTGCGAAGAAAACAGACTGATAATATGCAACACCTTCTTTGAGCAAGAGAAAAGGAAATTATACACATGGAAAAGCCCTGGAGACAAGAAGAGAAATCAAATAGATTACATAATGATAAAAGGCAGATTCAGGAACAGCGTCAAGAAAGCCAAAACCTACCCGGGAGCAGATATAAATTCAGACCACAATCCTGTAATGATAAAAATGAAAATCAAATTAAAGAGAAACAAACAAAAACTAATGCAGCAACACCAATAGATATAACAGCGTTAAACCAGAAAGATGTACAAGAAACTTATACTGTACAAGTAAAGAACACATATCAGAAGCTACTAGAAGAGGGGATTGAGCAGTACAGAAGAGAAAATCATGAGGAAAAAGTCACAACAAAATGGCAATGCATAAAAAAACAGCATGCAAGAATCCTGCAACACCTTGCCCAAAAAGGAAAGTAACAAAAATAAAAAATGGATAACAGACAAAATATTAGAAAAAATGGAAGAAAGAAGACAAGCGAAAAACATTGCCAGATACAAGGATATAGACAATGAAATACAGAGAATGTGCAAAAAGGCAAAAGAAGACTGGCTCAACCAAAGATGTCTAGAAATCGAAACTATGGAAAGTAAACAAAACCTAAGAGAGATGAACACAGAAATAAAGAGAATGACTAATAAAGACAAAAAAGCTGCAGGAATCGGATGTATAGCAAACAAAGAGGGAAGAATGCTATCAGACAACAAAGATATAATAGACAGATGACAAGAATATATAACAGAATTATTTCATGACGGAAGGGACAAAAAGCCAGACATAAAATGTACATACAACTATAAAATCCTGAAATCCGAAGTAGAAAAAGCCATAAAAACAATGAAAAAGGGAAAAGCAGCAGGGCCTGACAATATACAGATAGAGATGATACAGGTTCTAGAAGAGTTTGGCGTCGAAGTGATCAAAGACATATGCAATGACATATACCATACAGGATACATACCAAACGATCTAAAAACATCAACTTTCATTGCATTGCCTAAAAAGAATGGTGCAGTTGAATGCAGTAACTTCAGAGCCAGGTAACAAAAATTTTACTGAAAGTTATACAGGGAAGGATTCAGAATAAAATCAATACTGAATTAGATGAGCAACAATTTGGATTCAAGAAAAACAGTGGGACAAAAGAAGCCATATTCAGCATGAGAACATTGATTGAAAAGTACACAGAAGTAAACAAACCATATATGCCTGCTTTATAGACTACACCAAAGCTTTCGATAGAATACACCATAACCAACTTATAGACTGCCTAAAGGATATAAATCTAGACGACGCAGACATACGACTAATATGTAATTTATACTGGGAGCAAACAGCAATAATAAGATATAACAAGGAGAACTCTACACCCATGGACATAAAAGAGGAGTAAGACAAGGATGCACCCTATCACCAAGCTTGTTCAATCTATACACTAAGCAAATCTTTAAAAACATCTCAGAGATACCAGGTTTAAACATTAATGGAAAGATAATCAATAACCTGAGATATGCTGATGATACTGTTCTACTAGCAGAAAATCATAAAGACCTACAACAATTGCTTAATGTGATAAACACAACAAGCAAAAAATATGGACTAGAAATGAATATCAAAAAGACTAAAACTATGATCATAAACAAAGAAAATTCTCAAGACCTACAATTAAATATCACAGTTGAGGGAACACATCTGGAGACAGTCCAAAGTTGCAACTACCTAGGACATACTATAACCAATGATGGAAAATGCAAAACTGAAATAAACAAAAGAATAGGTATGGCAAAAAGTAATTTTAAAGCCATGATAAATATACTAACAACAAAACAAATATCAGCAGGGCTGAAACTAAGAATGGCAAAATGTTACATCTTCTCAATATTCCTGTATGGTGCAGAAACATGAACATTAGACAAGAAAACAGAACAGAAAATTGAAGCCTTTGAAATGTGGATTTATAGAAGAATAGGTAGAATTGGATGGAAACAAAAGATAACAAACGATGAAGTTTTAAAACAACTGAAAATAAAAAGAGAACTGCTGAACACAATTAAGACAAGACAAATTAAATTTTTGGGGCATGTTAAAAGACACAACAGCCTACTAAAAGTAATATTGGAAGGAAAAATACAAGGCAAGAGAGGCAGAGGCAGACCAAGACTAACATGGACGAGTAACATCAAAAGATGGACAAGTCAATCTATGTCAGCCTGCACCATCAAAGCAAGAAACAGTAGAATGGCGATCCATGGGCATAGATACAGAGCATATAAGGAACTTGTTAGTGACAACATTTATAACAGGGTTAAGGAACAAAGGGTTAAAAGTGATGTTGGCCAGGAGAGCATTAACAACAATATCACAGGCAATAAATACAGCAATAGAAGAAGAGAGTATAACAAATAGATTTGTCTAGGAGCAAAGACAAAATAGAGAGGAAAGAGGAATAGATAGGCAGGAAAGCGCCATGGAATTAGATCATGTAAGGACTATGGACAATGGACACAGAAATAGACAGGTAGTAAACGTTGTGCAGGAAACAAGGATATGCTATAGATGTGGTAGGAAGGGTCACATAATGAGATATTGCAGAGAAGGAATAGTTAGACAAAGGAGAGGAGAGAGATATCAGTGGCGGGGAAGGAAGGAGTACTCAGGAAGACAGGCGGTGCTAAGTACAAATAAAAGGCCTGAACAATTCGGCATGTACGGTAGAAGGGAAGACCCATGTTCCTGTATAGTACAGGTAGACAACCAGAGATTTAGAGCCATTGTGGACACAGGAGCAACGGTAAGTGTAATAAAAGACAGTGCGTACAGAGCCTTAGGGAGAAAACAGAGATTGTACCGGACGAAGCAGACCCTCGAGTCCATAAGTGGACAGATATTGGAAGTCATGGGAGAAACAGTAATAAAAATCAAGTTGGGAAAAAGTACAATGGAACAAAAATTTATAGTGGTAAGGGGAATGAATAGGGTTATGGTGTTAGGAAGAGATTGGATGAGGAAGAACAAGATAATAGTCAATTACTGGACTCAGAAACTACAGATAGGAGAAAGGGAGGTACAGCTAGAAGATGATATACATATCACAACATTAGTGAGGACGAAAGAAGATGTCATCTTGAAACCCCATAGGGTGCACGTCACGGTGGCAAGAATAAGAAAGAATGATTATGTTAAACCGGGAATGACAGTGGAGACAACACGGGCGAAACCGGAAATAATGGACGAGCCCAATATAAGAGTCATTGATGGTATAGTCACGGTTGATCATGAGAATAAACTACCCGTAATGTTGATAAATTATTCGGGGAAAACGATAAAGATAAATAGGGGAAAAGTAATAGCACGCATTCAGTACAAGCCACAAGGAGGAACGATAGGAACATATTACGGACCACAAAGGATGGAAGAGTGGACCGGAAGACAGAGAGAAAGACGTGGGAGACAAAGAAGAGAGAATAACACGAAGGGATATAGGACATGGAGTAGAAAAGAGTATGAGAAGAAAGAAAGGATAAGACAAGCAACAAACCACCAGAAGACACAAACTGAACGGAAAGAAACGGAGATACAACTAACAGCAGAGAGGAAAGAACAACTAATAAAACAAATACAAGCGAACTGCAAGGATAAGGAATGGATACAAAACTTAGTGTTAGAGAACCAGGACATGTTCGCGTTAACAGATTTCGAATTAGGTAGAACACAAACGGTGGAATTACAGATAGACACAGGAGAAGCACAACCGACGAACATCAGAACTTATAGGACGCCATTGAAAAACAGGGAAGTAGTGGAAAAGACAGTAGAAGAAATGCCGAAGGCAGGAATAATATCACGAACAACATCACAGTGGTCATCACCAGTGGTGATAGTCCAGAAAAAGGATGGAACCAAGCGTTTTTGTTGCGATTATAGGGCACTGAATAAGGTCATGAAAGATATTAGTTATCAGATGCCAAGAGTAGATGACATAGTGGCATTGTTTCAGGGGACAGATTATTATAGTACATTGGATTGTAAATCAGGATATTGGGCAATCCAAGTAAATCACAATACAAAAGACAAGCTAGCATTCAACACACATATAGGAACATTCACATGGAATGTAATGCCATTTGGACTCAAGGGATCACCAGCAACATATATGAATCTAATGAACCAAGTGCTACAAGGATTAGATAAGTTCGCACAAGCATATGTGGACGACATCATAATTTTCACAAAAGGGACGAAAGAGCAACATTTACAACACATAAGACAAGTTTTTGAGAGACTAAGACAACATAAAATAAAACTGAAATTAAACGTCATTTTTTACGAGAAGAAGTAAAATACTTAGGGTTCATAGTAAACAAGGAAGGGATATTGCCAGATAGGGAGAAAGTACAGGCAATCAGAGAAATGGGACCACCGACAAAAGTGAGAGAAGTACGTAGTTTTCTGGGAATGTGTGGGTATTACAGGAGGTTCATACCAAAGTTTGCGGAGGTAGCAGAGCCATTAACATCTCTGACAAAGAAATTTACAAAATTTCAATGGTCCAAGAAATGTCAGGAGGCATTCGAAGAGTTAAAAGAAAGGTTGACAGAGGTACCATTATTAGCGCACCCAAATAAAGAAGGCAGGATGATATTATATACTGATGCATCGGATGTGGCAATAGGTGCGTGTTTAGTATGTGAAAAGGTAGAAAGGAAAGAAGGTAGAATAGACAAAATACAGGAATGGCCAATATATTTTTTGTCACACAAGTTAAATAGAACACAACTAAGGTGGCCAACAATAGAAAAAGAAGCATATGCGATACATTTTGCAATACAAAAGCTACATTTCTATGTGTATGGGCAACAGTTGGTCATTAGAACAGACCATAAACCACTAAAAGCAGTCTTGGAAGCACCAATCAAAAATAGAAAAATTGATATGTGGTCGTTAACGTTACAGAATAGTGGAGCGAAGATAGAATACATAGAAGGCACGAAAAACATATGTGCAGATTGGTTATCTAGACTTCCAAAGAAAGAGGGCAGAGAGGAGGAACAAGAAGAATCAGGGACAGATGTGGATGAAAGGACATTTCAGATCAACATGATAAATACTAATAGGGTACAGCAGGGTGAGAGTAGCTCGGAGGACATACAAGAAGAACAACAAGGAAGGGTGAAAGTAATAACAAAGGAGCAGCAATTACAAGACAAGGACCTGGCGGAGATAATGGGGGATATACACAGAGGAAAGACAAACAAATGGAGAAAATTTATGTTGGACGAGGAAGATGGAAGGTTATTATACGTGGGGGAAGAAGGGGAGACGCAACCGAGAATATATGTCCCGAAACAATACAGAGAACTAGTACTAACAGCATATCACGAACAAAACGGCCACATGGGAAGAGATAAAGTGTTAGATGCAATAAAATAAAATATTATTGGCCACAATTATATCAGATGGTGGAAAGGCACACAGGAAAATGTAGGGTATGCAAGACAAGAAATCTAAGAGAGAAAGCAGGACCGTTAATGAGTATGGATAAACAATACTTCGCCATGCAGAAAATAAGCATGGACATCACAGGGCCATACCCAACCACAATATCAGGAAATAGATACATATTGCACATAACGGATTGTTATAGCAGATGGCCAGAGAGTATACCAGTACCCAATAAAACCACGGATACAATAATAGATGTATTGCTGAATGAATTCATCCCGAGATACAGCTGTCCACAGAGTATACTAACAGATAATGGGGGGGGGGGGGGAGTTTACGAGTGAGAAATTTACAGAAACGCTAAGGAAACTGAATATAAGACATATAAGGACGTCCGTATATCATCCACAAGGAAATGGGTTGAACGAAAGACAGCATAGGACGTTGAATGACATTATCTCAAAGTTAACAAGAGGCCAAGAAAGAGAGTGGGATGTGAAATTGAATCACGCGTTAGCAGCAATTAGAGTCAACAAAAATGAAAGTACAAAATTTTCGCCATATTTTTTATTGTATGGTAGACATCCAATGTTACCGTTGGATAACATCTTACAGCCGAGAAGGAAATATATGGGGGAGGAAATACATGAAATTATAATACAGCGAATGCACGAAACGCAAAGAATGGTATGGAAGAATTTAAAGGCGGCAGAAAAGAGAGGTCAAAAAAGGGATAAGAACAAGGAAGTAGTAGAATACAGAGTGGGGGACAAAGTATTTTATAAGAACCAAACGGCAACATCCAAAATTAGTCCTAAATGGCAGGAAGGATATATAATAATAAGGAAAACAGGGGAGGCAAATTATGTAATTAAACATGTATATGGAAAAAAGGAAATAAGGACTCATAGAAGGAATATAAGGAAAGACGATGCACTATGGTCGGAGAAGGAGCAGAAAGAAGGCGGTGAAGCGAGTAAAGTGGACACCAGGGAAAGGGAGAAATATGTGACACAGAGGAAGCAGGACGAAAGTCAAACAATTAATACAGAGACGCACAGAGAAAACCAGCAGAGGGAGCAGGAGAGAGAAAGACAAACTAGAAGAAGCGAAGAAGAAAGGGAAAGTAGCGTCGACGGTACAAGCACGACAGAAGATGCGCCGTACAAAAATACAAGAGGGCGGGGCATAAATAAGCAACAACGGAGAGTACAAAGAGAGAGGGAAACATCTTCTGAAGAGGAGGATATGCCAATCCCAGAAAGGAGAGTAAGGTTAGAACGTAGAGAAACAAACACACAAGAAGAGACTACAGGCGACGAAGAAGGAGAAAAGGAGAAAATGGAAACACAAGGAGGGGTAGTGAGGAAAAGACAAATGGAATGGTCGTCAGGAGAATCACCAGAAGAAAAGAGAAATAAGGATCAAGAAAGTGGACAAGAAGAAACGGAGGACAGTTATGAGACGGTACAGCAAGAGGACGAAGAAGAAGTAGAAATAGGGGAGAGAGAATAGAAAAAAAAAAGGGGGGGGGGAACAACCTCCAGGAGCTCTGTAGGGGCCCTATCAGAGATCGTGGAGGTGGTTCCAAGATAGAGTAAGAAATAGGAGAATAGTGAATATATAGGGTAGTACGTAGGAGTCGTTAGAATGTAGCAACGACTTCGGAAGAATAGGGGCATTGAAATAGAGAGAGAGAGAGATAAAAGTCAGAGAGAGAGAATTAGAGAAAGGGCAGAGAGAGAGAGAAGTGGAGATAAAGGTGAAGGTCATTAGTAGGCAGGGGGAGAAGAAATGACAGAAAGCATGAAAGGCATGAAGGTAATAACAACTCATAGAAATAGCGGGCCGCACGATTTTTGTGTGGACCGAAGTGAGTTAAGTGGAGAGTGAAGTGTGAAGAATAAGTCAGTCTGAGAACTAGCGAGCACCAAGTCGGTAGCAGTCGGTAGGGTATTACCTTGGCAGGTTAATAGCCCTTAAGTAATTGTATATAGTTTAGGTTGTTAGTTGTGTTAGTTACAAGTTAAGTTTAATTAGCAATGACCAGGCAGGTCATAATTCGGCGCGTGGTCGCCAGATACAGTGGACAGCCGTCCAGCTGTTTGTAAATAGTTTTTGTTCCGTTATGATTGCAATTAGTATCAAGTTAAGAAATATCGTGAGCAGAATGTCAGAACCCCTAACATAGGGATGTGTTAGTTTCAGGTGAAATAGCTAAATCACGAGTTTTTGAATAGTTAGGGACGATGTGTCCAAGACTAGTGGTCAGTGTTAGACCATAGAAGAATTTCAATTGTGATTCTCG
Organism: Megaustenia siamemsis; assembly: GCA_032433765.1. Classification (NCBI taxonomy): domain Eukaryota; kingdom Metazoa; phylum Mollusca; class Gastropoda; order Stylommatophora; family Ariophantidae; genus Megaustenia; species Megaustenia siamemsis. Next base: position 22,942,709 of record JAVIAB010000091.1, on the reverse strand, counting down.
AAGTTAAGGAGAAATACGGGTGGAACAACTGCCCGGTGCCCTTCAGTATGATTCTGAGAGTGGGGCAAGGAATGTGTGTTCTTAAATGGTGAGTAGAGTGCTCAACCAATATTTGATTGTCAATGTGAAATGGTCACGACGACGTTGTCATGTCAGGGAAACTGTTTGCCCATGTGAGCAAACAGTCAACGTTCTTCAATGTCATCAAAGGAACAGTAAATGTTCTTACTACAGTAGCAGACGGTAAATCTGCTAAGAGGCATCAGAGAAGTGTCTCAGTCAACGCAAGGGAACAGTAAATGTTCTCACCACAGTAGCAGACAGTAATCTGCTAAGAGGCATCAGAGAAGTGTCTCAGTCAACGCAAGGGAACAGTAAATGTTCTCACCACAGTAGCAGACAGTAATCTGCTAAGAGGCATCAGAGAGTGTCTCAGTAAACATAATGAACAGTCATTGTTCTCACTAAGGTGGCAGAGGTCAGTCTGCCAAGAAACACCACGAAAAGAAATTGTCAAGGCATGCGAATTAAAGTATGCAAGGAATTCGTTAATGTATGATCATAAGAAGATATGTCCATCTGATAATGACACCCAGGGAGTGTCATGTTTGTGAGGAAGGTGTGTAAGGTTACACAAGAGTTTATTGTGAATTATTACTCAGTTTACAAGGAATAATCGACGTCAGTCACATCAGTGACTGAGTGATGTTTTGTTATAATAAAGTTACGTTCATTTATACAGGTGTGTTTGTTGACTGTTGCTCTCATAAGTTTCATAAGTTCTGTGAAGAACGAATTTGAGTGTCAGCGGATAAATTACACAACACGAAGTACTAACCATTTTGAATACGGCATTAGTTCACATAACGGCAGCTAGTGGCCTGAGGCTAAAGTAGGCCAGGTTACGGCGTGGTCAATGACAGTTGAGAACATGATAAAATAGGCGGAGAGGGCAGGGGAGGAATAAGCCTGACCTAGGCCCGTCTGTAAACACAAGACAGGCAAGGGGCGCGTGCAGGCGCAGGCAACCACCACAGCCTGTGGTCAAGAAGTTGCATTCAACGACTGCGGCGTGCATTATCCATCAAATTAGATTCTCCTTGCTTGCAGCCAAACAACGAAGCGAATGACGATCGCAAGGGGCGATCGGGTGCTCTCAATATAGCCTATTAATCAATATATTTATTACTCTCAAGAGAGAGAGTAAAAAGCTACGTCTTGTGGAGGAATTTGTTCACTTTCCATAGAATTAAATAGATCGCAATTACTGTTACACAAGAACAAGAAGAAAAATAACCTCTACAGAGATGAAATGTGTTAGACAAATGACAGGAAACAGTCCCAGAGATAAGATCAGAAATGAAGAACTGAGAAAAAAGCTAGGAATAGCCCCACCATAGAATATATAAGGAAACAACAGATAAAATGGTTTGGCCACGTGACAAGGCAGAAAGATCAAAACACAACACAAGCCTTCAACAAACGTGAGAACACCAGACCCAAGGGTCGACCATGAAAAAGATGGATCGATGGAATTTTAGAAGCACTAGGAAACATAACAGCAGCAGAGGCGAACAGAAGAGCTAAAGACCGCAAATTATATCTCCCCTCGACGCTGAAAGGCAGATGAGGAAGGCAAAAAGAAGATATATATATATATATATAGAGAGAGATATGTATGTGCTTGTAAGTTTGTGTGTGTGTATAGGTAGGTATATATACATACACACCTATACCCATACATATGAACACATACATGCATATGAACACCCATACAGTGACAATCATATATGTAAAGAATGTACGTATATAACGCCCACATAACCAGAAGAGTACACGCCGAGGTTAGTGTGCATACACAAAGGAGAAAGAATAGAACAGAAGAATAACAGGTACTCGAAAGGCGGAAAGAATTAGATGTCTGAGAGTGGGGTACAATAAGAAACATATGAAAGGTAAGTAGCATAGACAAAAGAGGTATAGGAGACCAGTGAAGTCAAGTGGGGGAGAAATATGAATAGCATGGTGTAGTGGATAGACTAAAGTACCCAAACATGGGCAGCAGAGAAGGCTATGCAATAGGGAAGGAGCAACTAAAGGGAAACTATGTGTTAGAGTAAGATACATTCATACTTTGTGGGGTACAGCGAACCAAATTGGACTATAAGGCGATTCTCTAAAACAAACCGGCTACGGTCGCCAGAGTGGCAAAGGACAATACCAGTAAATATGGATGTCATCTTTGCCCTTATGGTCTGAGGAATTAAAATGGGAAGACACTGGAATGCCAGTATTCTGTTGAACACCTCGAAGATGTTCAAAAAAATCTTTCCGCTAATTGTCTCTCACACTCACCAATATAATTCATGTGGCATCGTTGGCATAAATTTGAGTTATTTGCGGGTCATCATCATTGCACTCCGAACATGTCCATAGGTGCTCAGATCCCCTCCTCAGCAATTCCCTCAGTGTCCAGCGACTGACGACTCCAGTTCTATGTTGGTTGATAAGTCTTTTTACACGGCCACCAAGTTTCTCATTTCTGGCTGTGCCCATCTTAACTCCCATTTCCATCATCTGAAGAAGCGACGTTGATCTGTGTTTGTCGAAGTCCTGTGCTCTTCCCACATCTCGGAGTGCATTGATGATGTCCGCCCGATCCATCGGTTGCCCATCCTGAACGACAGCGCAGCTAGCCAACCTGTCCGCTCTCTCATTTCCCCGTACTCCCGCATGTCCAGGGACATAGACAAAGGTGACCTTACGTATTTTGGATTTCTGCAACGACTCTACCCATTGCATGCGTACAAAGCCCGCCTCCACTTTTTAATCATGCTCATCGAATCACTCAGTATACATGCGTGGATGTAGTCTTGTGACTCTAACCATTTGAATGCCTTGGTCACTGCTATCACCTCCATTGTCATGCTACTCGTGGTCATGGCGTATGCACCACTGTCTTCCTTGGCTATTCTGCCTGCCGAGCGTGCTGTAAATGCCCATGCACTTCTTTCGTGTCGTCTTACAGATCCGTCTGTATAGATGACTGCATCTTTCTCATCGGTGTTATCGCAGATGAGACCGTTGACCTCAGCATTAACCACGACCAGGTTCTGTTCCCTACTTTTCCTGTTGAGTGTGACAATACATGAATACGTTGGCATAAATGATGTTGTGGAACACACATTTGAAGCCATGCTTAATCTCGAGCCGTCCGTTAGGAAATAAGACTGAGTCAGTGCAGAGCACATAGGCGCAGGTGGTACAGTTAGGACCACAAGGGGACATACTCAAGTGTTGATGGTCGGAGCGGGGGAGATGGCTCCTAACCAGAATATTTCCTAAATTCCTGTTGCGTTTGAAGGCGATCATAGGGGGATCACTAAAAAGTAGACGAGTAGTTGGATCAGAGTGGAAAAGGGAACGATAGCGATTATCTTCACAGCTGCCAGGTTAGAAGGATGATAGGTGAGGGTGAGTATTGTTCTCTCGGAAGGGGGAGGGGGGAGGCGGTTGGAATGAGAGCCTTGGGATGAGAGATAAGGAGGACCTGCTTGAAGGCAGACTGGAGGATCGAATCTGGATAAAGCTGGCGGCTAAAGAAACCTAGCATAAGGTGAGCCTGTTGGAGGAAATCTTGGTCATTCAGGCAGATGCGACGAAGACACAATAACTGTGAGAACGGAATCGAATCACAAGAAGGTGAATGTGATGAAGTATAGAGAAGATAACAATGGGCGTCTGTGGGTTTATAGAAAACCGAGGTGTGGATGCCAGAAGTACCCAAGGAAACAATAATATCTAGGAAGGTAACAGAGGAAGTGGATATACAAGATGTGATCTTGATAGCTTTGTGATAACTGCCAATGTAGTCGATAAACTTGGAGACGTCATCCCCTGGTAGATTGGTAAGTTCAAAAGCAGTCATAAATGTACCAGAGATATATGGTGGGAAGAAGACCTTGATATAAATTGAGAATTTGGTGTTCAAGGTAACCCCTAAATAGGCAAGTATAGCTGGGGCCCACCTTGGTGCCCATGGCTACTCCACTAACTTGGTCATAGAAGTCACCATTGAACTCAAAGATGTTGAGGTTGAGTACAAGCTCAGTAAGATGGATTAGAGTGGCAGTATCAACAGACATGTAAACATGTTGCCCATGGATTGGGCTGTGAAATAAAGACTGTTTCCATAAAAGTGTTCTAATTAGGTGTGTTCAACAGTTAGCAGATCACGCCTGGCGTAGAAAGACTTGGGAACGTTATAGGAAAGAAACAAAAAGTCGCGGACACAATACATGTCGAAGTACAAAACATTATACTCTAACACGGGATATGTTATAACGTGTTGGGGTTTCCCAAGCGAGAGAATCTCGTGCTTGACCAAGATCCAGGAGGCCAGTATGGTCAGGGCCAACGGACAAGTGTGTCGCCTGTCATATTGCACGGCCAGAGACCAGAGCAGCTGAGTATAACAGCTGATTCACGAATGATTGACCAGCTGTTGCCATAAAAAATTAGCGTACAATCAGCGGTCCATGTTGAAGTAACGTCAAGAAACTCCATTAAGACGCAAATACTTCCTCCTGATCAAACACTCTTCCTGATGATAAAGTCCCTACTGACGATCAAATATCTGACTCCTGATACACTGAGGCCCTCAGAAATGCTGCAATACTGGCTACTCAACACAAAAATAACATGCACAATAAATTGGTGATTCTGACTGATGCACTGTCAGTACTAACAGCTCTGAAAAGCCCCAGGAACAATGAACTAGATGACTTGAGAACAACCCTAGACCAACTATGCAATAACTTCTAGAGAGTAGTCATTCAGTGGATGCCATCACACTGTAATATACATGGGAACGAACACGCAGACAAATTAGCTAAAGAGGGAGGGAGATTACCACAAGAGAATCATCCGTTCAGTTATGATGAAGCTAAATCCACCCTCAAAGGTCAGTATCATGAAAAATGGAAACGAGAACACCCAAAGCATAACGAGAGTGACGGTTACCACCAACTATCAAGGAGGGATCAAGTCATCATACTTCACCTACGCACTGGCCACAAGAGAATGAGAAATCACATGTTCACCAAATTTAAAATAGGTACAACCAGCCTGTGCCACTGGACAATATGACTACAAAACATGTTCTACAGGATTGCCCCCAGTACACAGACCTAATAAGAGCAATGTGGTCTACATCCACCTCCCTGGAAGAGAAACTATATGGGGCAATTGAATCACTTAAACAGACAGCTGACTTCATGAGAGAGTCTGGAATCCTACTCTGATTGAGTCTTGATCGCAGATAGAGAGAGAGAGAAACCATCTTGTATATGTGAATGAAATTCATTCGCATCTGTCCTACACAAGATAGCTTGATAACATTTTTATAATAGTTTTTAATTAATTAAAATATGATAGCTAGACAGTCCTTGAAATTATAAATTCAAACATACAATTAACATTAATTATGTCTGTTAAGACAATTAGAAGAAATAAAGTTATTAATTTTACGTGAATTAATATCTCCTCGCCAAAAACTAAATTCTACTCGCTGGAAGGGGATTCTGTGACCTTTCGTTTTAATATATAAATATTGAGGTATATTTATTATTTTTATTCCTTTTCCTAATCAATATATATATATATTATATTATGGTTCACTGTATTAATGCAATAAAATCGCAAGTATTTATGCAAGTATTTGTAGAATGCAGAATTCAGCTCATGTTAGTTACTGCCATTCACTTTTTGGAGGTTAGCTTCAGATTCAAAGTCATTTTCAAACCACAACACAATGAAGACATGCCCACTTAACATCCTTTTGAGGACGGATGATGTAGAGGTGTACTCCTTTAGTCATCGGCCGTACGCAAGCATGCAAAGTCATTTATAGGCCTGAGGTTTCTTCAAACTGTATATTGTCTGAATATTCTAGAAGTGACTGCTTTTTTTTTTTTATAAACAACCGTAATATGATAATGTTTATCATACAAATGCTCAACAAAGAGCGGACAGGTTGGCTAGCTGCGCTATCGTTGAGGGCGGTCAACCAATGGATTGTGCAACATCATCAATGTCCTCCAAGATGTAGGAAGGGCACAGGACTTCGACAACCATGAGTCCACGTCACACCTCCGAATGAAAGAGATGGGAGTTAAGATGGGCACAGCCAGAAACGAGAAACTTAGTGAGCGTGTAAGAAGACTTATCAACCAACACAGAACTGGAGTCGTCTACTGCAAGACTTGCTGAGGGGATCTGAGTATCTATGGATATGTTTGGAGTGAAATGATGATGACCCGAAAATAACTTTTTAATCATTTTCAATGTAATAAAGTATTTTGTCTTCTCTATGTTCTTCTATCATACTTTATTTTTCTCATTAAGGCCATGAGAACTTCATCATAGAAATAACATCTGCATATAAAAAAATAGATTTGAATTAGTTGAAAGAAAGGTGTGTAGAGTAGAGAAGTTATTTATATAAATACCTAAGAAGTATAACTGTAAAAAAATAAGCATATTTTATTATTTTCTTTACAGGTGAGAATTGCCTCAAACTTTATCCTACATGCACCACCTGGAGAGTTCAATGAAGTTTTTAATGGTAATTAGATATTAATTAAGATGACTTTGCTGTAAGGCCTGTGGCTGGAGTGAAAATGACATTCAAGATGCTAAAAGCAATTATCATTGACTTCATAATGCATAAATGTTGTGTATATAACGGAGAAATTGGATGGACACTTGGGTCTCAATTAGATCTCCTTGATTTTGCAGATGACATAGTTCTTATCAGTAGCAATGTTAATTTGATGCAAGAAAAAAACAAATGCCTTTTCATTGTTGGCTAGCAAAATAAGGCATGAGATCATCATCATTGGGTGCCGTCTCTGCATCGAAGGTTGGCTACCATGGAGCGCCATTCCACTCTGTCTCTTCAGTTGATGATGGTGCAGATTGTCATAGGCTGACTTGCCCATCTTTTGATGTTACTCATCCACATTAGTCTTTATTCTGTTGCCTCTTTTACCTTGTATTTTCCCTTCCAATATTACTTTTAATAGGCAGTTATGTCTTTTAACATACCCCAAAAATTTAATTTGTCTTGTTCTAATTGTGTTTAGTAGTTCTCTTTTAAATTTTAGTTGTTTTAAAACTTCGTTTGTTTTCTTTTCTTTCCATCCAATTCTACCTTTTCTTTTATAAATCCACATTTCAAAAGCTTTAATTTTCTGTTCTGTTTTCTTGTCTAATGTCCATGTTTCTGCTCCAAACAGGAATATTGAGAAGATGTAACATTGATATGTAATCTACTAGTATTGCTACCTACTATACCAATTATTGCTGCTACTACTGCTACCACCACCACATTAATAACTAATTGAGGCTACCTGCTACCAGATCCATTGAAACCTTTTAAGTAAGAGAACAGGCAAATAATTGCAGTGTTGCGCTGTTCTCGTTTTCTGAGGAAAGCAAAAACATCAGTATTTTGTTGTGTTCCTTTTTTGTAAAGCTGTCAATCTTGTAGGAGTGTACGTTACACCCCACAACTTGTTCCTGTTAAGAAAGGCATTATGATACCATAAGATACAAAATTCTAATTTTGTAAAAATGAGTGGAGCATTGATATTAATTAATGTAATTTCTTATTATTTTTAAAAGTGAATAAAACTTTGTTGGCCATGAGTAAAAGTTGTGTAACATACTAAATTTCCTGCGGATTGTAAAATATTATACAATAATTTTGTGGATGCAAGAAAAAAATGTGAGAAATCAGTTTACGGGAAAAGAAAAATGTAAGTGTGAAATGTAATTTCAAAATGTAAAACTTACGGGAAAAACATAAGACTTGGCAGCCCTAACTGCGAGAGAAAAGTGTGCTACCTCTCTCTAGAACACTACTCCATCTTTCTCCTCCACACCCTTATTCCTAATCCTGATTAGTAAATTTTATTTTTACACCATTGTACTTAAAGGTGTTGGGAATACTTTCAATATAATGTAATTGCTGTACTAAAACTAGTTTATGATATTTAAAGCTTATTGTTAGCAAACAATTTTTATTTTGATGTAATTGTACTTTTTTCAGCTTGTCACATTTCAAATAGGTGTGTTGATGAAACCACATCTTGTTTAAATATTTTTATTCACAGATGTGAGAATTCTTGTCAATGAGGACAATCTTCTCAAAGATGGAGCTTCAGGGTAAGTCCAGTGTCAGTGTACTAGTGATTTGTGTTAATTATATGAAGACTGAAAATAAAATTAGCTAGATTAAAGTGAAAACCAACAACAGCTGGATAGAGATTTTAAATATGAGAGAATTTCAATCCAGAGTTAGAACAATACTTCTCTTTTTGAACTGAACATGCGCAAGCATATGTAAAAAAATATCCATAAATGCATTCTGTTGTGCGCCTAAATAATTTCTTGTGCTACGTTTGTGTGTTCTCAGAGTCTTTCTATCTCGACATTTACTTATAATTTCTGTTGTTGACCTTCTGCCAAGCTATTCTCTTAAGCTGTCTGGTATCTTTTCTCTTTGCTCCCCTCTATCTCTTCATCCCTCAATTTTCTCAGGTGAAACAATATATTCCAGTTGTTCCCTTTTCATTACATGTCTAAAAAATGATGATTGTTTCTTCCTAATATTGGATATTAGTTGTCTTTTTGCTTTGGTCTCTTTCAGAACGTTTTCATTACTCTTCTTAGCTGTCCATGGTATTCTCAGCATGTAAAGCCACATTTCTCCAGTGATTTTCTTGTCTGTTGTCCTTTTGTCCATGATTCACATCCATATTTTAAGACTGGCTCTACATAACATTTATGAATTCTTTTTTTTTCCTTGTTGCTATTGTCAACGATGGATTGCACAGTATCTTCCTCATTTTTTTAAAAACTGCTTTTGCCTGAGCCATTCTGCATCTCACCTCTGTTCTACATCTACCATCTGAGGTTAACAATATTCCCAGATATTTAAATTAATTTACCTGTTTTAATATTGTTCTACTTGTCTTCATTTTGCACTGCGGTGATGTCTTTTTCTTTGTTGTTACCATTACTTCTGTCTTTTTGCTATTAAGGCTGAGTCCTTTGTTTTTGCTTTCTTTCACTATAATGCCTAACATTTCTTGTAACTCATTTTCACTGTTAGCGATTAAAACTGTATCATCAGCATACCTTAAATTATTTATATTATGACCTCCGATTGTTATTCCAGGCATGCCCCTTATGGATCTTAAAATAATCTCACTATAAATATTAAACAAATCTGGTGACAGCACACAACCTTGCCTAACACCCTGTTTTATTTGTTGAAACATTGCCAATTGATTTCCAGTTCTTATGGCTGCTGTCTGTTGCCAGTAAGTAAAGTAAAAAAAAGTAAAGTACCCCCGTCACGCCAAGTGGCGTATAGGGAATATGGTGTTAGTGACCATAAATTTTACAGACCTTTGGCACATGATTATTGGGGTAATGTGGTCGGTATTACGCCCTCCCGGCTTTAGTTTCCCAGAAACAAAATCTGGTACCCATTAAAGGTTGGGTGAACCAGAAGCCATCACTTGGGATCGAACCCTATCTCTTGTCCTTTGTAGTTCAGTTCAACTAACCACTGAGCTATGTCTGTTGCCAGTACATGTTCTTTATTATTTTTTAGATCTTTGCTGTCTACGTTTATGCCTTCTAAAACTTTGATTATTTCTTGGTGCTTTACTTTGTCATATCTATCTATCTATCTATTGACCTTTCGAGCCGTAACCGCCCCATAGGGCGTAGACCAAAATACACCTTCTCCTACCTAAATTTTTCGTTCTAGCAGTTTTCATTTAAAGATATTTTATCAAATCTCGCCATCTGTCTCTGTTCTGTGCAAGCAGCTCTATCTCATTGAGGGAACCGATTCCTGCTGCTCTTGCCTCTCTCATCAATGTTCTTCTCAGTGTCTCCCTGGGTCTTCCTCTTTTCATCTTACCTGTTGTTTCCCATATGAGGGCTTGCTTTGCTATTCAGTTATTATCTCTTCTCATCACATGTCCAACATATGACCATCGTCTTTTCTTTATTACTGAATATATTAGTGGTTGATTGGCGATTTCTCTAATTTCCTCATTTGTTTTGAATTGGTTCCACGCTATACCAAGTATTTTCCTTAGACATTTATTTTCGAATGCGTTCAACTTTGTTTCTATATCTCTTGTTGTTTTCCAGCTTTCACACGCATACGTAAGGGTTGATAGTACATTTGATTTGAATAGCCTAAGTTTTGTGTTTGTGCTGATGAGTTTTGATTTCCACTTTTCAAGGCTTCTGAAAGACATTGCTGCTTTAGCTATTCTGATTCTAATTTCTTTGCTTGTCTCCCTTCTCGATCAATGTGACTTCCAAGATAGATAACGTGATCGATCTCTTCTACTGGTTTGTTTTCCATGTATATTTTGTCACCTGTTGGAATTAAACTTTTCATGACTTTAGTCTTTTCATGATTGATCTCAAGCCCAATTTTGCTGGCTATTGATGATAGTTCATTTGTGTTTTCCTGCATCGTTTTTATCTGACGATGCAGGAAAACACAAATGAACTATCATCAATAGCCAGCAAAATTGGGCTTTTATCTTTGTCAAATGCTTTAGTATAATCTATGAAACATAGGTATAGATCTGTTTTCACCTCTATGGCTCTTTCTACTAAAGATCTTGTGATGTATATGGGGTGCTCGTTCCTTTACCTCTAACAAAACCACACTGTTCATCACTAATTTCTGGACTGATTTTGTTTCGCACTCTTCGCATGATGATTCTTAGTAATATCTTAGTCATGTGACCCATAAGGCTTATTGTGCGACGATCATCACATTCAATCGCACCAGATTTCTTTGGTAGGGCTATGAATATTGATTTGAACAGGTCATCTGGTATTTACCCGCTGTTGTAGATATCATTCAATATTTTTGTTATTGTTTCTATTCCAAAATCACCCAGGGCTTCAATCTCTTCTTTAGTTATATATCTGGTCCAGGAGCTTTTCCTGCTTTCATATTGCGCAAGGCATCTTCCACTTCTTCTTTGAGTATTTCTGATCCTTCTCCATTACCCTTAATATCTACTTCTGTTAGCTTATCATTGTAAAGATCTTTAATGTATTCTGTCCATTGTTCCCTTATGCTTTCTTGTTCAATCAACAGTTGTCCTTCCTTTGATCTTAAAACATCCAGTTTTTTATTGCGTTTTTCTTCCTCTTAATTCTTCAATTTGTTTGTATATAGCTTTTGGCATCTCCTTTTTTGTTGCATTTCAATCTCTTTGCATCTCTCTTTTAGCCATGCTTCTTTTGCTTCATTGCATTTTATTACAATTTCTTTATTTAATTTCTTATACTCATCTTTATTTTCATTATTTCTTCTTCTTGTATACATTAACTGCAATATGTCATCTGTCATCCATTTCTTTCTTGAATTTGTCCTCGCTGGTGGGTTTGATGTTTGTTGCATTGATTCTTTTAGCATTTTCCACTGTTCATCAATGCTTTGTATTTTCTCTATTGCATTGTACCAATTCTGAATTGTGATGTTATATTTGTCTTGTAACATCGTGTCTGATTTGAGTAAATCTAAATTTAACTTGATGTTAACTGATGCTCGTTTTGTTGCTTTTAATTTTACTCTAAGCTTTCCCACAACTGGTACATGATCACTATTGCAATCTGCCCCTGGTCTAGTTTTCACACACACCAGACTTTTTCTAAATTGTTTATCATTATGTAATCAATTTGATTGTGTGCGTTGTCTCCTGGGCATTTCCATGTCCACAGACGTTTAGGATGTTGCTTAAACCAGGTGTTTCCTATCATCATGTTGTGTGTTCTTGCCCAGTCAATAAGTTTGTCACCTCTTTCATTCCTTTTGCCTAAGCCATAATTACTAACAACTTCCAATATGAGTATATAGATTTGCCAAAAGATAAGAAATTCAACTGTACCACTCCTCCTGACTGATTTACCATCTCATTTGAATGCTTTAAATCTATAATAGCAATAAAGAAGGCAAAAAATATCTGAGCTTTTTGGCAAATCCTTTAGTATCACATATGAAATTTAACTGTAATGCTACATAACTAAAAGCAAATGTTACTGTGAACTTACATCTTGCCAGCAGTTGAAGAAAGAAGAAAATGAATAAAATTTTTAATGAATTCCATGAAGTAACTTGTATTATTTTTTTAAATAGCACAAGAACGCTTGAATTTCTTTTTCTACGGGCATTGAAATTCACTTATAACTTAAATTTGACTCCCATCGAAAATTGTGTCGTGTTGCCAGCACAGTCACACACCGGAAGTCTTGGCAAACTTTAGAAACATACGGGGTAGCAGGACAACTACTAGAAAATATAATAGCACTATATAAAAACAGTCGAAGTGCCGTCAGAACATCGGAAGGTCAGTCAGAATGGTTTCAGGTTACAACAGGAGTAAGACAAGGATGTGTCCTCTCACCACTCCTCTTCATCATATATATGGACAAAATAAATCAAGAAACAACCAACAATAAGGACAAATCAAATAACATAGAGGTAGAAAACTCCAACATCAATGAGCTACTGTTCGCAGATGACCAATGCCTAATATATGAGGATGAAAACCTGCTACAACAGCATTTAACATCTAGATAAAAGCTGCACAAACTACAGTATGAAAATTAACACAGCAAAAACAGAGGCTATAAGAATAAGCAAATTAAGACACCCATTAAACACCAAGATCAAAGATAAAGAAATAAAACAAGTAGAGGAATTCAAGTATTTAGGCACAATGTTCACAGAAGAGGGAAAACTAGACAGAGAAATTGACATGAGAATACAAAAAGCAAATGCTGTCACATACCAGCTTTCACCATTGCTAAGATATCCAAACATTTCTATGCCAGCTAAACAACAAATGATAAATGGCATCTTCATACCAACTTTGTGCTATGAAAGTCAAACATGGACCCTTTCTAAATCACATTTAAGAAAGATCAATACATGTGAGATGCGATGCTTGAGAAAAGTAACAAACAACACAAGAAGAGATAGAATACCAAATGAAACCATAAGAAAAATGGTAGGAACAAAACCCTGCCAAGAATATATAGAACAACAACTTAAATGGTTTGGCCACCTGGTCAGAAGGAATCATCACCATCAAGGGCGTTCTTCTCGAGAATGCATGGAAAAAGACCAAGAGGAAGACCCAGAAGAAGATGGATAGCTGCAGTGACAGAGACATGTAACAACAAAGGAAAATCACTAATTCAGACAATTCGAGCAGCACAAGAACGACAAATGATATAAACCACGACACCCTTTAGGTATCAGTGAAAGAGAAAAGAAGAAGAAGAAGAAATTGTATTATTAAGGATGAAATTAAGACAAGATTAAAATATTTTTGTGCCAAAACTTTCAATTTTTAACAACCCAATGGAAACTGAAGTGTGCCAACAATCATCTAACTTTCAAATGGAGTTTTCGTTCATTTGAAATACACTCTTTATTTGATAGTACACTGGAATTTCTTTGATTACATATGAAAAGGAACACTGAACAGGTGATAGTTATAGTTATTTTAAAGCCCAGGTATCACTGCAAACATATGAAAATCCATAATTGCTCAACCACCCATGCCAGTGGAATCATCTGAATTAACATCTCATCAAATATCCAAACAAAGAAAGGCAGTTGCAGTCCCCATCATAGTAAACACAGCACATGTCAAAAGACATAAGGTGTATCAGCACCAAAAGTGAACGCAGTTTAACTGTCCTTCGCTATATAATATCATCATTCATCGAAAGCAATCTGAATATACAGTTGAACCTGTCTAAGGCGACCATTCACGGGACTTTCAAAAACTGGTCCCATAGGACAGGTGGTCCTGCCTCACAGGTTTCACATAATAAATAGAGCGATAAAAAAATTTTTATCCTAAGCACTATGAAAACTAACCTGCAAATCAGCGTAATCCATGAGTAGAACATAGTGCACATGTCGGTCTACAATAGCCACTGGTTGGACACTTTTCATAAAACACGATAGTTAAACGCACAAAAATAAAACACACATACACAGATTCCACTTATACTGTACATGTATCACTTTTGACTTGAAAAAAAATCCAATATGGTAGTCTGTTGTTTGACAGATGAAATAAACGATAAGTTCAATTTTTCTCTCAAGTCCATGATAACGTCTAGTATGTCAGATCTCCCGTTTGTTATTGAATAGGTGCGCTTTTGACACTGGCCATTTCCTATATTGTGTGTAACACTTTTAAAATCCACAAAAATAATTCACTGAGATACTGTACATGTACGTGAATACACTCTAAGCGGGCAATGACTAATTCTTTAGTTAATTCCTGTAATTTATACGGGCCACGCAATGGTCTACTCTGGTCTAGACGGAACCACGAAGTGATGTCACTTCACGAATCATAGATCTGTGTCTGCCATGTTTCTCACACCAGTATTGACTGATAAACGTAACACGTCCCACTGTAATCTGGGACTCACTAAATACGGGAAAACTTGGACACCTGTAGACACCGTCGGATTACCAGCGTGTCGTAAACGGGATAAATAACATTGGCGGCGGTTAATTAGCCTGGTCTCTGGTCGCGTCATACGGTGAGCGCCGTAATCAGTGTTAGCATATAGTAAAAAACTCGGGGAAATTGTAGACCCGGTCCTATAACCAGGGAAACGCTTTAAACAGGTGGTCCTAAGACCAGGTTCGACTGTAGAAACACAATCTGGATGAAAAACACATCTCACGGTGTGCACAGAGCACTAAACTAAGTAGCACTTGCACCAAGTTGGACTTGGACAGTGCCTCAACGGTTCCTGCCACATATCCACCATATTGACCAGAAGTCCCTAAAGTTCAACACTAAACTAACATTTGATATTGAGAAATTAAAAGACCTGGAAGTTGTTGAAGTATTCAAGGCCACAATTGATGGTAGATTTGCTCATTTGGCAGTCCTAAAAGAATCTTGATTTAGAAAATGACATTTTGTTTATTTAACTTTATTATTATTGAAACAACAGAAGGCTGTTACCAAACCTTTGTAACACGGGATAGTCAGCAAACAATGCTAAGAGTAAGTCAAACATACGGCTGCTATGACAGACTGATGGCTGATGTGTCAATAGACAACACGTCCGGTAACCACAGTGCCATGTGGTTGAATTTCAAGCCATAAATCGAAACTGAACCAGGAAATGATTATCATATCCAATTCCCGTGTCTCTTCTTGGGTAAACCCAAAGCTGTGTAGCAACATTTCAAAGAAAATCTTATTTTCATGATCTCCAAACATTTAGCAACTATTAGTTCTTAATTTTTACGAAGGTATTATAAAAAAGTAACTCACTGATAGGAGTCATAATCTAGGGTTAAACAATGCAAGAAGGAAGTCAAAGAAACATCTGCTGTACTGTGAATTTATTAGTACAAAAAGCAGAAGGTTAAGAAAAGGAAAATAATGGACATGTCAGGCTATGCATATTGTTCAGCAGTTGTGTTTAATCGAGGTCATAAAATTTGGCGAATTACAGCAATCCTAAATTGGAACGAAAATATTGTTTCAACCTTTATATATTGTGTTGATTTTTATAACTTTTTGCTTCTATAGAGCTTTTGCACAGTACAACAAAGACCAGTTTACCCCCTGCAAAATAGAAGGTTCTGATCATCAGGTGAGACCTTTGTAGAATTACATATATCACAGTGACATTTGTTTTGTATCTATGGCCCTTTTCATCTTGTCAGACGGTCTAGTGGAGGCTATTGTGTATTTTTTTTTAGGTTTTGTTTTTGTTGAACAGCTTCTCTCGTGGCTAACTCTACCAATGTTTGACAAACACATGCAGTCACAGAATGAACAAGTCAGGCCTACTGGTCCACAGGGTTTTCCATCCTTTTTCATGAGTCTTTTCTCTTCTAAGTTTTGCCTTAGCACAGTCTCAAATGATGTTATACTGTTCCTTATACATGTTCTCCATGATGTGCGATCACTTGCCAGATGTTCCCAGTCATATTTACATATGGAGAAGTCATTCAGAGATGATTTACAGATATATCTATATCGTAGTTTAGGTCTGCCAATTTGTCTTTTTCCGTGTGTTAGTTCGCCATATAGTATTTGCCTGAGGATACGCTTTTCTTCCATTCGCTAGACATGCCCCAGCCATCTTAGCCTTCAACATCTAAGCATCAACATGATTGTTGGGTCTTATTTGTTTTGTATAAAGTTTTAATAAAAGTAGTGTAGACCAGTGTTTCTCAACCTTTTTTAACACATGGCCCTCTTCCGACCTTATTTACTTTCTTGTTTTCTTAGTATATACGCACGCATGCACACACACACACACACAAAATCAATTCTGAGAGCGACCCCCATATCCTCATTCTTACAGCCTCATTTCTTTCATCAGTCTGCTAAAAGTAGCAAGCAAGCAGGGCCTTCCCTATACTCTCATTAGATTTGTGCCATAAATGGCCTGTGCTCTGGAAGTCTAACTTTCTAATTGTACTTATAGTTTTTTTAAACTAATTTTCTAAATCAAGTTCTCTGGAAGTATTCGCACAATACTTAAAAGGTCTCACAACACTGCTGGTCCAGATGCTGTTCTGTGCGACAACATAGGCTATTTAGCAGACGACAAAAAACTGGCCAAAGAGTTTAACGCCAACGTTCAAAGTGGCCAGATTAAAGAGGAGTGGCTACACAGCTACTTACTACTGCTACCGAAGCCAAACAAGGACCATTCTCAAATCAGTGCCTACAGAATCATCACGATGCAGAACACTGCCAGCAAGCTACTGGAGAAAATAATTGCCCGTGTACTCACCTGTCACACTGAGAAGAACATTGATGAGATAGGCAAGAGCAGCAGGAATCAGCTCCCTCAATGAGATAGAGCTGCTTGCACAGAACAGAGACAAATGGCGAGATTTGATAAAATATCTTTAAAAGAATTGAAAACTGCTAGAACAAAAATTCGGATAAGAGAGGGAGTATCTTGGTCTACGCCCTATGGGCCGGCTACGGCTCGAAAAGTCAATAGATAGTTAGACTCACCTGTCACCTTGAACAGATATGCGCATTCCCATCCACACTCTGAGGTAATAGATATAACAAAGAGACATCGCTCAATGCGGCAGTCTTTACCTATTACATCTTCAAAGGCTTCCACAGACAAGAGGAGACATGTGCTGCTGCTATAGATCTGGAGGATGCATACAACAGAGTACCATTTGAATACCTCATGCACATGCTCCTCAAAGTGGCGGTGCACCCCTTCCTCATTAGATGGATCGCTGCAGCACTGTTTCAGAGGAAGGTGATTTTCAGATATGGAAGTTGGTCATCCGAGCCAGCATCCATTTGTCCAAGGCTGCCACAAGGTTCACCATTGTCACCATTTCTATTTAATGTGTACACAATAACGATCATGGAACAGCAGCTGGATGGGAGGGGAAGAAATATGACTTTTGCAGATGATATTCTGGTATATCGACAGGGAAGAAACAGAAGAGAAATCACCTCCACCATGCAAAACAAACTTGATCGCATCCCTTTGTGGTGGGGAATATCAGGTGCATTGGTTAATCCTAATAAAGTATCAGTTGCATAGTTATGCAACAATCACATCGTTAACACGGAAACACTGGTGGTACGAATGGGAACTGATGAGGTGTCCAGGGACATGTTGATGTCATACCTCGGAGTAAAGTTTGATCGCAGCCTGTATTTTCGGGACCACGTCAACCATGTGATAAAAAAATCCCCCAAAGGAGTAGCCACCTTGAAGGTCATGGCAGTGGCAAACATTGAGCAGAGGCTACTTACCCTTCTGTTCCAGGGACTAGTCCTCACACCAATCGAATATGCCCTGGCAATTCTTACTGTCAGTACGACGCAAATTGACAGGCTGGAGAAAATACAGAATGAAGCTATGTGCGTTATCTTGGAGTGTACAAGGGACACTCCCTGTGTAGCAATGAGGTATCTTCTTTACTTTCCAACCATGGATGACAGGATCAAGATCTGGAGAGTACGAGCAAAACTGAAGATCATCATCATGTACCATAGCGGTTGGCGTAGGCGATCATGTCCTTCCACAATCTTCTATCTACAGTGCATTGTATCAGTTCTGTTGTTGACTGCTTTCCATGCCATGACACCAAGCTATCCAGTATTTTTTCTCTTTGTCGTCCGCGATCTCCGTTTCCTTTTATTTTGCCAGTTGTAACCAAGTATTCCAACTTTCCTCTTCTCATGATGTGCCCGAAAGATGTTGATTGTTTCTTTCTGATGTTTTTAGGAGCTGCCTTTTTGTGTTGGCCTCTTTGAGAACTTCCTCATTGGTCTTTTTAGCTGTCCAGGGAACTTTCAACATTCTTCTGAGAAATCCCATCCCTGTGGCCTCTAATCGTCTTTTCATTTGTTTGTCTACTGTCCATGATTCGCTTCCATAGGTCAGAATTGGTTCTATATAGCACCGCTGAACTCTCTTTCTCATTTCTATTGACATAGATTTGGTGCATAAGATATTTTTCATTTTCTAAAATGCTATTTTGGCCTGAGCTATTCTACTTTTTATTTCCGTGGTGCATCTTCCATCCGATGTTATTATTGTGCCCAAGTATTTGACGTGTTGCACTTGTTTCAAATTTGTCCTGTTTATTTTTATGTTGCATGCTGGTGATGATTGTTTCTTCGATATGACCATTACTTCTGTTTTCTTACTATTCTGACTGAGACCTTTCTTGATACTTTCTTTTACTATTATGTCTATCATTTCTTGTAGTTCATTCTCTGTCTCTGCTATTAAGACTGTGTCACCGCATATTATTTAACTGAAGATAAGTGTAGATAAAGAGCATCCATTGCATCACAAGCTCAACACAGGGAAAGATGTCAGGCTAAAAAGTGGCAAATCATGGGTGGGCTGAGCAGAAGATGTCATCAAACAGGTGTGTGGTCTTACTAATATCAATGCAGGTGAGGAGTGGATACCAGTGCCTACATCATTCAGGGGGACATTCACATGTATTGTCACACTTGACTGGAAATGTAGGGAATAGAACTCAGTTGTGGTCAATGTGGAGGTCAACAGTCTCATCTGGGATAACACCGATGAGAAAGATGCAGTCATCTATGCAGACGAATCTTTAATATGACACCAAAGGAGTGCATGGGCATTTACAGCACACTTGGCAGGCAGAATTGTAAAAAAAGACAGTTATGCATATGTTATGACCATGAGTAGCATGACGATGGAGATGATGACAGTGACCAGGGTATTTATCTGGTTAGATTCACAAGACTACACCCACGCCTGCATACTGAGTGATTCGATGAGTATGATAAAAAAAATGTGGACGCAGGCTCTGTATGCAGACAATGGTTAGAGTCCGTGTGTTGCCGGGGCCTCATTTTGAGGGAAGTAAAGAATAGTGACGCTGTGACCTTCCAGGCATGTTGTAAGAGGTGACTAAGGAGGTTGATCGATGGCCTGACAAGCTGTCATTGTAAGAAGTATTGTTATGGAAACAGAGCCATAGATTTTAGAAGCAGTGATCTCTGCAATATGTGCCATTTTGGCACGCAAGGTTTCTGTTGTTGAGTTTGTGGTTCTGCCCTATGTGCCATCTTCGGCTCGAAAGGACAGTAGATAGATAGAAGTCAAAAATACATATGGTCACCTTTGTCTGTGTCCCAGGACATGTGGGAGTACGGGGAAATGAAAGAGCAGACAGGTTGGCTAGCTCTACTGTCATTGAGGATGGTCAACCAATGGATCAGGCGGACATCATCAGTGCTCTCCAAGATATGGGAAGAGCACATTACTTCAACAACCACAAATCCATGTTACTCCTTCAGATGAAAGAGATGGGAGTTAAGAAGGGGCACAGCCAGAAATGAAAAACTTAATGGCCGTGTAAGAAGACTTATCAACCAACACAGAACTGGAGTCATCAGTCGCTGGATACTGCAGGACTTGCTGAGGAGTGGATCTAAGCACCTATGGACATATTCAGTGTGCAATGATGATAACCTGCAAATAACTGAATATAAATTTTATATTATGATCCACCTAATTCACAACATTTAATTTCTCTTATTAACATTGAACACCTATATTGGTTTATACAATAATATCAATTTTATAACTTTTGTGAGTAAAAGTGAGAGTAATTATTTTTTTGACAGTTTAAATGTTATTAAATTTGTCTTGGAAGTTGAACTATGTTTTTGTGCTCATGGCACAGCTAAAAGCGATAATCATAAACACTGCGCTATTAGAATGGCAATTGTTATTTCAGCATATTTGCAAGATTAACTGAAACAACAGACACTGCAATGTCAGCGGTTTTACATAAACAAAAACTATTTTTATAGCACAAAGGCAAAAAAAAGATAAAGAAAGCTGCATAGACAGCAAGCCTGAATCTAAGTTAGAACTTTTTTTTCTGATTACTTTTTTTTTTATCAGAGAAAAGGTATTTTTCCGTCATTTTAGGGTGTCATATGCATCATTGTGACTTATTTCATTTCAACTAAAGAACATGTCCCGAACATGCATATATATTATGTACATGCCAGTGTTTCTCAACAGCACAGGCACACAAATACAACACGAAAATCAACATCAACAAAACATAAATCATGAATGTCACAAAAGAGAAACTTGACTTAATCCCCTTGTTAGCCGTGAGCTATGAGCTCTTTACAGCTTAATACCTCTCACACGAGGGCGCAGGTCCTTCTCAGTTGTACAGCTGTAGAGTACAATGTGCTATTGATAGATGGGAGTAACATGCTCCGTCGGTTTTGTAAATGGGGACAGTGTAGTAGCAGGTGATCTACTATCACAGATTGTTGACAGCAGTGTCTGCTGATTGGAACATGTTGTGTTTTTATTCTGCTCAGGTGTTGATTGGTAGGAGCATGGCTTGTTCTCAGCTGGAATATCAGGCTTTGATCCTTTCGTCTGAGCTTCCCCACAGGGTCGAGGGGGTCTGGTTTTGTTTGATATCTGTAGAGTAGGCGTCCAGTCTTAGCTGAAGCCCACATATTTAACCATTCCTTGTGGTAATTGTTTCTCAAAATTTGCTTGCATGTTTTGAGGCTAACTTGAACAGGAAGCTGTGGTAGAGATGCTCCTAGTTTAGCCAACCTATCCGCTCTCTCATTTCCTGCAATGCTGATGTGACCAGGGATCCATTGTAGGGTTACAGCCATGCCATAGGTAGTGAAGAGTTATTTGGATAAAGATCTTATATTGGAAACCTCGGATGTTAGTCTGCTTTCAATTGCTTCGAGTGCTGATTTTGAATCTGAGAAAATATATATATCTTCTTGTGCGATGGTGTCACATTCAAAATCTACAAATATCCTTCTGAGTGCTCTCTCTATTGCTATAATTTCTGCAGAGCAATTGGAGCAGTATTCTCCTCATGGACCGTAAATTTGGGGGTAGTCGTCTGGGTGAGAGTAGCGATACTTGACAACAGCACCGTAACCAGCACTTAGGGTGGCCTTGAATGCAGATCCATCAGTATAAACGTGGACGGCATTGCGTGGATACTGGTCAATGGTTTCCAGTGCTATGGCTTTGAGTATGGGAGGTAGAGTATTTCTATCTGCTAAGGGGTCGAAGAGTTCAGTCCTGACATCGGGGACAACTATTTGGCGGCAAAGTAGTGCTTCTGGGTGGATGGGCATATCTTGGAGTCTGTCTGCTGGAAGGTGATGTTTGGAGCTGTAGTTAGTTGCATGGTCTAAAAAGGATGATTTCTTAATCCGGGTTTTCTGCCGCTACTTTTCTACCATAATGCGATTTACCCCTGTTGGATCCGTCCGCAAATATCTCTTGTAGGTTTCCACTACAGCACGTTCTCTTCGAATGCCAAGAGGTTCGATGTTATTGTGTATTTTGCAAGCAATATTAGGAGCAGATTAGCACCGCTAATAAATCTCAGGGCTTGATTTTAAATTTTATCTAAGCTTTGGAGTAGAGTCTTGCTAGCAATAGATTGCAGAGGTAGTGAATAGTCTATTACTGATCGCACGTAACCAATATAGAGTTGACTCAGTGTTTGTTGGTCTGCCCCCCCATTCACAAGTGGCGAGGTGTTTGATGATCCTGAGTCTAGTTGTGCTTTTCTCTATCAGCTTGTTTATGTGTTGTTTCAGAGATAGCCTTTGGTCTTAGTCAACTCCCAGGTATCTCGGATATTTGTCGTAGTTTAGTTTCTCACCGTTCATCCGGACATCTATTTCTTCCCCTTTGACTTTGTTACTTAGGGTAAATATACTGTAGACTGTCTTCTCAGAGCTACGCTCTAACTTCCAGAACTGGCAGTAAGCAGCAACGGTAGTGAGGTTCGTTTTTATGTTATGGGTAAGGGCTTGAATATTCTTGCCTCTTACCCAGATGGCAAGGTTGTCCGCAAAAAGTGCCTTACGACATGTGATATATTCTGGCATGTCATTTATAAACATAAGGAACAATGTGTAACTTAGGGCTGATCCTTGAGGTAGGCCTTCCTCCAGGGTTCTTTGTTTGGAAGTTGTTCCCGTGTATGTTGTTTGTATTGCTCGATTACAAAAGAAGCCCTTTATCTACTTGTACATTCGTCCTGTTATTCCCAGTTTTTGCAGTTTAAATAGAAGACCTTTTCTCCAGACTCTGTCATACGCTTGTTTTGGGTCAATGAATGTGGCTATTACATGTTTTTGCTCCTGGAATGAGTCACCTATCTCTTGAGTGAGTCTTATCAGCTGGTCCATGATACGGTTGTTCTTTCTGAAGCCTGCTTGGTAATTGTTGAGTGTCTTCGTGTTCTCAAGCCACCAGTACAGCCTTTCGTTGACCATTCGTTCTGCTATTTTCCCCAGATTAGAGATCAGGGAAATTGGTCTGTAATTGCTGAGGTCGTTGGGATCTTTCCCTTTCTTTAGTAAGGGTGTTATATTTGCTTTCTTCCACTGAGCCGACAGTTTACCCGCTCTCCACATTATGTAGGTAAACTCTAAGATAACAGCAAGTTCTTTGATTGAGATGTTGGTAATAAATTCATTGGTCAGTCTATCGGGGCCAGCAGATTTCCCTTTTTTACACTTATCAAGGGCAGCTTTTAGCTCTTTTAGTCTTTTCAAAGACTTCAATGCTTACTGTATGGCACTTTTCCATTTCTTTGGTAAGTTTGTTAATAGCGTAGACTAGTCTTTGATTGTCTCGTTGTTTATTGATACTGGCGAAGTAATTGTTAAGGGCTTCTGTTTTCTGTGTACTAGCTGGTATTACTTCCGAACCTACCTTTAGTGGCACAATGTTCGAGCGTCTTTTTTCCCCTGATGGGTTAGAAATAAGACGCCATGCTTGCTTGCCTTCCTTTCTTAAATCCAGGTTTTCACATTTCTTGATCCATGTGACCTTCTTTGCTTTAGCGCTTAGTAGTTTAACCTTCGCAGTCAATCTGTTGTAATTTGTTTTGTTGGCAGGGGTTGGATGTTTCTCGACTAATCTTCTTGCTTTTTTTCTTTCTTTAACAATGCACTCTATAGCTTGTTTCATAAGTCGTGCCCAACTTTAAAAATCAATATCTTTTAAACCGCTTTTTGTAATTTTTTCAAAATTTGCATGTATAGTTATAATGATTAGAACCCAACAGGGAATTAATTTCATTAAAAACAAACATTTGGTTATTATTATTGCTTATTTGATTTATATAAATTTATAACGACCCATTGATGTAGTCAAAACTTAGTGTTTACAGTATTTAAGTTAAAAATAGCGATTACAAATCCATACACGCTCAAATTTACGATTTTGCACGCTTTCCGCGTGAGTTATCTGACACAATTAGACACTTGTAGTAAACACGAGGCATTGTGTGTTCCATTTCCGTTAATTCAGCAGCGTAACGTGGAACAATAACATTTATCATGAGTCTTAAAATGAAATTCTGCAGTTTACAAAACATCGCAATAAAAATGTATGACTATTTTTGCAAAGAGGCTAAACGAGGAAGATTATTTCATTCTTTAGAAAACCCTGAGAATAGGACAAGACACATTTTGGATTTATCTAAACGCTCATTTTTCTTTTAAAATCCATAGACAATCGGGATTATCACTCTGAGATGAATGGTCACATATTTAAACATTGGATTGAAAATTCTGTTCTCACAGCACTAGATCGACCATCTTGCCTAATAATTGACAATGCAGCGTACCACAACATTGTTGCACTTGAAGATAAAGTCCCGACGTCATCCAGTACAAAGGATGCTATTAAGATATGGCTCACAAAGGAGCACATACAATTTAATAACATGTACTTAAAACCTGAATTACTATCTCTAGTAAAGCAAAAACAGAGGACAAAGATTTTTCAAATAGATAAGATTATCCAAGAGCACGGTCATATAAGTTTGAGGCTGCCACCTTACCATGCTCATTTAAATCCAGTAGAACTAATCTGGGCAAAATTAAAAGGACAAGTGGCAGATGAAAATACAACATTCAAAATATGCGATGTAAAGACTCTTGCTAATCTCGCTTTATTAAATATAGACAAAGATTATTGGGCTAAATGTGAAGACTACGTCTTAAAACAGGAAGAGGAATATTGGAAAAATGATGGTTTGTGGAATGTTCAACCCCAAACAGTTATTAATCTTTTAGACTCGTCTGATTCAGAATGAAAAGAATGAAAGTATATAGCCCCCACAATGTTGGCCCCTGTATTACCTTAAATTATTTCAACAAACGGTCCTTTTCAGGACCACACAACTATGAAAATTGGACATACAGGTATACCTTGATATTATTATCGTCCGTCCTCGAACTGAGCAGACAATAATTCTCCTGGTGTTTTGTTTTATCCAGTTATTTCCCCATTATGGCCACGCCTTTACCTAGTGAAAATTAATCGTAGACCAGCAACTACGGTAATTTCTATTCTTTAGGGCTTCACAATTTACAATTTTTACAAACATCAAAGAAATATCGCCGCTTTAAGAAAACTGCAGCTGCAAGATATTTGTTAAATATACATTTAAAGGGTCTTTTGCATTCTAATAACATTTGGAAAATTTCAAAAGTATTTAACAAACGGTTAGAGAGTAATAGCGTTTTGAAGTTGGGCATATGTTTTGAAACGAGCTATAGTTCTTCATTCCAGAACGGTTTGAATTTACTACGGCGTCCTCGGGGGATGGATTGTTTAGCAGATTGTAGAATAGCTGCAGTGCTGTTGTTATAGACAGTGTCAATATCAGCTGTGGATATCTCTTGAAATGATTGGTTTACTAGGTTCCGGAATGTTGCCCAGGCAGCTTTTTTATAATTGAATGGCACTGTTGCTGGACAACTACTTATGGTTTCTTTATTGTTGGAAATTTCTAGTATAATTAGTCTGTGGTCACTACCTATGTCGTCGAGGACCCTAAGGGAAGCACTTGGGATGGATGTCCGCTGTCACCAGAGTGAGGTTGGGTCTACTCGAGGTTCCACTGGCTCTATGAAGGATTGTAGGTGGGGAATTAGAATTTTGGAGTAATATAAGGGTAGTTGTATTTATGAGTTCTTCGATGATCAATCCTGTGTGGTTTCTGTCTTTATAGCCCCATAGATGGGAGTGGCCATTCATATCTCCTGCTACAATAGTTCTGAAAAGATCAGTGTTAGTAAAGAGTGGTAGGCTGATCATGTTTTTTGGTGGGTTGTATACATTAATAATTTTTAGCGGTTGGTTGTTTGTCCAAACTGTCACTTCTTGGATAGGGTTAAGGCATAAAAATGCGAAGCTGCAGTAAAGCTGAATGTGAAGAAAAATTAAAAAATAGAAAAAAATAGCTTTACGTGATAAGTGGACGACACAGACTAAATGACATTTCGGCCCAATAGGCCTTCATCAGGAACAAACAAAAAACACACACACAAAACTAATAATGAAACAACCAAAACAAAAACAATCAAAATGTGTTAAAGAAAACAAAATTATCTATCCTGTGTGTAAACAGAGGTCAAAACTAAAAGGAAATAGCAACCAAGTGCGGCTGACGTGAATGTGCAGAAATGTGCGCAAATGCACACAGAACCTGAGGAGTTCACACAGGGGTCAGTGTGCAAACACAAAGGAGAAAGAATAGAACAGTAGACTAACAGGTGCTCAAAAGGCGGTAAGAGTGAGATGTCTGAGAGTGGGGTACAATAAAAACAAATGAGGGGTAAGGAGCACAGAAAAAAGGTAAGGAGGAGAACACTGAAGTGTCTCATTAGGGACTAGACATAGATAGATAGTTCTCCTCCTCTAGTCCCTAATGAGACACTTCGGTGTTCTCCTCTTTACCTTTTTTCTGTGCTCCTTACCCCTCATTTGTTTTTATTGTAAATGTGTTAGACGAAGGACACAGAAATGGAGTCGTTAGTCGCTGGACACTGCAGGACTTGCTGAGAAGGGTATCTGAGTACCTATGGAAATGTTCAGAGTGCATTGATGATGACCCGCAAATAACTATATATATATCTGTCTATTGTCCTTTCGAGCCGAAGACGGCACATAGGGCAGAACCACAATCTCAAAAACAGAAACCTTGCGTGCCAAAGTGGCACATATTGCAGAGATCACTGCTTCTAAAATCTATTGCTCTGTTTCCATAACAATACTTTTTACAATGACAGCTTGTCAAACCATCGATTAACCTCCTTAGTCGCCTCTTACGACATGCCTGGAAGGTCACAGTGTCACTATTCTTTACTTTCCTCATAATGAGGCCCCGGTAACACACAGGAAATTTGCCGTATCACTAACCAAAAAGGTTTATCCCACATTCTTTCTTTTCTCCTTTTATTCTTTATCTCGTGGCAACAATTTATACTACAATAGCCGTCCGACTTCTTGTTACTTGCAACTGTTCTTTGAGATCAGGTCTGTTCATTTCTCCATGCTGTTTTTTCCACCGTCTCTCTCTCTCTCTCTCTCTCTCTCTCTCTCTCTCTCTCTCTCTCTCTCTCTCCCTCTCAGACATAAATACCTCGCACGCATTTTCTTTGTCCATTAACAGTTAATTGCCAGAAGATTTTTTGCCAGACCCAACCAGCAGGATATATAGCCATACCACGTGACTGTGCATTTGTTCATCATCCACAACATATCGAATGTATTCCACTTGTATGGTGGAAATGTGTACTGGCAGTCTTCGAGGCAATTGCCATAGCTTAAACCTCGATATTTTTGGCTACATTTCTCAACACAGCCCACCCCGTGTCCCCTGAATTATAGAATTGTTTCCGTAAAATGACACGCGTGACGGGACCACAGTTGTAACATTGTGCACAAAAGACATGTAGCTTGGCACGCTACTATGAAACCTGATATTCCACAATAGGCTGCGTGTAGCGTATACGTGGTCTATATTGAGAAGATAACTCGTGCTGATTTTTGAAGAGTAACTCATAGCGCGGAATGAGAATATGACGAAGGCTACGAGAGAGGGCCAGGAAAGATATATAACGGTATAAAGGAACTATACTATCTATTACTTTGGTTAGATTTCATTAGACTGATCAAATATTTTAAAACAGACTCTTTACACCTTTAGACAATCACAAGAGTTGAAACGTTTAACTGACAAAAGGCAAAATCGCGAAAGCTTGTCCTCGAAAAAAAAAGATATGGATAGAATATAATGAAAATAAAAAATATATATCGTAATCACTTTAAACACGTCTTGCCATTGATGACAACATTTGTAATTTTGGATGATTTGATGAAACTCGTTACTCGCACCGGAAAGGTTTATCTCACATTCTTTTTTTTCCCCCTAATACATTGACTTTTGTAAAAAGTAAAGTAAAGAGCCCCCGTCACGCCAAGTGGCGTGTAGGAAATATGGTGTTAGTGACCATAAATTTTACAGACCTCCAGCACATGATTTTTGGGGTAATGTGGTCGGTATTACGCCCGTGTCGCTTTACTTTCCCAGAAAAAAATTCGGTACCCATTTAAGGCTGGGTGAACCCAGAAGCCTTGAAAAGTTGTGGAAATCAAAACTCATTAGCACAAACACAAAACCCAGGCCATTCAAATCAAACGTACTATCAACCCCCACGTATGCGTGTGAAAGCTGGAAAACAACAAGAATACAGAAACAAAGCTGAACGCATTCGAAAACAAATGTCCAAGGAAAATACTTGGCACAGAATGGAACGAATTCAAAACAAACGAGGAAACCAGATATATATATATAGTTATAATAGTTATTATTATATATATATATATATATATATATATATAGTTATAATAGTTATTATTATATATATATATATATATATATATATATATAGGTTGGCTAGCTGCGCTGTCGTTGAGGATGGGCAACGAATGGATCAGGCAGGCATCATCAATGCCCACCGAGATGTGGGAAGAGCACAGGACTTCGATAAACGCAGATCCACGTCACTTCTTTGGATGATGGAAATGGGAGTTAAGATGGGCACAGGCAGAAATGAGAAACTTAGTGGCCGTGTAAGAAGACTTATCAGCCAACATAGAACTGGAGTCGTCAGTCGTTGGACACTGCGGGAATTGCTGAGGAGGGGATCTGAGCACCTATGGACATGTTTGGAGTGCAATGATGATGACCCGCAAATAACTATATATATATCTTCTTCATTCCTTCCTTATTTGTCTCTCAGTATCGAGGGGATATATAATTTGTGGTCTTTTGCTCTTCTGTTTGCTTCTGCTGCTGTTATGTTTCTTAGTGCTTCTAATATTCCATCGATCCATCTTTTTCATGGTTGACCCTTGGGTCTGGTGTTCTTGCAACGCTTATTGAAGGCTCGTTGTGTTGTGTTTTGATCACCCTGCCTTGTCACATGGCCTAACCATTTTATCTGTTGTTTCTTTATATATTTTATGGCTGGGGCTATTCCTAGCTTTTTTTCTCAGTTCTTCTTTTCTGATCTTGTCTCTCAGGTTGTTTACTGTCATTCATCTAACACATTTAATCTCAGTAGAGGTTATTTTTCTTATTGTTCTTGCATTTAGGTTCCAGATCTGGCATTGATAGCACAAAGTTGGGATGTATATTGTATTGTACAGTGCCCGTTTTGCCTCTAGTGTTTATTCCTTGTTTGTCAATAGTGGTGATAGCTGTCCAATGATTTGATAAACTTTGATGCATCTTGAGTTTATCGCTGCTGTTTGAAAGTTGTCGTTTGTCACTAAACTGCCTAAGTATTTGAATTCCTCTACCTGTTTTAGTTGCCTACCTTCTATAGTTATGTTAATGTTGTGTTTCTCTTTTGTGACATTCATGATTTCTGTTTTGTTGATGTTGATTTTCATATTGTATTTGTGTGCCTATGCTTTTGAGAAACACTGGCATGTATATAATATATATGCATGTTCGGGACATGTTCTTTAGCTGAAATGAAATAAGTCACAATGATGCAAATGACGCCCTAAAATGACGGAAATAAACCTTTTCTCTGATAAAAAAAAAGTAATATACATGTATTTCTAACTTAGATTCAGGATGGCTGCCTATGCAGCTTTCTTTATCTTATTTTTGTCTTTGTACTATAAAAAAAAACACCGTCTTTCTGGCATCCCCTGCACCTTCTTTCAATTCTGAACGCATGGACTTTGTCCCTCCTTTGGAAATCCTTGAAACGAAGTCGAGAGGGGGATAGGATAGTGCGACTGGGTAAAGCACTATCTCCATATTCCGTGCCCAGGCAGAGTAGGCAAAGTGAAATGAGGAAGAAAGCACCAATGTTTAAACTTGGTACATGGAACGTAAGGACCATGTGCCCTGGACTTGCTAAAGCAAACACACAGACAGAAGGGCAAATTAGAACAACAGCCCTCATAGATAAAGAACTAAATAGGCTACATGTCGATATTGCTGCCCTACAAGAAACAATACTCTCAGACTGTGGCTCTGTAAAGGAAGAAAATTATACTTTTTTCTGGCGTGGTCTAAGTGTCGAAAAGCCACATCTACAACAGACTGCACTGAATATAGTAGACTGAGGAAAATCCATTGGTCCATAGATACAACACTACAGACAAAACTATATGGGCCACTGCAAGAATTACAAAAGACAGTAAAATTTATACAGGAACCGACATTGCAGATATAGACAATACTTCAGGTGAACGAAACATAGATAGATAGATTGAAAACATCAGAATACAGAAAAAGAGGAAAACCTAATTGAAAACATCAGAATACAGAAAAAGAGGAAAACCTAAAAGACACTAAAAAAAAAAAACTTGTAAGAGAAGCAAAACATCAGGCATAAACTCATTAGATAAGATTGTAGATTTCTGAATAAACATTTAATGATTTTTGTCACCGTAGATCTATCAAATGGTGTAGTCAGGATTAAGAATCAAGATTAAATCTATGTCATTTAAATTTGTAGATTTCTGAACAAACATTTAATGATTTTTGCTACCATAGGTCTATCTCAGTCTCATACTTTCAATGGAAAGTGTAATATCTCAAATTAAGCACATGGATTTTGTGTAATCTTACAGTGATGGGATAAATCTGTAGTCAAAATATTCAACTGAGTATTATATATCAACATTTCTTCTTTGTCAAGGTAGAACTTCCCACACAAACACAAAAGAAAAATTATGCCATTACAAAACTTATATAATTAATTTAATTAAATTTTCTATATACTTTAAATGTATGATGCATAAAAACTATATGGGGCAACCGAATCACTTAAACAGACAGCTGCCTTCATGAGAGAGTCCGGAATCCTACTCCAAAAGAGATCGCAGAAGAAGAAGAAGAAATGTGTGATGTTATCAATACATTTTCTTTTTACAAAATATGTTACTATATATTTATATATTTGTGTATATACTCACATAACACCAAACACAACAAGGCCAAAAAGGGAACTCCTAAAAAACATCAGAAAGAAACAAACAACATTTTGGGCACATCATGAGAAGAGGAAAGTTGGAATACTTGGTTACAACTGGCAAAATACAGGGAAAGAGAGATCGTGGAGGACAAAGAGAAATTATTAGATAGCTTGGTGTCATGGCATGGAAAACAGTCAACAACAGGATTTATACGATGCACTGTGGATAGAAGATTGTGGAAGGACATGAGGGCCTATGCCACCAGTATGGCACATGATAGATGATGATGATGATGATGATGATATACTCACAAATCAAGGGTTATTTTGGTAACAATAGATGTTTGTGATACTAAGAGATTAAATGATGCTTAATGGCATAATTTGTCAGACATTTTGAGTCTGGAATTTCTTCTTCTGTTGCATTTTCTGCTCAAAAGGACAGTAGATAGATAGACAGAAAAATATAGTTTTCTATTAAGGCATGAACATTTCAAATAATTTTAAAATTATATGATTGATCAGAAATAATTACAACTTCACCATAGTGCATAAATGTATTTTGGAGTTTGGGAAATAAGCAAACTCTCACCTGTAATAAGATTCCACAGGTTACAAAAACACAAACAGGGATCAGAAATGTGATTATCTGGGAAAGAACAGGACAAGAACCAATCATAGCAACAAATTATAAATTGAAAATGGAGATGGACTGGGCACACACTAAGAAAAAGAGGTGACAGCATATTAAGATAGGCATGGAACCCACAGGTAAGAAGAAAGCCAGGAACGCCCAGAGAAGAAATGTTATGAAAACCTTCAAGAAGATTGTCTATACTGGAATAAACAAAATGTCCAAGAACAGGGATGGATGGAGAGACAGTGTCTATTGCATTTGCTCCATTAACTCTTTACCTTCCTAATTATTTTGCTGATTTGAACATAATTATCTGACTTAGATTTGTAACTTACCTTATGACACCAATTTTAAAAATATGTATAATTTTTTTTTACAAAATAAATAAAACATATCAAATCATAATAAATATTGTACAATATTTGTATGGTATAAAATCATTGAAGTAAATATTTAAAAAGTGAAGAAAGAGGAAACTGAAATTTGAAAATGTTAGTTATCAAATTATGAATCCATATCAATATCAAATAAAGTCAGGTGCAAATTTTATTTTATGTGCTATTTTTAAAATTAAATATATTAATTTATTTCTTTGCTAGTTGAATATCACATTCAGAATGTTAAATATAATAGTGTAAATAACATTTGATGCATACACAATAAGAAGTAAAATAATGCAGAATAATTTCATATCTTATGTGTACCTATACAGGCCTTATCATTCAACAGATTGCTCAATCATAAGATAATGAAATAAAATAATAATCTTAACAAACTATTTCTTACGCAAATTTAGTATACAAATTTTTCAAGGCCATTGTAGTCTTTAAAATAATTCTAATGGAACTACGGGTTCACCCATTTTCCTTCAGAGCCATGATTACATAACATATAAAGAAAAGAAAAAACAATTCAAGCATATTACGATGTCATTATCATCATCGCGTGCCTTCTCTGCAATGAAGGTTGGCTACCATGGATCGTCATTCTACTCTGTTTCTTGCTTTGATGGTGCAGGCTGACATAGATTGACTTGTCCATCTTTTGATGTTACTAGTCCATGTTAGTCTTGGTCTGCCTCTGCCTCTTTTACCTTGTATTTTTCCTTCCAATATTACTTTTAGTAGGCTGTTGTGTCTTTTAACATGCCCCAAAAATTTCATTTGTCTTGTCTTAATTGTATTTAGCAGTTCTCTTTTTATTTTCAGTTGTTTTAAAACTTCATCATTTGTTGTCTTTTGTTTCCATCCAATTCTACCTATTCTTCTATAAATCCACATTTCAAAGGCTTCAATTTTCTGTTCTGTTTTCTTGTCTAATGTCCATGTTTCTGCACCATACATGAATATTGAGAAGACGTAACATTTTGCCATTCTTAGTTTCAGCCCTGCTGATATTTGTTTTGTTGTTAGTATATTTTTCATGGCATTAAAATTACTTTTTGCCATACCTATTCTTTTGTTTATTTCAGTTTTGCATTTTCCATCATTGGTTATAGTATGTCCCAGGTAGTTGTAGCTCTGGACTGTCTCCAGATGTATTCCCTCAACTGTGATATATAATTGTAGGTCTTGAGAATTTTCTTTGTTTATGATCATAGTTTTAGTCTTTTTGATATTCATTTCTAGTCCATATTTTTTGCTTGTTATGTTTATCACATTAAACAATTGTTGTTAGTCTTTAGGATTTTCTGCTAGTAGAACAGTATCATCAGCATATCTTAGGTTATTGATTATCTTTCCATTATGACGTACACTTTATAAGTCAATATGTGCCAGCTTTCAAAAGCAGATATGTAGCAGGAAAACTCACTCTTCTATTCAATGAACATGTGCAAAACTTTTTTTTAAAAATAAATAAAATTAAAAAAATTACAGATGAGTTATTGAAACATTTTGCAAGAACCAGAGAGTGCATGAATTGATAGCTCACAGCAAATGCACTGCACCAGAGTGAGGTTGTTGGAAATGTAAAGAGTTAATAGGTCTAAAGGGCCTTGATTGATTGATTGATTGTGTATAAATATGGGTATACTTTGCAAGAAAATAATATTTTTTTATATCTTTCTTTCTTTCCTGCCTCATTTGCCTTTCAGCGTAAAGGGATATATGGTTCATTGTTTCTTGCTCTTTTATTGGCCTCTTCTGCTGTTATACCTCAGAGTATTTCTAGTATTCTGTTTAGTCACTGTTATCTTAGTTGGTCTCTTGGTCCAGTGTTCTCATATCGTTTGATGGTAACTTGTTGCGTTAGATTTAGTTCTTTATTTTTTATCACATGCCAAACCACTTGATCTGTTGTCACTTTATGTATTCAATAGCTGTATGGATGAACAGCAGGAGGGACTGTACATATCCTTGTTTTACTCCTGTTTTGGTTTTGAAGGGGTCTGCTGCTGTTCGTACTTTGCTGATGTTGTCGTATGGGCTTTTTTGGATAAGTTGATCAAATGTTGGGTAACACTGTATGTTGTATGTCCCACATTTGTTTTCTCTGTACTCAATCAAAAATTGTCTCCTTGTCTATGAATATTATGCATAATCTTTGAT
The DNA here is from genome assembly GCA_032433765.1 of Megaustenia siamemsis. Classification (NCBI taxonomy): domain Eukaryota; kingdom Metazoa; phylum Mollusca; class Gastropoda; order Stylommatophora; family Ariophantidae; genus Megaustenia; species Megaustenia siamemsis. Next base: position 22,908,543 of record JAVIAB010000091.1, on the reverse strand, counting down.
TGTATTTGATTGCTTTTTTTGTTAGTTGGTTCAAAGAAAATAGAGCATCAACACACTTTCTGTTTTATCTGAAACCCATTTGTGCATCACTTATTTGAAGTTCTAAAATTGTTCTTAATTTCTTTTCTAGTATTTTGACAAACAATTTGCTTGCATGGCTTAGTAGGGAGATACCTCTGTACTGATAAGGTGACCATATTTTTTGGAAACCCTAATCCAGGACGGATTAATTTTACTTAAATTTTCCAGCAATAAAATGAAATTTCTTCCTTCTTTTTCAAGTGAATAATACATATATTTTAAAACTAATTAAAACAACTAACAATATAGGCTTACAAAACGTTATCAGGAGATAAAAAAAAAACATTAGTGATACTCACTTAATGGAAGGTGAAACAGAGTTGCTGTACTTTTCTGATCAGTATTTCAGTTTCAGTATATAAGATTTAAATCTAGGAACGCATTTTACTGTTACTGTTTTGTCAAATGAACAGCCTGTTCAACCTTTCAAACATTTTCTACACAGCAACGGAATAATGTATATTTTTAAGTCGAAGAGACGTTTACCATATTGGCAAAATTGTCCGTAATATATTTTAGCAAATCCTGGACAAAAGCTAAAAAAATCGGGACAAATTCAGGACAGTAAATAATCAAGATGCCTGGTCACCTTAGTATTGAGTGCAATCTCTCCTGCTGCCTTTCCTTTTCCATATTGGAATAATGATGGCTTGTTTCCAGTCTTCTGGTACTTCTTGCTATTGCCAAGCTATATTGAATATTCTTGTTAACCTTTCTACTCCTGTTGTTCCTGTTGCTATAATTATTTCTTTGTTTCTTGGTGCTCATCTTATGGCTTCTGCAATTTTAGCTTTTAGGATGGTTGGTTTTAGATTTTGTCATGTATACTTTTATGGGTGTCTGTGGATTTGATTGTCTTGTTAGTACTCAGTAGCTCCTGCAACAAGCCGGACTTGGAATATGAGGAAACTGCAACAAGGAACACTTTTCAGACATAGCCTTCAATGGTTCCTACCGCCTATCCACCATATACCAGAATTTCATGTCCTCCCGAAAATGATGATCGTCATATTGAGAAAAAAAAATGTATAGCGCTTGATGATGTTAAGATATCGTTATTGACTGCAACCGAACTTATAACACAGTTAGTCGCCGAATTATCCCCGTAACACATCAAATAACAGACCGTACGGTTAGCGTACAACGAACGAAACACGGTGCAAATTCTCCAAAGAGGAAAATCATCGGTTGACTTGACGGGGCAGTCCACACTAAATGCGTTTCAGCATGTAAATAACTTGCGTCAAATAATGCCTACATTGGCCATTGAACAGCACTCAATGTGACGTAAACCGCATGTCAACACTAGATGGTGAAGGTCGCTTTTACAAACAATACTTGACTTGTCAAAAAGGAACATTGCTGTGTGTACTCGGCAGCGCAGATTTTGTCCACTTCATCGGCCGCAGATTTGCTAAATTGAACATCATTTTGATTTCAACACAGAAAATTACATCAGAGAGCCAAAATGAATCAAACCACAGATACATTTTGCTGCAGCGATCGAGAGAACGTGAAACGTTCCACCATTTTGAAACGGAAGTCTCTTGCCTTGCCTATAATATTTTTATTTAACATTACTGCATAAAAATATGTTTTTTTAAAGCTAACATATAGTAAGAGTTAGATATTTTTAGCAATATTTTTATGAGCTTTTTGATCTGGAAATACACTTGATAATTTCTCTGTTTGTGATGGATTTTGTAAATGTCCTCAGGTACTTGTAACCGAGCATGGCGATATAGGCAACAACCGATTCCTCGATCCACGATCCAAACAAACATTCCGATATGATCATCTACGAAAGGAAGCTCAGGTTTGACTGTTATATTAAATCTTAACCTTACATTAGAGACTTCAAGAAAGAGATCAAAAGATGATTAGTAATAGCAACACAAAAATTAAATTAGTTTTAGTCAACAGATCATATTCATTGCACATCAGACACGTGTCCATAAGTATTCAGATCTCCTCTCTAGTATGTCTTTCAGGGTGTGGAGACTGACAACTCCAGATCTTTCTTGATTTGTTATTCTTGTGTCTCCTTGCATAGCACTAATTTCTGGCATCCTCAGTTTTGACCTGATATTGTAAATTCTTGATCATTGATTGAGTCATTAGTGCCTGCTTCCCTGAGGGTATTTAGAATGTCAGTCCAGTCCAATGCATTTCCACCATCCATGGCAGCTGTTTCAGCCAGACTATAGCTCATTGGGAGAGTAAAAGGCTAAGGGAGGGTACCCCGAAGTAAAACAACCCCACTGCCTTGTGGGTGAGACTTTTTAGTCAAAGGCTAGCGGAGCCAACCGTAAACAACAGACAGAAGACAACAGAAAACCACCGTCGTAATTTCTTTGTACAATCACGAATCGCCACATATGCTGACTATACAGTCTTAATCGCTAAGAGTGAAAATGAGTTACAAGAAATGTTGGACATTATAGTGAAAGAAAGCAAAAATAAAGGACTCAGCCTTAATAGCAAAAAGACAGAGGTAATGGTAACAACAAAGAAAAAGACATCTCAGTGCAAAAGAAAGACAGGTGGAACAATATTAAAACAGGTAAATTAATTTAAATATTTGGGAACTTTGTTAACCTCAGACGGAAGATGTACAAAAGAGGTGAGATGCAGAATGGCTCAGGCAAAAGCAGCTTTCCAAAAAATGAGGAAGATACTATGCAATCCATTTTTGACAATAGTAACAAGAAAAAGAGTTCTTAAATGTTATGTAGAGCCAGTCTTAACATATGGATGCGAATCATGAACAATAGGACAACAGACAAGAAAATCACTGGAGTCTGTGGAAATGTGGATTTACAGAAGAATGTTGAGAGTACCATGGACAGCTAAGAAGAGTAATGAAGATGTTCTGAGAGAGGTCAAAGCAAAAAGAGCTAATTTCCAATATTAGGAAGAAACAATCATCATTTTTTGGCCATGTAATGAGAAGAGAACAACTGGAATATATTGTAACAACTGAAAAAATTAAGGGACGAAGAGATAGAGGGAAGCAAAGAGAAAAAATAACAGACAGCTTAAGAGAATGGCTTGGCAGACGGTCAACAACAAAAATGATGTGTAACAAGCCGTAATAACACTTTCCACACTTGAACCTTTTGTTTCTTTCTTAAATCCTTCTACCTTGAACCCGCTCTTGTAAGTGCGAGTCGTGACACGTGATGTGTTGAAATGCGCTGCCTATATGTTAAGACAACCTAGGCTGCTGGTACTGCAACCTCCTTCCGTGACTCACCCGTCACAGCTCCTGCTTGGCGCCTCCACTGGAAGCCGCCGTGGGTTGCACTCCTGGCCGGGTGCTGATCGCCATAGTACTCCGCGCTGTAATTCTGCAGACCCGTGTGCGAGTCTCTGCCAGGTGTCGTTCATCGCTAGTCTAGGACAAGACAGCCAACATCGATAAAGTACTAACAAACACCAAGTAATAAAAGTCACACTTGAAGTTTAATGCACACCGCTGACTTCACCCTTCACAATTACATTGACAATAGTCGGTTTGTATCTTCTCACTCGTGTTGCCACAATCACACCTTCCCCAGTTTAATTCAGACACTGGGGGGAATGCTGCCACCGTCTAATCTGCACCTAACCCCAATACAATGCAGTGTTTGACTGATTATCTCTTCCGCTAATGCCAGTTGCAATGTCACAGTTGATCACTAACACGGCGAACCTGTCGGACACGACTTCGCCCGTAATGAATAACTTCTGGAGTGTCATACTCCTCTTGCATGTCTCAAGCGAGATTAATGTCATAATAACTGGAATTGGTCGTTGTTGCTAATGCGCAACTCTACTCACTGCATGTCTCTAGCGAGACCTCCATGGTAGCTAATATCACAATATTAACTAGAATGTTCATTATTGCTAATACACAAATCTACTCACTGTATGTCTCTATCAAGACCTCATTGGTAGCTTTGCCACAAATTACTAGAATGTTCATTGTTGCTAATACACAAATCTACTCACTGTATGTCTCTGCCGAGATTAATGTCACAATAACTGGAATTGGTCGTTGTTGCTAATGCACAACTCTACTCACTGCATGTCTCTTGCGAGACCTCCGTGGTGGCTAATGTAACAATACTGAAATTGTCTGTTGTTGCTAATGCACAACTCTACTCACTGCATAAATCTAGTGAGATCTCCGTGGTAGCTAATATCACAATATTAACTAGAATGTTCATTGTTGCTAATACACAATCTACTCACTGTATGTCTCTATCGAGACCTCGTTTGTAGCTATGCCACAAATTACTAGAATGTTCATTGTTGCTCCGAGTATCATAACTCATTGTTCAACTGTCCATGACTCTAACCGTCCTGTTCAACCAACACATCGCGACTGACTAACCTACCACTGGTTGTGTACTTCTCCAACTGCCCACGGTACTGGCTGAATTACCACCCTATGTCCAACCGTCCGCACAGGGCCTTCGATTCCTCTCGAATGACTATCATCTACTGATCTCCAACTCACCTCTCTTTCTTTCCACCAATCATTCTTTCCCTTACATTTTTACCTTGTTCTGACAATTTCTTGTGACCCTCCAACGTGATCACTCTCTCACGCTTCCCGTGACTTTCATGACTCTCTTTCATTCCTCCTTCTCTCCTCTTGACCTTCACTCCCTTATCCCCACTCTCAACACACACCTTTCCCCCTTCTCATTCCCTGTTTCAGATAAATAGCTGCTGAGATAGAAAGTTGTGGAGAAACATGATCACCTACGCCACTAGGCACGGTACTTGATGATGCTGATGATGATGATAGCTCATCCATTTCCTCTCCTCCGGAGCGTCCAGGAACAAATATGAAACAAATCCCAACAAGTCCTGAGTTCAATAGTGACACCAAACACTGCCTCCATGCCTATCTTCTGATTTTTCTGAGCAAACTCACTGAGTCACGTAGAAAGCACACTTGAAATTAAGGTTGTTTTTCTAGCCAGGCCATTGCTTTTATTGAGTTATTTGCAGGTCTTCATCATTGCACTCCGAACATGTCCATAGGTGCTCAGATTCCCTCCTCAGCATGTCCTGCAGTGTTCAGCGACAAGAAGCTTTAATTACTGCCATAATCTCCACAGTCAAACTATTGGTAGTTGCAGCAAAAGCACCATTCTCCTTCTTTACCATTCTTCCTCTGACCTGGACCATGAAAGCCTATGAGCTCTGATTGTGCTGAATAATGAATCCATCAGTGTAAATGTCTTCCTCTCCCTCAGGTGAATATTCACAGATAAAGGCCTCCGGTGTGTTTTAATTTAGGAGTGTTAATTATGTGACAAAAGTGTTTTTTAACTGAAATATAGGGTTTTTTGAGTTGTGTCAAGTGTTCTGTTTGAGAAGGACAAGATCAGATAAGTATTTTAAAAATGTAATCACCATAAAAATTACAATTAGACCGTAAAAAGATCACATGCAACACCTGGTGATCATGCTCGTGGGAAAATATCAACCAGGTTACCAATCATGTGCCAATCATTTTTAAGTTAAGCCTTAAACTTATGACAGGTCAGTAATTTTATGCTCAGAGTAACTACAGAAAGCTCAGAGTAACTACAGAACATGAAGATAGACAACAAATATAAAGTAGCAACCATCAACATATGGGGGGTAAAGAACAAAGAAGTTTAGCTTATCGAAGAAATGACACAGAGGGAAATTAAAATACCAGGATTAGCGTATACCAAGTAAAAGGACAACAAGTAAAGAAAACATTTATGAACTACATGATAACATTCTTAGGAGTTGGCATCACAGAAAGAGCAAAACACAGAGTGGGCTTTATCACTGATCCAGAAAACAGAGTATTCTAGAAATTTTTTTTTTTTTTTTTTTTTTTTGCGTTCGCCAGCTTTACCTGTGATGAAGTCCCTTTGTGTATTAATCGATTTTTCCCTGGCAGCAGCCGTGTGCACAGGGGTCCCTCGCCGCACAGGCAGATAACTCATCATATTTTTTTCATCGATGAGTAATTGACGCTTCAAGCCAGGCATCGCTGCTGAGACCAGGGGTGGTTACCGCAGAAAGAAATTATAAATAAAAATCCCAACCAGTGCAGCCGGGATTTTAATCCACAACCTCTCTGTCTCGAAGCCAGCGTCTTGCCTCGAGACCAACCAGTCCCCCCTATTCTAGAAATAAAATACTACTCAGAAAGAATAATCACATTCAGGCAACTAGAAGAAAGCTGTAAAACAACTTACATACAAATCTGCACACCATGTAAAAACAATTAAAAATAGCGTGAAGAGTTGTATTAGACACTAAATGAGATTATAAACAAGACTGATAACAATGACAACATATTAGTGATGGGGGACTTTAATGGAAGTCTTGGGAAATGCAACAGTGAAAACAGTTATCCTGAGATCCTTTGGTGATATAAGCTGAAAAAGATGAAAATGGATGCAGACTGCTAGAATCATGTAACCAAAATGATTTGTTCATCACCAACACATTCTTCAAACTCAGACATTCGCAAATATACACCTGGTACAAGTGGAATGACACAATCTGTAGAAGCCAGACAGATTTTTTGCTAACAAGAAAAGAGTAAACAACAGCAGAGCTGTCCCTAATATTACAGATGACACAGATCATGAAATGGTTATGATCACCTTTGTAGAATCTGTTGCATTCATCTGATATGTTATCGTTTCTGTAAAAAAAAAAACAGCACAATAAAATTTAGCACTGAACTGTTTTCATTCACATCGGTCTGACAGCCTGAACTGGATTTGTCAAAAGAATGAACAAATGGTCTGAAATCTTTGACTACAAAATTGGATGAAATTTCTGCCATGCTGGTTATTGAGTTATTTGTGGCTCATCATCATTGCACTCTGAACATGTCCATAGTTGCTCAGATCCCCTCCTCAGCAAGTGACCAGTGACTGATGACTCCATTTCTGTATTGGCTGATAAGTCTTCTTAAAACGTCCACTAAGTTTCTTGTTCCTGGCTATGCCATCTTAACTCCCATCTCTTTCATCCAAAGGAATGATATGGATTCATAGTTGTCTAAGTCCTGTGCCCTTCCCACATCTCAGAGGACATTGATGATGTCCGCCTGATCCATTAGTTGACCATCTTCAATGATAGTGCAGATAGCCAACCTGTCTGCTCTTTCATTTCCCTGTAGTCCCGCATGTCCAGGGATAGAGACAAAGATGACCCTACATATTTTTGACTTCTGCAATGACTCTTCCCATTGCATGCCTACAGAGCCTGCCTCCACTTTTTTTATCATGCTCTTCCAATCACTCAATATGCAGGCCTGGGTGTAGATTTGTGATTCTAACCAGATGAATGCTCTGGTCACTGCCATCACCTCCATTGTCATGTTTCTCATGGTCATAATGTATGCACCACTGTCTTTTTTGGACTGTTCTACCTGCCAAGTTCTCTCCAGTAGCCTGCAGTGTTCTCCATCATGATGATTCTGTAGGCACTGATCTGAGAATGGTCCTTGTTTGGCTTCGGTAGCAGTAGTAGTATGTAGCTGTGCAGTCACTCCTCTTTAATCTGGCCACTCTAAATGCTGGCATTAAACTCTGGCCAGTTTTTTTAAATCGTCAGGTAAATGCTAAATTGCCTATGTCGTCATAGCGAACACCATCTGGATAGGAGCAGTGTTGTGTGAATGGCATCAGTTATGATAGTGAGATTTTTTCCCAGCACTACATCCTCACACAATTCCAAGAGTGAATCCCCGTATCTTCATTCCTATAGTGTCATTTCTTTGGTCAGTCTGCTCAATGTAGCGTGCAAGCAGGGCCTTCCCTTTGCTCTCATCAGATTTGTGCCAGGCCTGTGCTCTGGAAGTCTGGTATGCCTCTGTGTCGTGTTGTGCCATTTCTGCTCTGATGAAGGTGCCAGAATGTGGCTACCAATTTTTCTGAGCACACTTTTTTTCAGAAATCATCCCACTTGGCATCCTTAGCCTGCTTAGCATGTAGTTTAAAGTGCATCATTTTTTGGCCAACCTTTTCTTTCAGACTCTTCAAGAGCTCAGGTTGTGTTCTACCATTCTTTCCGGCTTTCTGCCATGTCTTGGCCGTTTGACTTTTGTTCCGCCTAGCTTCTTTGACTTCTACATTCCACCAGGGTAGCTGTGTCCATCTCTCCTGCGAGGGGGGCCCTGTTTTCTATGTCTGATTTTGCTAATGACATACTGGTCTGTGTTCTCATAGAGAAATGTGTTGTGCTGGTTGTATCTCATCATCACTGTTTGACTTAGTCTGATAATGCTTACTATGGATGCTCAAATAACATTTTCCTACCCACACCTATCTTTCCAGTCGATGTTGATGGATGAGTAGAAAGTATCAAATCACCTTATTCGCTTGCAGAACTACACATTCGTCTTTGGACTTCCGTCAATATGGCAGATAGGTGGCAGGAACCTTTGAGACTCTGTCTAATAAGTGTTCCTTGTTGCAGTTTCCTCAGATTCCAAAGTCCTTGCTGTTGGAGCTACTGAGTTTAGTGCTCTGTGCACACCGCGAGCTGTGTTTTTCATCCGGATCGTGTTTAAATATTCTGATTGTTCACAATAAATTATAATATTGTATGACGAATGTCAGTTCTGTTGTGTTCACTTTTGGTGCCGCTTGGCCTTATGTCTTTTGGTGTGTGCTGTAGCTGCTATGATGGGGACTGCAGCTGCCTTTCTTTGTTTGGATCCTTCAAAGAGATGAGTTTTAATTCGGATGATTCCACTGGCACGGGCGGTTGAGCAATTATGGATTTTATTTCTTTTTCAGTGATACCAGGATCTTCGACTAACCTCTAACCACGTTTGTCTTCACTATCACTGTTTGAAATAAACTCCATAAATTCTTTATCAATACAAAAATCGCTTTCTAGCTATGTTAGAAAAACTATTTTGTTTACACAGTACCAAGTACAAACAAGCATGGTAGAAAGATTTATGTACCCTCTGGTCGGATTGCAGTGGACACTGCAAACACATTACACAAATTTTCTCAATTTTTCCTATTTCAAAGTTTAAATAAAAACACTTCAATGGGCTTAACCAATATTTAATGCATTTATAAGGTCAACACATCTAAAAATAGCTACAGCTTCCCTCCATGTTGGACAGAAACAGAAATTTAAAGTGAAGTGTTCTAAGTGAATCTAAGTGAAAAGTTGTATATATATGTATATGGCCTTAGGCATCTTGGCAAGACGGTTGGTAGCAAGCAATCACGATAAGTCAGTAGTTTGGTAAAGCATTAGTGTCTCATACTGGGTGCTGCTTTACTGAACATCCTCTCTCATGACTGAATTTGCTAATCCTGGACAGACAGATCCATCCACAGAACGAGCAAGGTGTATTTGCGGTACCTGGCCTTGTCTCTTTTCTCTTGCGCCTTTTGTCTTCTGAATTTGATATCAGCACTGTCTTGAAAGTTGCTGGGCCATTTTTATGTTTGCTCTCCATGTGCTATGATCCTCAGCCACATTTTCCCAGTTTCTTTCACTTATAGAAAATTTCCTCAAGGAAGCCCTGCAAGCATCCTTATATTCAGCACTCGTCTGCCCTTTGGTCTCTTTCTGTCCTTAAGTTCACCATACAATATTTGTTTGAGAATACAATTGTTTGCCATTCTTCTTACATGGCCCAGCCACCTTAGTCTACGAATCCTAGGTGTTGCCATGATCGATGGGAGTTTGGCTCATTGTAAGACATTAGAGTTAGTTACTTTGTCCTGCAATTTGATGTTTGTATGTGTTTGTGTGTGTGTATGCGTGCCAGCGAGAGAGATATGAGTGTGTGAGGGGAAATTGGGGGGGGGAGGGGGGGGGAGAGTTAGTTACACATCCATAGCACTGAAGGGAAGAATGTAATATAGATGTTCATAGCAGTGAAAGTATTAATAAGTAAATTAGAAAACTAATCTGTTTAGTTTTATTTGATGTAGTTTGATCTTGAACTTTGTCACTTTATTTTGTTCACTTGCTCTTTTATTGCCTGGACATCTTTCTTATTTATAATTTTGATTATTTCTTTATGAATTCTTGGTGCAGTTTTCTGCAAGCCTGATCTGTTAAATTAATTCTATCTATCTATTGTCCTTGCTAGAAATGACTCATAGGGCAGAAATTCTAGACTTCATGCCTGACAAACTTTACTGTTAAGCATCAGATTTTGCACACGTCTATATTTTGCTACAAATCAGTGTCCTGGGTGAGCCTCTCATTCTCAGCAAGGAGCAAATACTCACTGTTTTTGTACCTTGCCGCAGTGTTCTTTTTATTCTTAATTATTGCTATTTAAATCTTCAGTTACTTTTTACCTCAAGTTATCCTTCGTGTCCACTGCTCTTTTAGAGTTTTTTACATTCATTTTTGTTCATATTCCAGATTGTTTATATTGGATATTTTTTATACAGCAAATTTCATGTTGCACCCTTTATTGTATTTATTTATCTTTTAAAAAAAAATTCTGTTTGCTCCTTCTGCCTGACATTCATCATCATCATGTACCATAACAATTGACATAGGTGATCATGTCCTTCCACAATCTTCTGTCCACCGTGCATCGTATCAATTCTGTTGTTGACTGTTTTCCATGCCATGATACCAAGCTAATCAGTATTTTCTCTCTTTGTTGTCCATGATCTCTCTTTCCCTGTATTTTGCCAGCTGTAACCGAGTATTCCAACTTTCCTCTTCTTTTGATATGCCCGAAAAATGTTGATTATTTCTTTCTGATGTTTCTTAGGAGCTCCCTTTTTGTGTTTGTCCTTTTTGAGAATTTCCTTGTTGGTCTTTTTAGCTGTCCAGGGAATTTTTAACATTCTTCTGAGAAATCCCATCTCTGTGGCCTCTAATCGACTTTTCATTTGTTTGTTTACGGTCCATGATTCGCTTCCGTAGTTCAGAATTGGTTCTATAGAGTAGAGCACTGATGAACCCTCTCTCTCACTTCTATTGACATAGATTTGTTGCATAAGTTTTTCATTTTCTGAAATGCTATTTTGGCCTGAGGTATTCTACTTTTTATTTCTGTGGTGCATCTTCCATCCGATGTTATTATTGTGCCCAAGTATTTGAAGCGTTGCACTTGTTTCAAATTTGTCCTGTTTATTTTATGCTGCATGATGGTGATGATTGTTTCTTTGATATGACCATTACTTCTGTTTTCTTAGTTTTCAGGCTGAGACGTTGACTTCAATTCCTTTTATATCTACTATTGATCACTTAATATTTTTTATGTAAATTGAAAACAAATCCGGCGACAGAACGCAGCCTTGTCTGACTCCTTGTTTTATATATTGGACTGTCTTGTTTGGTTGCTAATTCTTATGGCTGCTGTTTGTTGCCAGTATATGTTTTTTATGATTTGCAGATCCTTGCCAACGATGCTTAATCTCTCCAGCATATTGATTATTTCTACACTCTTTACTTTGCCAAATGCTTTTGCGTAAAGCATATATATAGATCTTTCTTTACCTCCATAGCTCTTTCTATCAATTTTCTCAGTATGTATATTGCATTATTGGTGCCCTTTCCTTCCACAAATCCACATTGTTCCTCATTTATTTCTTGTTTTATTTTGTTCCTTATGCGTCTCATGATGAATCTTAGTAATATCTGACATTCCATTTTTTCTCTTCAATTTAAAATCATTGGTAAACATTTTGTTTTTAGGATGTACAGCCAGCAGAAATTGACCAGAAGGCAGAGTCCTGGCGACACGCTATAGAAACATCTCTGACTACATATATTTCATCACACTACAAATATGGCGTCACCACTGTATTTGGCAGCAGCAGTGATGGGAATGTCACTATTATTGCTTGCATTGAAAGTCATGCCTTTGAACCTAAGAACTGGTGGTATGTTTTTACAGAAATAAATGTTGTTTTCAGCATTTTTACATAAACACACTCAGACAAATTTGTAATTTATCAAAAGCTGGATAAGTGAAAATTGGTTGGTGGCTACACAAACGTTAGTTACAATTGTTCACGGCATGATCTTTAGTTCAATGTCCTAGTCATGATCTTGGTAACTATGACACAAATGACACCCTTATATAATGCAAATGAGGCCCACTACAGCTAAACAGTCAGGTGTTTCTAACCTAAATTCTGGACTGAGCCGTCATTTTTACCCACTTCCCCACAATAAAAACAGGTAATGTTTATATAGTGCTGCAGACATTGCTGTGTCTGTTGTTTCAGTTCATCTTGCAAATTTGCTAAAATAACAACATATCACATGCTTAGTTGACTTTAGAGCAATGTTATAGGACTTAGAATTCATGCACAGTTTTTTGTTGATGTTATTTTAGTCTAGGTAAATTTTCTCAGATCTGATACTTGACTTGTAGGCACTTCGGAAATCAATGGATGCTGTTTCCAGAAGTAGTGGTCCCTAGGCAATTGACCAACTGGTCACGCGCTTGCCCGAAACTATCCAAATAGTACATTATTTGTTTTTACATTGTTTTCCGACGTTTCAGTAAGTTATTTTATTAAACTTAAGTTGTTTTCTAACAATGAGACATTAATACGCCTATTTATATAATCAAATGTGGTCGAAAACGATTGCATTTTGTTTTACAACGGATTTTTCAGCTTCATGCAATGGTTTCATCATATTTTCTACCAAAATAAGGTAAGATGCAGTTAAATAACATGGATATTTAGATTCAAGTCCACTTCTACATATTTGTGGGAAGTTTTAAATTGATCTGTCAGTGCCGAATGAAATTATCAGCATTTGAACGACCATAAATTTTCCCCATTGATAAGCGATCAGCTACTATGTCCACTTTTGAACTTAAAGTCATCATAAAATAAAATGCTGCTAAGTTTGGCTAAAATAATAAAGATAACTTGATTCTACAATCACTTATACATATTCGTGGAAAGTTATACCTTGATCTGTCAGCGCTGTTTGAAATTATTGGCATTTGAACGACTACACCGTTATTGGAAATGTTCTCCATGTTTGGGCTTTTCAACCATCATCTTGTGCCTCTTACTCAGACTCAACGTTCTTTTTTAGTTATTATAATTAGTTATACTTCTTTAAAAATATAGTATTTCATTTTCCTATTATTATAATATATTCCTACTTATTAAATTGGAAGTTGTTTTTAGATTTTTTGTTACTTTTTTTGTTTTTAACTTTGATGTAATACAAAAAATTTGGCTTTTTTTGTGTATGGCCAACCTGTCACTATGGTTTTTTTCTTCTTTGCATCATTTAGCGTGGTATTAATTCATTAAAAAAATTGTAACTTTTTTTTCTAATTGTCGTACAAACATGATATGGCTATTTAGATATCCTGTTCTCAATTATTAGAAATTATTTTGAAAAAAATACCAAAGTGACTAACTTGAGTGTAATTTTTCTATAGTACATTAAAAGAAATAGATCAGAAGCAGAATAGTAAAAGCAGCAGTGAATTTAAAAAAACTTAGACAAATCAAAAATACGAAGTAAGAAAACTAGACGTAGAATGTTCAACTCCAACACATTATCAACCTTTACCTATGCATGTGAAAGCTGGAAAACAGCAAAAGAGATTGAGAGAAAACTTATTAGTTCTGAAGACAAATGCCTAAGAAGAATATTCTGTGTACAATGGGATGAATTCAAGAGTAATATAGAGATAAGAGAAATGGCAATGCAACCAACAATCTTCTCTACAATTTGGAAGAGAACAACAACATATGTCGGATATGTGCTGAGAAAAGACAAGAGAATCCCAAAACAGACTCTTCTATGAAAAACATTAGGTTACAGAAAAAGAGGAAGAGATACTAAAAAGAACACAGAAGACAGTGGTACATCTTATCACCAGGCTTGTTCAATCTATACACTGAGCAAATCTTTAAAAACATCACAGAGATGTCAGCCCTAAACATTAATGAAAAGATAATCAATAACCTAAGATATGCTGATGACACTATTACTAGCAGAAAATCCTAAAGATCTGCAACAATTACTTAATGAAATAAACATAACAAGCAAAAATATAGATTAGATATGAATATCAAAAAGACTAAAGCTATGATCATAAACAAAGATAATACTTATAACCTACAAGTGAATATCAAAGTTGAAGAAATAGACCTGGAGACAGTTCAGAGCTACAACTACCTTGGACTTCTGGTTCCAAGATGGTGGAATGGAGTTCATGTTCTCTAAACCGCTGCAGGATTAGCATTTGGGGGACTGATTAATTTCAGCTGTCCAGTACATATTTCTGCGTTAAAGTCAACCTGAAGTTCCACTTAACGGATTGGCGCCGATGCTGCTGAGTCTTGCACAAGGCAATATTCCTCTTTGGGAGGTCAAGTGTTGTGAATGCGACCTTCCCCTGTCTTGGAGTTGATATGCGGTTTACGTCAAAACATTGAGTGCTGTTCAATGGCCGTCGTTGGAATTGTTTTGACGCCAATTATTTACAAGTTACAGATCATTAATATGGACTACTCTGCCAAGTCTGTCAGTCGAAGGTTTCACCTTAGAGATTTTGCATCATCGTTATGGTGTTTCGTGCGTTGTTGGCTGCATTCACTAGATTAATCTGTCGTTTGTAGGCACATCCATTGTGTGTGGTACGTCATCATGATGGATGATCGTATATCCCTAAACCAGCCATACGCTTACAATGGAGGACGAAATGATGGAGTTTTGTTCATGACTTTGCAGGCCCGGTGTGACTCTTGGGGTTTTCATGTTGGTCAGGAAAGATGTTGTCTAGATTCAAGAGGGCTACTGTGTGATTGAGGGTAGACTTGTGAATTAGTTTATCATTTCACAAATTCACATTGCAGGGGAGATCTGAGCGCTTACGGACTGTAGTTTAATGTATGATGAGGATAATCCGACGAATAACTGTGTTTCATATGCTTGGATCTGGAAACAAAAACAATGTCCTAACATCATCAAGCGCTTTACATTAAAAGAAATATGATGATCAACATTTTCAGGAGAACGCGAACTTCCGGTCAGTATGGCAGATAGGCAGCAGGAACCGTTAAAGGCTATGTCTGAAGAGTATTCCTTGTTACAGTTTCCTAATATTTCAAGTCCAGCTTGTTGCCAGAGCTACTGAGTGTAGTGTTCATCACACTCTGTGCACACCGAGAGCTGTTTGTATCATCCATTTTGACTGTGTTTCAATATTCCGATTGCTTATGATAAATGATGATATCTTATGATGGGGAACAGATAGCTGTGATCTCTTTCTGTACGGTTTTGCCTTATTGTCTTTTGGCGTGTGCTATGAAAAAAGACACAGCAGCTTACTAAAAGTAATCTTGGAAGGGAAAATACAAGGTAAAAGAGGCAGAGGCAAACCAAGACTAACATGGATGAGTAACATCAAAAGATGAACAAGTCAGCCTATGGCATCCTGCACCATCAAAGCAAGAGATAGAGCAAAATGGCGCTCCAGCTTTTGCTAGTCTATCTCTTGTCTCGTATTTATTATAGCATTACCATTTTTGGGGAGGCATAGGCCATTTTTCAGATCAGTGTTTGGTCTTTGTGTTTATTTTTATTTGTTCAAATTGTTGTTTTTTTTTTTTTTAGAATAGTATTTCCTTGTAGTATTGATCTTTATATATATATATATATATATATATATATATATGGACTTCTGTTTCCAAGATGGCGGAACTAGTCCACGTTCTCTCGATCGCTGCAGAAAGTGCATTCGGGGGTCTGATTAATTTCTGTTCTCCATTGCACTTCTCTGCGCTAAAGCCAAAATGATGATCTACTTATTACATCTGCGCCGATAAAGCGGTGTCGTGCTCCGGCAATATTCCATTTTCGACAAATCAAGTGTTGTGAATGTGACCTTCCACCGTCTAGACTTGATCTGCGCTTTACCTCACATTGGTGCTGTTCATGAGCGTTGTTGGAATTGCTTCAGTTAAGTTATTTACATGTTGCTCATTAATGTGAAATACTTCGTCAGCCGCAGTTTTATCTCTTAAAGGAATTTGCACCATGTTTTGTTCATCATAGGCTGCATTCACTAGAATAATCAGGATTCTAAAGGGTGCGTCATTGCTGTGCGTGCGACATTGTTGTGTGTGCTACGTCATTGTAATGGCTCATGGTAAATCCCTAGACTGGCCGTATGCTAATCGTACGGTCTGTTGTTTGATGTGCAACAGGGATAATCTGACGACTAACTGTGTGTTTACATGTTCGGAATTGGAGTCAACAACGATGGCCTAACATCATCAAGCGCTATACATTTTTAAAGAAATATGACGATCATCATTTTCAGGAGGATGTGAACTTCCGGTATATGGTGGATAGGTGGCAGGAACCATTGAAGGCTATGCATGAAAAGTGTTCCTTGTTGCAGTTTCTTCATATTCCAAGTCCATGGGGGACTGGTTGGTCTCGAGGCAAGATGCCGGTCTCGGGACAGAGAGGTTGTGGGTTCAAATCTCAGCTACACCGGTTGGGATTTTTATTTATGATTTTTCTCTGCGGCAACCACCCCTGGTCTCAGCAGCGAGGCC
The DNA here is from genome assembly GCA_032433765.1 of Megaustenia siamemsis. Classification (NCBI taxonomy): domain Eukaryota; kingdom Metazoa; phylum Mollusca; class Gastropoda; order Stylommatophora; family Ariophantidae; genus Megaustenia; species Megaustenia siamemsis. The sequence continues at coordinate 22,891,912 of JAVIAB010000091.1, read as the reverse complement.
TGGCTTGAAACGTCAGTTACTCATCGACGGAAAAAACATGAGTACCTCCGAAGTCTAAGTTATCTGCCTGTGCGGCGAGGGACCCTGTGCACACTGTTGCCAGGGAAAAATGGAATAACACGCAAAATTCAGTTCCTAGTCTCTAGGGACTTCGTCAGAGTTGAAAGCTGGCGAACGCAACAACATATATATATATATCAACCTGATGAAGGCTTTTGTAGAAATGTCTTTTTTTTGTCTCGTCTGTCTACTAATTTAGCTGCTAGGTACAATTTTATGATTATTTTACATTTTTGAGGAATTCACTGAGGGACTGGCAATAAAGTAATAAAGCATGTTCATAGCATTCATCATGTAGTGAAATATGTTATTATTTCAGATATCAGAATGGTATTCATATGATTTGAAAAAGACAGATGAAATTTACTAAAAAAATGTGAAAAAGGATATATGTAATTTATAAGTACATTGCTATGACAGTTGTTAACAAAATGGTCCCAAAGAATTTAAGGAAATTGTTTTAACAAAATAATTACATTTTGAAAAAATTTTGAGAAATGTTTTAAAAAAGTTTATCATAACTAATTACTAACAAAGAAATGTGAGAGAGAGCTGAAAGCAACCATCAGCCAACAGCTTATTAAAATCTTACTCCGCCTGCCCACAGTGGTCCTGAAAAGAGACTAATCAGTCAGGTCAATTGTGTAAGAGACTCAAAGGGAGAAGGCAATCTGATACCAGAAATGTGTGCTGAAGGAAGATATTTTGGCAGAAAGGCACAGATATTACAGCTTGCTGTAAGCCATTAACCCTTTCAAATGATCATGGGAGAGGTGTAATAATATGGCTTTTGACGTCTTGACAGATAGTTAGCAAACAATCATGATAAGTCAGTAGTTTGGTAAAATATTAGTGTCTTATGCTGGATGCTGCTTTGCTGAACAGCTTCTCTCGTGGCTGAATCTGCCAATATTGGACAGACAGATCTGTCTGCAGAATGAACAGCATGTATTTGTTGCCTCATCTCCTTTCTCATGTGTCTTTTGTCTTCTGAATTTGATATCAGTACTGCCTCGAAAATTGCTATGACATTTTTTATTTTTGTTCTCCATGTGCTACAATCTGCAGCGAGAATTACCAAGTTTTTTTTTCATTGATAGAGCCCTCAATGAAGCCCTACAAACATCCTTATATCTCAGCACTGGTCTGCCCTTTGGTGTCTTTCCATCCTTAAATTCGCTATACAATATTTGTTTTGGAATATGATTGTTTGCCATTCTTCTTACATGATCCAGCCACCTTAGTCTACAACTCCTAAGTGTTGGCATGATGGATGGGAGTTTAGCTCATTGTAAGACATTAGAGTTGGTTACTTTGTTCTGCCATTTGATTATAATCTTTCGAAGGCAATACACATGAAAGCTGTTCAACCTTTTCTCCTGCTTTGCATAGATAGTCCAAGATTCTGATCTATATAGAAGCACACAACTTTGGTAAATTTGAATCTTAGTCCTGAGTGTTAATTTGGTATTGGCCCATGCTGTATCTTTAAGTTTACCAAATGTGGAAGCTGCCTTTCTGATTTGGGAATTTATTTCTTCTTCAAGGACGACAGTGGTTGTGACCATAGAACCGAGATAGGTGAACTTTCTCACAGATTCAAGGGGTGTGTAATCATCATATAAACACAGGAGGAGAAGAATAATTAATATAAACTTTGACTGTAAGACTGCCATGTGATAAAAACTCAGACGGAAACATATCTTCTACCTTTTAGCTCCCAGTGGAGCATAGGTCTTCAACAAACACTTTCCAAGTCGTTCTGTTTTTTGCAATTCTTTTAAGATCATTCCATGTCTTCCCCATCATCTTCATCTCTGCTTCGATCTGTCTTCTCCAAGAATTCCTTGGTCTTCCTCTTTGTCTTTTCCCCTGGGGATTCCAAAAAAGGGCCTGTTGTATAATACTCTCAGTTGGCTTCCGTAGTGTGTGTCCTATCCATCGCCATCGTCTTCGCTGTATCTCTTTATCCACTGGTATTTGACCGGTGCATTTCCATAATTCCACGTTAGTGACTTTGTCCTGCCATTTCCATCCCTTTATTCTGTGCAAGCATCCATTAATGAAAGTCTGTACCTTCGTGATTGTCAATTTTGTTATTCTCCATGTTTCACAGCCATATAATAGGACCGACTTAACATTTGAGTTGAAAATTTGTATTTTTGTATTTAGCCTAATTTCTTTGGATTTCCATATGTTTCCCAGTGCAATGAAAGCTCCTCTTGCTTTTGATATCCTTATTTTGGTATCATTTTCTGTTCCTCCCTCTTTATCTATATTACTGCCCAGATATATGTAAGATTGTACGTCTAGTAGAGGTATTTCTCCTAGTTTTATTTGGTCAACTGCATTAATTCTCATAATGTTGGTCTTATCTTTATTAATCTTTAGTCCTAGCTGTTGTGATCTCTCATCTAATATACTCATTTTATCCTGCATCTGTTGATGGCTGTGTGATAGGAGAGCTATGTCATCAGCAAAGTCTAAATTATCAAGTTGTTTGGTCAGTGACCACTGGATCCCATTTCTGTTGTTTTGAGTTATTTTCATAATCCAATCTATGGCCAGTAGAAAGAGAAATGGAGACAGGAGGCATGCCTTACTCCTGTTCTAATTTAAAATGCTTCTGTAAGCTGTCCTTCATGCACCACACTACATTTCGTTCCTTCATACATTGTTTTTATCAGGTTAATAAACTTTATGGGGATTCCGTAATGACTCAGCTTCCAAAGCATTCTTCTGTCTAAACTATCAAATGCCTTTTCGTAATCTATGAATCCAATATAAAGTGGGGATTTTAGTTCTAAACTTTGTTCAACTATTATACGTAGAGTAGTTATTTGTGTGCTACCGGGGCCTCATTATGAGGAAAGTAAAGAATAGTGACACTGTGACCTTCCAGGCATGTCGTAAGAGGCGACTAAGGAGGTTGATCGATGGCGTGACAAGCTCTCATTGTAAAAAGTATTGTTATGGAAACCATAAGTTTTGGAAGCAGTGATCTCTGCAATATGTGCCATTTTGGCACACAAGGTTTCTGTTTTTTGAGATTGTGGTTCTGCCCTATGTGCCGTCTTCGGCTCGAAAGGACGATTGATAGATAGTTATTTGATCAGCACATGATCTGTTCTTCCTAAAACCTGCTTGTTCATCTCTCAAGTATTTCTCTATAGCCTCTTTTAGTCTCTCCAGAATGATTCTGCCTAATATTTTTCCTGGCACTGATAGTAGCATAATTCCCCTATAATTTGTGCACTCCTGTAAACTTCCTTTCTTTGGTAGTTTGATCATATAACCTTCTCTCCAGTCTTTAGATATTTCTTCCCTCTCCCAAATTTTATCCAATAGATCATGTAACATCTTGGTAGAGGTGTTAATATCTGCTTTGATGGCTTCCGAAGGAATTTCATCTGGTCCTGTGGCTTTACCATCTTTTAATAGTTTGATGGCTTTCACTATTTCTTCTTTGCTTGGTTTTCCGCAGTTAACGTGTAACTCTTTTTCTGCTGGTAGTATATCTGGAGGATTATTTGAGCCGGGTCTGTTCAAAAGTTCTTCAAAATGCTCTTTCCATCCATTTGTTCCCTTATATTACTAAGCATATTTCCTTTCTTATCTTTGATAAAGGCGTTGATCTGTTTGTATTTTCCACCTAATTTCTTTGTGCTGTTGTACAGTTCTTTCATATTCCCTTTATTTGCTGCTTCTTCTGCCTCTTTAGCTAGTTCATCTATATATTTCCTCTTATCCCTTTTAATGCATCTTCTCACTTCTTTGTTCACCTCTGTGTAAGCTTCCTGTGTCTTGGCTTTATTACTTCTTGTTTTGCTTTTATTTATGTCTGCTTTCTTGATCTTTCTTTCTTTAATTTTATCCAGTGTCTCTGCTGTCATCCATGCCTTATCCTGGTGTTCTCTTTTCCCCAGTGTTTCTTCGCATGTCTCTTTCCATATATTTTTTACCTGTTTCCAATGATCTTCTATATTTATTGTATTTTCTAGTTGTTGGAGGACTTTATATTTGTTTGATATTGTGACTGCGAATTTATCTTTAATTCCTTGTTCTTTAAGAAACCCTACATTGAAATACTTTCTACCCTTATTCGGTGTAGTATACCTTTTTAATTTAATTTTAAGTTTGGCTTACAGAAGATGATGATCAGAAACTACATCTGCCCCTCTATATACTTTTACATCCTGTAAGGATGACTTAAACTTATTATTAATACATATGTGATCAATTTGATTTTCCTTTCTATGATATTGTGACACCCATGTAGCTTTGTGTATTCTTTTATGTTGGAATATTGTTCCTCCTAGGCTCATTTGATTAAGGGCGCAGAAATTCACAAATATCTCTCCATTCTCTCGTTTATATCTCCAAGTCCATGTTTTCCCATAATCTCTTCGAAGCCTCTGTTGTCTGATCCTACCTTAGCATTTAGGTCTCCCATCAAGATTATACTATCCTTGGCTAGTCTTGCAGCCATCTGACATTGTAGCTGTTTATAAAAATCATCTTTAACTAAGTCATCTTTATCGTTGGTTGGTGCATAGCATTGTATAATGTGTAATTTTATTTTGTTTTTGGTTGTTCTAAATGTTGCTCTCACCAGTCTTGGTCCCACTGCCTCCCATTCTAGGAGTTTAGCTCATTGTAAGACATTAGAGTTGGTTACTTTGTTCTGCAATTTGATTATAATCTTTCGAAGGCAATACACATGAAAGCTGTTTAACCTTTTCTCCTGCTTTGCATAGATAGTCCAAGATTCTGATCTATATAGAAGCACACAACTTTGGTAAATTTGAATCTTAGTCCTGAGTGTTAATTTGGTGTTGACCCATGCTGTATCTTTAAGTTTACCAAATGTGGAAGCTGCCTTTCTGATTTGGGAATTTATTTCTTCTTCAAGGACGACAGTGGTTGTGACCATAGAACCGAGATAGGTGCGAGATAGGTGAACTTTCTCATAGATTCAAGGGGTGTGTAATCATCATATAAACACAGGAGGAGAAGAATAATTAATATAAACTTTGACTGTAAGACTGCCATGTGATAAAAACTCAGACTGAAACATATACTCTTGTTTAACCAGCTAAAGGAGGATGTTTTAGCTCAAAGGTTCAACATTACTTTCAAAACTGTATAGAGAAGCTTTAGACAACAGTCAAACTCATCTAAAACACTTTGATGTGAAAACAAAGGAATAAAGAACAAAATTTTTTCAGTGTATTGGAACAAATAAATGACTTTCTATCTTCTAATTTTGCTGTTTCTCCTTATTTACAAAAATTTGAACAATTATCTCTAGTGAAATGATTACATAACTATATCACGATCTACGAGGTAGACTATATAGCTTTTTTTCTGTTAAAGGAATGGAAGATGGAGAGGTCAGTGGTCAGTCACATTTCCTGCAACTGGTGGATCAGCAGAAGTGAATGGTTTATTGCGAGTACAGGTAAGAGGAAAGCAAGTATGTAATTAAGTCAGTGACAAAAGTTTGCAGTGACATATATTATATGTAACACAGTTACCAACCACATCATGTAACAATCCACAGCATCTCATCAGATGTATTTTAGATTATGATATAAATCGAAATCTAGGTCAGAAAATTCCTCAGTAATTTGAGTGCAACTGATAAACATTTATGAAGACCAACTACATGCATTTTCGCTAAGTAAAGTTTTAGTAGTGGGGCTTCACATTTATTATTTTTGTCACTATCAAATAAAACAATGACTGTTTTTGGTAAAGTGTTAATCGTAACAAGTAGATAAATGTCTTATTTATGTTATGGCTCAAATACAGCACTATGATCCAGTAGGTGTTCAATTTGTGTGAATTTATTGAAATAATATTTCTAATCCTAATTTTTTACTGTTAAACTTGGTGGCCATTGTTTTTATGCAGTACAGAACCTCCCATGACATTTCTCACACAATGTTATTGAATGTGTTGTTTCCATATCATCATTAATGTTGATGTGTCTCTCTTATGTCTCTCAATTGTCCTTTCGGCAGAAATTCTAGACTTTTGTGTCATCTGATCTTTGTTATCAAGTGTCAATCCTTGCACAGGACCCACATTGTACCTAGGCACATGGCTCTGTTCTGGACGAGTTACTCAATCTCAGTGAGGGAGCTAATGCCTCCTGTTGTTGCCTCTCACCTCAGTGTTCTTTTTAGTGTTTCTCTAGGTTGGCCTCTTTTTCTTTTACTCTCTGGTTCCCATTTGAGGGCTTACTTTGAGATCTCTTGTCATCTTTACTCATCACATGGGTAACATGGCCACTTTCTTCTCTTGATTATAGATGAAATTGTTGGATGTTTTATCATTTCTCTTATTTCTGCACTAATCTTGAATTCATTCTATGGTATACAAAGTGATTTAAAAAAAAAATCAAATGCACCCAGTTTATTTTAGATTTCTTGGGGGCCTCGGTAGCCAAGTTGGGAAAACCACCCGACTGGACTACCGACGTTCGGACAGCCCATGTTTGATTCCCACTGGGAGCAGTGTGAATTGTACTCGTGGTTGGGGGAAAAAAAATACCCCCACGGTCGACCCAGCCGTTGGCAGAAATGGGTTCCACGGGTATTACCCTGGGAAGGTGAGGAATGTTGCCTCGCTTCTGAGTTTCAATGCTTGAGGCAACATTATACAGAAATTTCCTAATTTTTCTGGATAGGCGGCCGAGCACATATAGGTGTAAACTCACGTGCTAAGAAGCCGGTTCAAGTCTCGTACCTTACCTTTACCTTTATATCTCTTTAGTTGTTTTTCAGCTCTCGCAGGTATAAGTAATGTTTGTCTCAAATTTAAAATAATTACTTTTGTATGCCTTGCACAATACTGGCTCTAAGTTCTTGAGCTTTTCTTTTGTAGTTAATTGTCCTACATAAATTCTACATTAATTTAAATTGTTCATGCATTTGATGTGATTCTCTATATTGTGTTCCATATTTAATATCACACACACACACAAAAATACCACTCTCAAAGACCTTACCTTTACACAAACATATATTTTTTTATGTTAAAGTAATTGTTTAACGTTATTTATGTTGATTGATGTAACGTTAATTAGCATTTCTATCCATACAATAATAAAATAAAAATACATTTTGCCATTTAGGTCACCTAAAACAAAAATGGCACATCACTAATCTACATAGGCTTTTCAGACTTTCACTTTGTCATATTAAATTATATTATAACATTAACAATTTTCTATGTGAAACTGAGACGACTATTAGTGTTGTGGGCGAAGAAAAGAAATTTGGACAACTCACGTGAAGAGTAAGAACTTTTTTTTTTACGTCATGGGTGCTGAAAAATATTATACCTCTAAAATGATCAATATATATAAACTACAAGATGCAGTGAATCATCAATAACCAATTACACAATAAATTAGAAAAAAAAGGAAGATCTGCCAAATAATAAATTATTAAAATATTGAAAGGCCACATATGAGTTAAGAAAGCTAGAGTTTTCTCAAAAGCATTCAATTTTCTCTTCAAGCTGTGGGTCACATGAAATTAGAAGAGAGGAGTGGGGAGGGAGGCATTTATTAGTTGGGTAAAATATATTCTTAATTTCATTGACTTACTGTTTGTTTTTAATTCCAGTTTTATAATCTGTATAAAACATTATAATTGCGAGCAACTCTATTACCAGTGCCAAGCTTGGATATTAAGAGCTAAAGAATAGAGAGAAATTGATACAGTAGAAATGGGATGCCTAAAAAGGGATACTGAATGTGACAAGGACATGACAAAACAAGAGATAATAGAGTTACAGTTACACCATAGCTGGATCAAATTAAGAAATAATAAATCACATGATTATGTCATGTTAGGATCATCAGTGCGTACTAGACATCCACAAGTGCTCCATTCTTCTCTTCAAAATACTGAGAACCTCAGAGGATAATCCTAACCTATGTGCACAAATTCCATTGCACTGCCTGGGTAGATTTCAGACAATTTTGTCCACGCTATAGCATTTTGGCATATTTTCAACTTGATTTTTTTAACTGCTAAGAGTTTTTTAATGTGTGCATTTTGCACTCAGGACTTCCTATTTTTTGCAGTTGTCCAAGAGGACTAGATATTGGATCTCACTACCCAGAGACTAGGGTAGGGTAAAACCATGGAGAAATCACTGATTTGAGCATAAAAATCATACCTCTAGACCTGTAGTTCCCAACCCCCCTTTTTTTTCTTTTTGGCCAAACCCTTCCTTCTGAGTAAAAAAATTACTTGGCGACTCCCTGGAAATCTACCTTCTTAAGCAAATAGAAAAACGTAGCGATAAATTTGTGGTTTTGGTATGTATCTATATTTTGCCTACGTCCTACAACATAGTAAAGAAAGGTATTTTTTGTAATTAAGATACCATGAAGCTTTTAAATTGTACAATTTTATATTAAATTCAACATTCACGTTGCACACATTTGATTAAGATATTGAAGGATAACATATTTTTTTTAAATACGAAGAATTGTAAAAAAAAATTTTATTTGCTTTATTCTTATTTAACCCTTAATTACGATATCATTCTGTGAGTCTTGAACGGGCCTTCAATAAATGTTGCAAGAACACCAGATCCAAGGGTCGACCACAAAAATGATGGATTGATGGAATATTAGACGCACTAGGAAACATAACAGCAGCAGAGGTGAACAGAAGAACAAAAGACCTCAAATTATGTCATTCTTGAAGCTGAAAGGCAAATTAGGAAGAAAAGAAGAAGAAGAATCTGTGAGTCACTTGTTTACGATGCCGCAGTAAAAATTACTACCACTTAAATGTACCATATTGATTTTTGAAAATCAAATTTTATTTGAACTTTTTCTACGCAGCAGTGTGTTTAATAGATTTTGAAACTGAAACACCAGCAGCAGAATTAAATGTAAATTTAGATGACTTCACCTTGAGTGAAATAGAAACCACCTTAAAGCTTATGACCAATAACAAGGCTGCTGGAGAGGATAAGTTAACAGCTGAGATCCTCAAGGCAATTGATAGCCATAATCTAATACATCTCCAAAAAATGTTCAACATCATTTGGAAAACAGAGAAGACGCCTCATAAATGGAAAAAAGGAATCATTGTTAAGATCCCAAAAAAGGGCAATCTTAGAGATTGTAACAACTGGAGAGGCGTGACACTTTTGTCAGTTGCCTCAAAGTTATTCTGCAAAATCATCCTAAATAGAATACAGGATTCAATAGATACAGTAATGCGTGAAGAACAGGCTGGGTTTAGAAAAGGGAGAAGCTGTATTGACCACATTTTCACTCTACGACTTATATTGGAGGAACACATTGAAAAGCAAAAACCGTTTGTACTTAACTTCATCGACTTCAAAAAAGCATTTGATAGTATTCATAGAGATTCTTTGTGGAAAATTCTGAAGCAATATGGTTTACCATCAAAAATCATAAATATTATCAAAGACATGTATGATGGTTACACATGTGCAGTTCGAACAGAGGAAGGACTGAGTGAATGTTTCCCAATAGAAACTGGGGTTAAACAAGGATGTATTTTATCGCCCTTGTTATTTGGAATTGTTATGGACTTCATAATGAAGAAATGCTGCACTGGTAATAAAGGCATCGAATGGATACAAGGAGACCATTTGGAAGACCTCGACTTTGCTGATGACATAGTTCTCATCAGCAGTCAGATAAAAACGATGCAGGAAAACACAAATGAACTATCATTAATAGCCAGCAAAATTGGGCTTGAGATCAATCATGAAAAGACTAAAGTCATGACTAGTTTAATTCCAACAGGTGACAAAATATACATGGAAAACAAACCAGTTGAAGAGATCGATCACTTTATCTATCTTGGAAGTCACATTGATCGAGAAGGGGATACGAGCAAAGAAATTAAAATCAGAATAGCTAAAGCAGCAATGTCTTTCAGAAGCCTTGAAAAGTTGTGGAAATCAAAACTTATCAGCACAAACACAAAACTTAGGCTATTCAAATCAAATGTACTATCAACCCTTACGTATGCGTGTGAAAGCTGGAAAACAACAAGAGATATAGAAACAAAGTTGAACGCATTCGAAAATAAATGTCTTAGGAAAATACTTGGTATAGCATGGAACGAATTCAAAACAAATGAGGAAATTAGAGAAATCGCCAATCAACCACTAATATCTTCAGTAATAAAGAAAAGACGATGGTCATACGTTGGACATGTGATGAGAAGAGATAATAACCGAATAGCAAAGCAAGCCCTCATATGGGAAACAACAGGTAAAAGAAAAAGAGGAAGACCCAGGGAGACACTGAGAAGAACATTGATGAGAGAGGCAAGAGCAGCAGGAGTCGGCTCCCTCAATGAGATAGAACTGCTTGCACAGAACAGAGACAGATGGCGAGATTTGATAAAATATCTTTAAAAGAAAACTGCTAGAACAAAAAATCCATATAGGAGAAGGTGTATCTTGGTCTACGCCCTATGGGCCGGTTACGGCTCGAAAGGTCAATAGATAGATAGATAGTGTGTTTACCCAAGATGAGATATGGGAAACTGATGCTGTAATCATTTCCTGCTTTACAATCTATTTTTAGCCAGAAACACAACCACATTATGCCACCACCACCTACACACACACCCTTCATTGTCTATTCATATGGTGGCCATAATCCATCAGATCAACACATATGTTCAGCACCCTCGTGGTGTTGTTCTCTGAATCTGTGTTACAAAGGTTTCTTTGATGTCATAAAGGTGGACAAGGAGATTTCCAATTTCATTAGGAGAAAAAGAAAGGAACAATAACAAATTTCTTTAAAAATTGACTGAATTTGAAATAAAAATTGTGCACCATTACGATTCATTTTTACTACACAATTGATTTTAAAAAATCCAGCATCAAATTAAAATAATCAAACTTGCAGTGGTCACAGTTAGTGATAATTAGGAAGATATAGGTAGGGGGATGATGTTTGCCCACGGAAAACTGTATTTATTTGTAAAAAATTTATTTTTAGATGGTAATTTTTACTATGATAGCGTAATCTAGGGTTAAATAATTTTTTTTCTTATTTAAACATGCTTACTTACCAATTTTTCCGGTTCCAGATGGAAGCATTGTTTATGGTTATGCAATGGACGGTTGATCAGTGACTCAGCAAGTCGCCATCATAAAACATTGATTGTTACCGAAATGGAAAGTCTAGTACACAATTGTAATGACATAAAACAACATTAATAGATGATGAATAAGCAGCAAAATGTCAAGAGATATAGACATAACATCAGAAATCATGACATGCATCACACTAGCATCATATGCTTTCAACAAACTGACAAATATCTTAAAAAACAAACTATTGTAATAGCATTTTCCCTTTATTGGCATGTGGGGGGGAAGATTGTTGGACCTGAGAATAAAGACCGCTTTTCCAGCTGTGCAATCACCTAGGTGTTTGGGTCTGAGTTTTTATTTCACCCCTGATAGAAAAAACGTTAGATCCCACCGGAATTCAAACCCTCATTCTCTTTGTTTGGAACTTAACAAGTTATCGATTAGGCCACCCACTCTCCAAGAAGTACTCAGTAAATGAACAAAACTTAGATTTGTTCAACTGCTGTGTGATACTAGTGCTAAGATATGGATGTGAAAATTTGAAATCTACTCAGACTTTAGACAGGAAATTAAATGCCTTTGAAAACAAATGTCTATGTAGCATCTCAAACATAAGTTGGCAAAGAATACATTTCAAACAAACAAATAAGAGACTAATCGAAACAAGAATATGTGTCAAGATTTATAAGAAGAAGGCGCTGAAATACATCAGTCATGAATGAAGAAAGACTTCCCCATAAGGCATTCATGTGGAAACCATCTGGTAAAATAAAACAAGGCAGACCAAGATAATCTTTAAGCAGAACAATTACTAGGAAAGACACAACCATGGGACTATGAAACAACAAAGACCTACATGAACTAGCAGCAAATCGATAATTTTGACAATGACTTCCACCCGATGTATTGTCTTCTACCCAAGAGGAAAGTGAATAAATGAAACTTACCAATTAACATTGATTTGATAGATATAAATAAAATAAATATATTTTGGTTAACAGTTTTTTTTTTACTGATTTCATTCCCTTTTTTCATTGATATAATAATACAAAAATATGACAAATATATTGACTGTACTCTTCAAATAGTATTGTTAAGGCGCAGAAACATTCAGTTGATATGAAAGAAAATATATTTTTTTAAAATACTTCTTCTGCTGCATACAGCTTTTGCTATGAATTTAGATGTTAGAATAGCATAGTTCACAAACAAGATGGTATGTTTGAAATAGTCACCTGTTCTCCATAGTTTGCCATGCTTTGTTGCTTCTCTAGGCCTTTTTTGTGATATCCGTATGTTGAGAGTTCTGCAGTTTTTTGGGATATGCTCTGGAGTCTGTTTAGATGCTCTGCATTCACATGTTGCAGTGTTTAAGCTATCATGTTCTGACTCATATTTTTCACATGGTTCTCTCTATTCAGTTTTTTCGGCTTGTTTCAAAAACATCTTTACTCTTTGAGGTGGTTTTACTGAAAGGTTTTTCATTTCTCCCAGGATTGTTTTGAGTGCCATACTTTGGACTTTGTCCAATTTTTCAAAGTTTGTCTTGGTTGTTGTTGCAAGGAGCTTGAAAAATATTTCATGAAGGGTCTGACTCCTGCGATGTACACTTGTTTTAGGATCTTTTTGTTGGACCCCCAGGATGTACCCACTAGTTTTTTGTTAATCATTGCCAGTCTTTGGATGGTCATAGCTTGGATTCTTTCTGTGTTTGGTTTCCAGGTGAGTTTACAGTCACTCTTTAAAAAATATTGGTGATGTTGGTGTATCTGTTTCAGATATTGTAAGATTTCCAAGCCACATTGATGTGCTTTCTTTGTGTGAGGAGAGTGAAAAGATTATAACTGTTGTTTTTGTGTTGTTTATTTTTAGACCACAGGTCTTTGTCCAGTTCCTCTACCTTCGCCATTATTTTTAGAAGCTATATCTTATATCCCTACTCTTAGGGACTCCTCCTTGAATTGTAACTGACTTGCTAAGATGATTGTTTTTTCACTCTGACTCTTTAGAATAAGTAGTCTTTTATCCAGTAGAACATGTTGTGTATAACTGCCATTTGTAGGATTTTAAGCATCAGTCCTTCCTTCCAAATTGTGTTGAAGGCACAGGAAAGGTCATATAAAATTGCTATTAATTATTTTTTCTCCTGTACAGCCCTTTTATGTCTTGTGTGAGTAAGCCAGTTGATCTTTTGTACTTCTGTTCTGTCTGTGTTGGAGCAAAGAGTGAGCTGGTTTCAACAGATAATGCCTTCTGTTGTTCAAGTATGATTTTTTTTTTTTAATTGGCTTTTAAAAAAAATGATGTTTATTTAAGCTAACATCCTATAACTGTACAATACAATCTTCATCACAACGTTGTGCTATCATTGCCAGTCCTGTACCATAGATGCAAGAGCAATAAGAAAAATAACCTCTACTGAGATGAAATGTGTTAGACGAATGACAGGAAACAGCCTGAGAGACAAAATCAGAAATGAAGAACTGAGAATAAAGGAATAATCTCTGCCATAGAATATTTAAAGTAACAACAGATAAAATGGTTAGGCCACGTGACAAGGTAGAGTGATCAAAACACATCACAATGAGCCCTCGATAAATGTTGCGAGAACACCAGACCCAAAGGACGACCATGAAAAAGATGGATTTATGTAATATTAGAAGCACTAGGAAACATAACAGCAGCAGAAGCAAACAGAAGAGCAAAAGTATGCAAATTATATTTCCCCTCGACGCTGAAAGGCAAATGAGGAAGGAAAGAAGAAGATCTTCCTATGGTAACTAAGATAAGCAGTCACTATATTGGAATCTATGGAATCAGAGTTAATATATTAATATACATCACAGCAACACATTTTATTGCTATATTTGTACACAGTGTATGTATTCAACAGAATGTTGAAGGAATTTGCAAGTTATGTGTCAGGATGATTTTTTAATATATTTTTTATTAGCATGTTCTAAATTATTGGTGGTAGCATTGTAACAACTCTTTGAATAGAAGAATTTTATATGCTATAAACAAAAACTCTCTAGAAATTTGTGTGTAAAACACCAGAATTCACAACTATCAGATGTTACAAGTATTGAATAGTTAGTTTCTGGGAAATCTTATTAACCACAAGTTTTAGATTAATATAATACATGTCAGATATTTAAAAAAAACAGGATAATCACTCATAAGAGACTTAATCATAGATTATGATACCGTAGTAAAAATTACCACATCTAAACAAATTCCTCAAAGAAATGATAGATATAATAGTAAAAGAAAGCAACAAGAAAGGTCTTGGTCTGAATAGTAAGAAAACAGAGATAATGGTTATATCGAAGAAACAAATTCCTCAAAATTTAACATTTTGCTGTATTCAAATATCCCCACCCCCTCCCTCCATGTACCTTCCAAATTACTCTAATTCAAACAACTCTTGTGACTCGGGAAACACAATGAATAACACTATGAAGTAGCCGAACATACTGACGGACTTAGGTGACTGTACTGATAGACATTGTAACATGTCCGGTTCATGAGGTGAAACTCAGGTCATAAATCAACCCGATCCAGCAATTTTGAGTCTCCATGTTTGTGTGAACACATGGCTGTGTGTCGAAAGTTCAGAGAAAATACTATTTTTAGAGCACCTAGTGTTACAATTTAGTAGGGAACATGCAACTAATTGCAGTGCTTCGGTAAAGCTGGCAGCAAGGAGCCAGTAGTGAGGTGTGATGTACAGTCCAGGGTATGGTAACAACTTTACAAACGTGTTCCTTTTTTGTAAAGCTGTCACCATACCTTGGAGTGTACATCACACCTCACTACTGGCTCCCTACAATTAAGTGGTAGTAATTTTAAATTTTTACTATGGTATCATAACTGGAAATAATAAATATGCTGGAGAAATTAAACATTGATGGCAAGGATCTGCGAATCATAAAAAACATGTACTGGCAACAAACAGCAGCTATATGAATTAACATCCAAACAGGACAATTTCAATTTATAAAACAAGGAGTCAGACAAGGATGTGTTCTGTCGCCAGATTTGTTTTCACTTTAAAGCGAACATATGAGATATGACAGTATATCATGAGTACTACTCAGATATGAGTAGACAGTAGTAGACAAAAAAGGAATTGAAGTCAACAGTCACAACATAAATAATTTACGATATGCGGATGACACAGTCTTAATAGCAGAGACAGAGAATGAGCTACAAGAAATGATATATATAATAGTAAAAGAAAGCAACAATAAAGGTCTCGGTCTGAATAGTAAGAAAACAGAGGTAATGGTTATATCGAAGAAACAATCATCACCATCATGCAGCATAAAAATAAACAAGACGAATCTGAAACAAGTGCAACGTTTGAAATACTTGGGCACAGTGATAACATCAGATGGAAGATGCAACGCAGAATAGCTCAGGCCAAAATAGCATTTCAGAAAATGAAAAATATCTTTATCAACAAATCTATGTCAATAGAAATGAGAAAGAGAGTTCATCGATGCTATATAGAACCAATTCTGACCTATGGAAGTGAATCATGGACAATAGACAAATAAATGAAAAGACAATTAGAGGCCACAGAGATGGGATTTCTCAGAAGAATGTTGAAAGTTCCCTGGACAGCTAAAAAGACCAATGAGAAAGTTCTCAAAGAGGCCAACACAAAAAGGGAACTCTTAAAAAACATCAGAAAGAAGCAATCAACATGTTATGGGCACATCATGAGAAGAAGAAAGATGGAATACTTGGTTACAACTGGCAAAATAAAAGGAAAGAGAGATCGCGGACGACAAAGAGAGAAAATACTGGATAGCTTGGTGTTATGGCATGGAAAACAGTCAACAACAGAACTGATATGATGCACTGTAGATAGAAGATTGTGGAAGGACATGATCACCAACGCCAACCGGTACATGTTGATGATCGTAACTGGGAGAGTTACAGATAGGTATCGTAATCTAGGGTTAAGTGCATGCTCAGTCTTAACTGAAAGTTTGAAATGCATATAATAGTAAAGATGTTTTTTCACTTTAACCTGACTTCAGAATATAAAATTTCAGTAAACAATTCATTATTTAGCACATTTGCTACCAGGGGTTTAACAAGGCTGTGGCTGCACCTTTTTTCTGAATTAAAAAAAATTTTTAAACAAAAAAAAAACTGTTTTTCAACACATATTACCATTGCTGGTGTATGTCAGGGGGGCTCACAACAGGACCAGAAGGATAAAGGCTGCTTGGTCAAAGTAGTCGCAACGATGTTTGAAACTCAGGATTTTCACTTGAAAGGATAGAAAAAAATCCTTTCTGTCTACGGCAGGTTTCAGCCAGCGAAACAGTGGATTTCGCTGCAAGGCCACATGCTCCTCTTTGAAATTTAAAGTAACAGTGAGAAAATAACTGAAAATTGATCTAAAATATATTGGGACAATTTGTTCATGAAGTTGAAAAAAAGAGGTTAATAAGAGAATTACAAGGTTTTAGTGGAAATAATTTTGAAAACATCAATAAATTAAAAGCAGCAAAACTGGTCTTGGTGCAGCAGTCACAAGACATTTTGCAGCTCGTGGTATGGGTTGTATTAATCTGCTGTTATGACCGTGGAGTTCAGATAGAGTTAAGTTTTGGATGTACATAACTAAGATATCTCCTAAAACATTTATTTTTGTCAAGCAAATCAGATTTCAGATAAAATTGGAGAGAGGTCAATACCTTAACATACAGAGTACCATTTCATGTGCAGAATTTTGTGGTCTTTAAAAAAATTTTTTTTTTTTTTTTTTTTTAAGCAAAAGCACACAAAAACACTACTGTGGTTATTAAGGTAGATGTTTTTCAAAGGAATAGGGGTTTTTTTCAACGGAAAGGAGACTTTTTAAATAAAAATTAAGTTTAATAAAAGTTTACTTGTTTTTAGTAACAAAAATCCAAAAAGTACCAAATTAGTATTTTTCATTAGCTCACATTGCCTTAATTGCCTTTCATTTAGCACCTCTATAAAACATCTTCCATTGTCTGGCAATGTTGCAGAAACTCTGCTCACAATTGTTGCACTCACAATTATTGTATGTTCAACTGGGTGAACACACAATTCTTTAGCTTGACAGTGCTTGCCCATACATAAATCGAAAAACAGTTGGAGCATCTCAAATTTGACTGCACCAGCTGTACAGCACTTATCTAGCACCTTGTGTCTACTTCCTTTTCCCAAATATGAAGGAGCGCTTTGAGAAACATCAATGTGTTCTGATGAGGAGGTGCAAAATGCTGTGTACCTGGTGCTGGGAGAAGATACCCATTGTCTTCCTCAAAGAGATTCAACAATTTGTCAGATGTTGGTATTTATATGTCAGATGATGACTACATTTAAAAGTAATGACACCCCCACATTAAGGACATTCCAAATTTTCATAAAATGTACATCTCATATGTGTATTTTTTTTTTTTTTTGGAAAGAAAAAATGTATTTTACATTATTGTTTAAATTATCACTTCAGATGCAAAACTTTTAAAATTGCATTCATTTTTATGTGTGCACTTATATTGTTTGGATTTCTTGCAGCTTTTTCAAAATACACCTTTCCTTTAATTTTTCCTGGCTATATTAGGTCCATTACTATGAGGATGGCAATGTGCAATTAGTCAGTTCCAAGGAAATTAAACAAAGTATTAAAGTTCAGGTATGTGAAGACAGTTTCAGACCATATAAGTCATGTACTGACCACATTTTTACACTTAAACCTATAATAAATGAATCAACAGAATTCCAATCACCACTAATTATTAACTTTGTAGATTTCCACAGGATTTTTATGGCATAATTTGACTTACAGTTAGGTCATTCCCTCAAAATGTATGTTTTAAAGCCAGAATATGTCAACATTATATTTTTTCAGCGTTGATCAATTTGAATGTGTTGCTAGTTTACTGCAAACCGTTTTGTCTGCACTTTTTAGCCCAGCACATTATCTTTGGCATGAGTAGATTTTTATTTGCTTAATAATTTTGCTTGGACAGCAAGGGTTAACTGCCAAGGGGTTTTTAACATGTACAGAGTGCACATGGAACTTTCAGTTTTTTTGCAGTTATCCAAGTTAAATATTGGATCTCACTACTTAAGCCAGAAAGTAACAACAAATTTGAAGAGAAAAATTCCTGCCGCCTGTGGCTGGATTAGAACCCAGGACCTTCATATTCTGAGATCTACATCTTTCCTCTATACCACCCTACCCCCGTGGTTATTATAAAGATTCATTGTTAAAATAGAGGTTGGTAACTCCTTCCCACAAGAGACTGAAGTGAAACAAAGCTGTGTTATGTCACCAATTATATTTAGAATAGCAATAATACTTTTTGGTGCTCAAGATAAAATAGATTTACTTCCTTCAGTTTGCGGTGCAAAAAGGCCTCAGAATCAACAGAGAAAAAAAAATCTTGGAGTTTACCAACATAATCAATAATATCAAAATTAATAAAGGACATAAAGTTATTTCCTTTATCTACCTTTTTATAAAATAATCATTCATCATTGAGTGCCATCTCCACATCGAAGGTGGCTACCATGGAGCATCATTCTGCTCTGATTTGATGGTGTAGATTGTCACATGCTGACTTGTCCATCATTTGATGTTGCTCGTCCATTTTAGTCTTGGTCTGCCTCTTTTACCATGTATTTTCCCTTCCAAGATTACTTTTATTTGGCTGCCGTGTCTTTTATCATGCCCCCAAAATCTCATATCTTGTTTAAATTGTGTTTAGTAGTTCTCTTTTCATTTTTAGTTGTTCTAAGACTTCATCATTTGTTTTCTTTTTTTTCCATCCAACTCTTCCTATTCTTCTATAAATCCACATTTCAAAGGCTTCAATTTTCTGTTGTTCTGTTTTCTTGTCTAATGTCCATGTTTCTGCACCATACAGGAATGTTGAGAAGATACATTAATCTATTCTTAGTTTTAGCCCTGGTATTATTTGTTTTGATGTTAGTAAATTTTTCATGGCATTAAAATTACTTTT
This sequence comes from Megaustenia siamemsis, assembly GCA_032433765.1. Taxonomy (NCBI): domain Eukaryota; kingdom Metazoa; phylum Mollusca; class Gastropoda; order Stylommatophora; family Ariophantidae; genus Megaustenia; species Megaustenia siamemsis. The sequence goes on along the minus strand of JAVIAB010000091.1, from coordinate 22,872,710 downwards.
GCTCTGAGTTGTCTCCAGGTCTTTTCCTTCAACTTTGATATGCACTTGTAGGTTTTGAATGTACTCTTTGTTTATAATAATAGTTTTAGTCTTTTCAATATTCATATTTAATCCATATTTTTGCTTGTATGTTTATTTTGTTAAGTAATTGTTATAGATCTTTAGGATTTTCTGCTAGTAATACAGTATCATCAGCAAATCTTAGGTTATTGATTACTATGAAGATCTAAATAAAGTTATGAAGCAAGTGAAATCTTCGGACATCTTGCTATAGTGGGTGGTATTTAGGTGACCATATTTTTGAAATCCCAGTCCGGGACGGAATAATTTTACTTCAATTTTCCACCAATAAAATTACATTTCTTCTTGCTGTCATTTTCAAGTGAATAATACAAACATTTTAAAACATCTAATAATATAGACCTACAATACACTATCAGGATAATCAGGAGATAAAAAAAAAACAGTGATACTCACTTAAATTGAAGGTGAAACAGAGATGCTGTACTTTTCAGATGAGTGAATTTTCTGTAAAATGTCCTTCTTTGTATGCAGCATCTTATAAAATTCGACACATGTTCCCTCATAGTTCACTTTGGTGATCAACATGGCTTTTAAAGTTTCAACACCTAGTTGTGTTTTATCATTTGTCCACAAACTGTTCATCAGAGAAAACACTCGTTCTGTTGCAGCATTTGTTCCAGGTAGACACAAAAAGAACTCTGCCAACTTCAGAATATGTGAAACGGGCACATGATTGTTTCTGAAGTGGGAAGCTAGTTCAACCCAACGCTGCCCTGGTAATGTTTTATTAAGACTCCACTCACTAATTTTTTGTGAAGTAACGAACTGTTTCATGCAGACATATTCGTCATACATTTCATTTTCTGGAAAGTCGACTGAAGGCACTGTTTGACTCACTAATGATGAAGACTTCTCAATATCTTCCCAATTTGGTGTTCTGTTCAGCATTACCCAGCTGTAAGACTCTAGGTTTTGAAAATTATTTGCAGCCCATTTCTTCAAATAACTTAAAGCTGTTTCATAAAATGAAGAAACACTGGCGTTAAACTTTTTCACATCATCACGTGGAAATCCTTCCATTTCCAGCTTCTTAAGGATTATCTGAACTCTTGATGGCAAGAAGCCGTCTTCCAGCTTGGACTCCAAGATAGCTTTCAACCTATTGATGTTGTCAATGACTTCAAATACAGTGACCATCTGTCCCTCTACTTTCTGCACTGCTTCGTGGAAAGAGGATGCCTGACTGTGAACCAAAATAAGCCATGCCTCAGACAGTGGGTTTTCAGAGAATTCCTGTATAAAAACTGGGCATCTGTCTTGAGATTGAAAATATGATTTTAGAGGCAGGAACATGTAAAGAACCCTTTCAACAGCAGGCAAGAGCGCAAGCCACCTAGTTTGTGCATAACCTAAAATCATCTGGAAGTCTGTGTGGACAAACTTACAAAACTCCTTGAGACTTTCTACTCTAACTGTGTATGATTTGAAGTACAGATACATTTTTGCAATAGTCATTTCAACATCAACAGGCAATACGTCTGCAGCTGCTCGAACAGTGTTGTGGAAAATATGGCAAGCACACCCAACACCTATCAAACTATGTCCAAGGTTTTCTTTCAGTTTTGTGAAAACATTGTTCTGTCCTTTTCTTTAAGCGCCCCCAAAATTAGAATTTGTGTTGTCTGCAATAATGCAACTACTTTCAGTTCTAAACCATTTTCAGTTAGACAGTCAATAAGAAAACTACTTACTATATCAGATGTTTCACCCGGCAATGACTTCAACTCTAATATTTTAACTTTCAGTCCCTTATTGCGATCAAAGTATCTGACAAGCAAAGGAAAAATCTTGATTTCTTTGTGGTTGGAGGCATCTGTCAGTATGGAGATAAATGTTACGTTTTCTATGTCACATCTGAACTCATTTAGAGCATGGGGTGTGAACACATTCCGAATAATAGCTTCTGTTTTCGTACGTGCACAAGCAAATTTTGGTTCTAAAGTTACCTGAAGCAATTTTGATGTGCAGTCCATAGATCTAAACGTGTGATTGTGCATTACTGTATGATATGCAAAGGCACCTTCTGTAGCAGCTAACTGTTCTTCTTTGTCACCAACCTGTTCAGCTCGAAAAAAATTTGTCAACGACGAGCTTGATGCAGCAGTAGCGACGGCTCTCTTATGTTTATCACTATTTATGTGGATCTTAATATCACCACGTCCACTATGGTTAATAGTAAACCCGGATGAACATATATTACATCTTACAGTGAAGTCTGATGACGATGTCGACTTTTTTATAAAAGGGTATTCCTTTTGTAAATCTTGATTAAAACTACAATTACGCTTCGGTGCCATTTTTTGCGAAAGTGAAAGTGAAAGTTAGTAACACAACGAATATATACGAGATTTAAAACTAGGAGCGCATTCTACTGTTTTGATATTAAACAAAACTGTCTACACAGCAACGGAATAATATTTTTTTTAATTGAAGAAATGTACGCCGTATACCAAAATGGCAAAATTGGTAAACGTTTGTGTCCCAAATTATTTTTTATCAAATCCGGGACAAAAGCTAAAAAATATGCCAAAATCGGGACAAAACCGGTACGGCAGCTAATCCGGGACAAAGGTTCAAAAAATGTAAAATTCCGGGACTGTCCCGGACAATCCGGGACGAATGGTCACCTTAGTGGTATATGAATGCTAAAGTAGGAAAAAATAGATAAAAGACCATTATAGGAAATGATGGTTTAGGAAAAAGAAGTGTAAGAGGAGAAAGATTAATAAAATTTTGTGAAGAAAATGGGCTGATATGATAATATGTAACACCGCAACTATATCATTAGCATTAAATAACACACCCCTTGAATCTGTGAGAAAGTTCACCTATCTCGGTTCTATGATCGCAACAACTGTCTCCCTTGAAGAAGAAATAAATTCCCAGATCAGAAAGGCAGCTTCCACATTTGGTAAACTTAAAGATAGATGGCCAACACCAAATTAACAGTCAGGACTAAGATTCAAATTTACTAAAGTTGTGTGCTAAGTTCAGAAACTAGAAACTACCTATGCAAAGCAGGAGAAAAGGTTAAACAGCTTTCATGTGTGTTGCCTTTGAAAGATTATTAACATCAAATGGCAGGACAAAGTAACCAACTCTCATGTCTTAGAGTGAGCCAAACTTCCATCCATCAAGGCAACACTTAGGAGTCATAGACTAATGTGTCTGTGTCATGTAAGAAGAATAACAAACATTCATATTCCCAAACAAATATTGTTTGGCAAATGACAGAAAGAGACCAAAGAGTAGACCAGCGCTGAGATATAAAGATGTTTGCAGGGCTACCTTTAAGAAGTTCTCTATCAGTGAAAGAAACTGGAAAAATCTGGCTGCAGATCATATTACACAGAGAACAAAAATAAATAGCACAGCATCTTTCGAGACTGTTCTGATATCAAATTCAGAAGACAAAAGGCACAGGAGAAAGGAGACGAGGCCAGGCACCACAAATACATCTTGTTTGTTCTGCAGATGGATATGTTTATTCAGTATTGGCAGATTCAGTCACGAGAGAAGCTGTTCAGCAAAGCAACATCCAGCATAAGACACTAATATTTTTATGAAACTACTGATTTAACATGATTGGTTGTTACCAACCGTCTATCAAGACGCCAAAGGCCATATGGATATAGTTTGAGCAAGAGAAAAGGAAACTATACACATGGGAAAGCTCTGGAGATAAGAAGAGGAATCAAATAGATTACATAATGTTAAAAGATAGGTTCCATAACAGCATCAAGAAAGCCAAAACCTATCCAGGAGCAAATACTATCTCAGATCACAATCCTGTAATGATTAAAGTCAAAGTCAAATTAAAGAGAAACAAACAAGAGACTAATTCATCAACAATGCCACTAGACATAGCAGCTTTATAAAGTAATAATACAAAAATTAGTTCAGTTGATATCCTGTGTAAGCAGTAAACTTTTTTACTTAAATGTCATTTTGAAGTACACAACAATTGATACAACACAAAAAGTATAGAACAACTAATTTCATTAAAACAACCTTGATATACTTTAAAAATATTGCAATGTAGTTTAAGGTTTTTGCAGTCAAATTCGACCTTAATGATAGCAAGCTGTGGAGAATAAACATTCCAATAGACAAACAGAAAGCTGCAAGACGGGAAAACCAAGATGCAAAACATGCCTTCTGCACCAGAAGAGCATCAGATGACCATCTTTACACCACTGAATTAGATGTTGCCCTCAAAGGATTGAAGCTCAAAAGTTCCCCTGGTAAAGGTGGAATCTCCAACGAAATGCTCCTAAATCTGGGACAGAAAGCCAAGAGCCAGCTTCTAAGGATAATAAATGCTAGTTGGAAGAGAGGTCATGTGCTGGCAATCTGGAAAGAAGCCCATCCTCAAGTGTGGAAAAGACCCACTAGACCCAAGTAGCTACAGACCAATTAGCTTACTGAGCTGCCTGAGTAAACTCATGGAAAGGCTGGCTAACAGAAGACTTATGTGGTATTTGAAGACAAAACAACAAATCGTACCACAACAAAGTGGATTTCGTCGGCACAGATCAACTGAAGACCTGGTCACCTACATTGCACAGGAAATAGAGGATGCTCTACAAGAAAAGAAACACACTGGCAGTGTGGGTCGACATGGAGAAGGCTTTTGATAGGGTTTGGTGAGAGGGTTTAAAGAACAAGCTTTTTAGACTTGGCATCCAGGGTTGTTTATTCAGTTGGGTCTCACAATACCTTCAGGATAGAACGACCAGAGTACAAGTTCAAGGTCAACTAAGTAAGAAGGTCTCTATCGAACAAGGTGTCCCACAAGGCGGAGTCTTGTCCCCAACACTCTTTTTAATTTTCATAAATGACATCGTAATGGACATTCCACTCAGCAATATACGCAGATAATCTGGCGTTATGGGCTGGCGAGGAAAGTACGTCAATGGCTGGATCCAGTATGCAAGATGCTCTAGGTGAACTTGAAAAATGGACGAACACCTGGTTCTTACCAATCAACGAAAAAAAAAATACATATACAATTTTCAGCTTATCAAGGAACACACTCTCTGCAAACTTTAAGATAAAAGACTATACACTCCCTATTGACCAAAACCCAACATATCTTGGCGTAACCATGAATCGCAGAATGCCTTGGAAAAATCAGATAGACAGAGCAAGGAAAAAAGCCAGAAAATGAACAAATATTATGAAGAAATTGGCAGGAACCGACTAGGGGGCAGACAGCAATATTTTGAAAAGACTATACGTAGGAAGAGTCAGACCAGTTTTAGAGTATGGAGTCACAGCCTGGGCTATGGCTTCCAAATCACACCTTAGCAAAATTCATAGAACCAAGTTGCCCGTATCATCACTGGTGCTATGAAATCTAAACCTATCAAGACTCTAGAAACAGTAACACGTTTACAACCCTTAGATGACAGATGGGTCACTAAAGTATTGCAACAAGCGGAGAAATATAGAACGCTCCTTAGCCACCCCATGCACCAAAAAATAACTGGTTCCGGAATTGTACGACTAAAGAGGAGCAACTTCCCTGCAATTGCCAATGAACTAACTACTAGAGATCCAGTACTTTCCCAAACAATATCGAAACCCTTGGGCCCATCTGATATGTCTCCTCATGTAAAGCTTAAAATACTAGAACTTAAGGAAAATATAACAGGAATCATGAAAAAAGGCACCCAATCAGACACAGAAAGAAAACACGTAGCAGAAAAACACATACATGATACCTACCCACAGGACTCTTGGTCCCACGTATACAGAAATGGCTCTGCTATAAATGCCACCAGGAATGGAGGGGGAGGTGTGTTCTTGACGCTAAATAATCAGGACGAGATCACCACGTCAATAGCTACTGGAAAATTGTCAAACAACTTTAAAGCAGAAACTGAGGCCATCAGAGAAGCTGCAACGCAACACTGGCTACTCAAAACAAAAATAACATGCACAATAAATTGGTGATTCTGACTGATGCACTGTCAGTATTATCAGCTCCAAAAAGCCCCAAGAACAATGAAATAGATGACTTGAGAACAACCCTGGACCAGCTATGCAATGGCTTCCAGAGAGTAGTCATTCAGTGGATACCATCACACTGTAATATGCACGGGAATGAACGCGCAGACAAATTAGCTTAAGAGGGAGGGAGATTACCACAAGAGAACCATCCGCTCAGTTATGATGAAGCCAAATCCATCCTCAAGGGTCAGTTCCATGAAAAATGGAAACAAGAACACCCAAAGCATAACGAGAGTGACAGATACCACCAACTATCAAGGAGAGATCAAGTCATCATACTTCGCCTACGCACTGGCCACAATAGAATGAGAAATCACATGTTAACCAAATTCAAAATAGGTACAACCAGCCTATGCCACTGTACACTGGACAATATGACTACAAAACATGTTCTACAGGATTGCCCCCAGTACACATACCTGAGAAGACCAATGTGGTCCATGCCCACCTCCCTGGAAGAAAAACAATATGGTGCAATCGATTCGCTTAAACAGACAGCTGACTTCATGAGAGAGTCTGGAATCCTACTCTGATTGAGTCTTGATCGCAGAGAGAGAGAGAGATATCTGCGTACAGTTGTACAGCAAGTTAGTTGTCTGAATATCAACTCATGTTGGAGGTAGAGTTGTGAAGGAGGATGGTGGCACTTTTGCATTTTATTACAAGTAGTCTGACCATGGAAATTATGGCTGCCACTGGATGATTGACATGACTTGTGATGCTTTCTTGAGAAAAGATCAGAAAAACGTTAATAATACAAAACGTTAATAATACAAAACGCTACCCACTTCATCAGCGAAAAGTCACAAGATGAAAACACAACTGAAACTATGGACCATATAATTTTGGCATTAAGTGCCTTTAAGAAGCTTACAAATGAAACTCTAACAAGAACAATTAATATAGAGGGCTCAACTGTGGGCTGAGGAACTAAGCAAGTTCTAGCAGTGAATCATCAGACATAGACAGTTATGATTTCTGTTCTATGTGCTGTATTTATTTGGTCAGAGAAAATCTAACTATATCTTACGTTGATTTTTCTAACTTACAAATTTGTTGGTGTGAAATGTGAGGTTAGAAATCCCTTCCAAACACTTAGTTACATATTCTTTTTTGTCGGGGCAAAAACTTTATAGTTTCGTCTTGCTGACAAGAGCAGATGTATTCTTTGTTCAGTGTGTGCTGGGCTCATGGGCTTTCACCACTCATGTTGAAGGTAGAGCTGTGAAGGAGGATGGTGTCGCTTTCACAGTGATTACAAGTAGTTTGACCATGGAAATTATGACTAGATCATTGGCATGACTTGAGATGCAGACTTATACATGTTTTTCCTCAGGGACTCAATGTGCTTACAAGTTTAACTGTGATTGAAAAAAAAAGTCTTATAATGAAGGCATCCTACCTTGACACAGATTAATTAACCTGACCACCCCTAAGGTCATGTCACTAGGAGTTTTACTCCAGGTTGGTTTCACCAGATTGGAGGAATGAAAGAAAAATATGTTTACTCTTCTCCAAAACCCATTTTCTAGGGTGGTGGTTCATGACACATTGTATTCCAGAGAACAAGATACCAGTCTGACAAAGACGGAATGTCTCGGTCTAATTATTGGTGCCGTACCTGGGGAAAAAAACAGGACACATGCAAAAATGGTCACTTTAAAAAATAGATTTGTCGAAACATAAACCATTGGAAGAAGGTAGGTCATACAATACTCAACTAATCCTAGAAAGGAGCACAGTGGGCACAGCTTAAATTATATGGAGGTTAATCATGTGCCATACTGGTTGACGTAGATGATCATGTTCTTCTGCAATTCCACAGTGCATCATATCAATTCTGTTTTTAACTGTTTTCCATGCCATGACACCAAGTTATCTACTATCTTCTCTTTGTGTTGTCCATGCATGGTGCCTTGTTACAGATCTTTCAGCTATTCCCTTGTTTTGTCCGCTTGAGGGCACAGCACATCATCTGTAATTGCTTAAAACATAATTAAATTATTTTATATTGACAATTTTATGTTATTCTCTTAAATAATCTCTTTTATAGCATATAAAGTAAATTAGGTATAATTGTATTTGAAGAGCAGCTGATCGTATTTTTCACGCCTGCGCATAATAACCCACCCCGCTGATCTAATCAATCAATAACATGTTTACTGAGCTCTTTTTTGTTAATTTGGATATAAAAACTTCTAAGTAAGTAAAGTTGGATTGGTTTAAATCTAGTTTAATGTCTATCTATTGACCTTTCAAGTCGTAACCGGCCCATAGGGCGTAGACCAAGATACTTCTTCTCTTATCTAAGTTTTTATTCTAGCAGTTTTCAATTCTTTTAAAGATATTTTATCATATCTCGCCATTTGTCTCTGTTCTGTGCAAGCAGCTCTATCTCATTGAGGGAGTTGATTCCTGCTGCTCTTGCCTCTCTTATCAATGTTCTTCTCAGTGTCTCTCTGGGTCTTCCTCTTTTCCTCTTACCTGTTGTTTCCCCACATGAGAGCTTGCTTCGCTATTCGGTTATTGTCTCTTCTCATCACATGTCCAACATAGACCATTGTCTTTTCTTTATTACTGAAGATATTAGTGGTTGATTGGCGATTTCTCTAATTTCTTCGTTTATTTAGAATTCGTTCCACGCTATACCAAGTATTTTCCTTATACATTTATTTTCGAATGCGCTCAACTTTGTTTCTATGTCCCTTGTTGTTTTCCAGCTTTCACACACATACATAAGGGTTGATAGTACATTTGATTTGAATAGTCTAAGTTTTGTGTTTGTGCTGATGAGTTTTGATTTCCACAACTTTTCAAGGCTTCTGAAAGATATTGCTGCTTTAGCTATTCTGATTCTAATTTCTTTACGTGTATCCCCTTCTCGATGAATGTGACTTCCAAGATAGATAAAGTGATTGATCTCTTCCACTGGTTTGTTTTCCGTGTATATTTTGTCATCTGTTGGAATTAAGCTTTTCATGACCGTAGTCTTTTCATGATTGATCTCAAGCCCAATTTTGCTGGCTATTGATGATAGTTCATTTGTGTTTTCCTGCGTCGTTTTTATCTGACTGCCGATGAGAACTATGTCATCAGCAAAGTCGAGGTCCTCCAAATAGTCTCCTTGTATCCATTCGATGCCTTTATTACCAGTTCAGCATTTCTTCATTATGAAGTCCATGACAACTCCAAATAGCAAGGGTGATAAAATACATCCTTGTTTAACCTGTAGCGTGTTCGTATCAGACGGCTGTTTACCGGTTCCCATTCTAATAAACTTCTTGCAGCTATGTCTGTCATCATTATGCCTACTTCTTCACAGTGTTTTCCATCTTCCCTTCCAGAAAAAACTATTTTATTATCAACAGATTTCCTACCTGTTCCAAACCATCGCATTTCGCTTAATCCTAAAATATCTAGATCGTATTTATCTATCTCGCTCGCGACTTGTGCCTGTTTCGTCAGCGCGACCATTGTTCTTACATTCCAGAATCCTATTTTTGTTGTTGTTTTAGGGCCGAAAATACTATCACTTATCTACTGCTAATTTACACATTCTGTATCAGGTCTACGTTTCATTAACAAAATCGTTTTAACGATAGCGCTTGTTAAACCTCTGATCAACTGTTCTATACCAAGCCGGAGAAAAATAATTCCTCCATTTTGGATACAACCGGAAACTGGAAAAAGTTTTAATGTAGCAATTGATATTACAATAGTACATTCATATAGCAACAATGTATTTGCACAAAAATATGCAAGGAATGACACTGACAAGATTTAACTTTATTATGTTATGTATATATGATTAGAAATTTTATTTATTTATTTTTTGTTCTTTTTGATTATCCATAATATTCTTAAAATATGTAATCAATATTCTAATTCTATTTTTTTTGTTTAACACATTTCTGTCTAGCCTCCAACAATGTTCTTAGATCTTGTCTATTTTTTGATCGTCCGTGATTTACTTCCATAAGTCCAGATGTAGTGGTGTTGGGAAGAAATTAGCTCAAGGACACAAAGAAGTTGGGCTGAGTCCAAATATAGATTTGAATGTTTGAAGAATGCCTAGAAAGAGGTCATCAAGAATAATTAGCAGGGTTAGATTAAATTCTAGCATGTATCAAAATGTTCTAGAATACATACAGAGAGGTCACCTGAAATATTTAAAGACTTAGGTTAAAGCATAAGTATAGGATTGGACGGTCGAGAAGAGTCACGGTTAGAATCAGATGACCATTTTAACTAACCAATGAAAGAGCTAGGTTTTGGTGCCACAAAGGTGATGCCAGAAGTGTGAGCTGAACACTAAGCATCAGGTCTTGCACAAGTTTTATAGAAGCAAGACGATTGTGGCAGAGCAGAACGACCATTTGTAATATCTTGACAATGGGTTAGGTAGAGAGAGAGAATTTATCAGGCTCTGAACCAGAGCACAAGTTAAGAAAGTAGAACAACCAGAGAACTAGTTAACAGAGTAGAGTAGAGTAGAAGCTTAGAGATGAGAAAACTATATTTTTGATCCAAAAGTATTCCATAATGGAAGTCAACATAGACTGGATAAGGAACCGTCAGATCTTGTTCGAATATAGATATCTCCAGAGACATTCTGTAGAAGGTCAGCAAAAAATATTCAGAATAGAGTAGAGGCAAGGACACATCCTTGTTTAACTCCACAGTCCATCTCAAAGGGCTTTGAAGATCTACCGTCAAACTGGATGGTGACAGACATATTGTTGTGAAACGGCTTGATTATCTTGAGTAATGTAGGACGGCAGTCAACATTTTCCAGCACCTTGTATAGACCTGCCCTGCACACGGTGTCGAAAGTGAAATAAAAATCATATCGGTAGTTGACCATCCAGCTCTAAACCCGCACTTGGACTCAGGGAGGATATGTTCCGCCAGTTGATGTAGGCGCTTTAAAACAATTCTTGCTAATGCATTTCTAGTTATACTCAGGAGGTATATACCCCTATAGTTGTAATCGTCCATGTCCCCTTTATTTATGTATAGCGTCTTGGCAACTTTCATGTCCTGGGGTATATCTCCACTTCTCCAGCATTGGACAAGGAGTTTATAGAGGTGGGGCAGGAGTGTTTCAAGATTTTCCTTGAGTATTTTAGCCTGGATATTGTCGTTACCAAAAGCTTTACCACTTGAGAGGTCGCGGATGACATCATGAAGTTCCTTATCAGTAGGTTCATTGTTCAGTTCAGTCAACACTGAGTATTTTGGGACTAGCTGGTCTAGGAGTGGGCTTGCTAATCTGTCTTCAGAATAGAGACTTGGGTAATGTTCGACCCATATTCCAGCTGTTTAGTTTTGTCACTGTTAGGCTCACCATTTGCATCTTTTAAGGGAGCAATTCTTTAGATGTTTGGGCCTAGACCAATTTTAATGTTGTTATATATAGTTCATGAATCACCCAGCTCAGCAGCTTTCTGGATCCTAGAGGACAGATTTGACCAGTACTTGTTCGCACTTCTCCTTGATTCCAGTTGTACTTCTGCTCTTGCTTGCTTGAATTTGTCTTTTGTGTTCTGGCATGGGTAATTCTTTACAGTTAGAAAAGCCTTGTTCTTTTTCTGTTCAAGTGGCATGAGTTCCATCAAGTTTTCTTGAATCCAATCCTTGGTGGAGTGGTTATCTTTACCTAAAGAAGAGATTGCACAATCAAGGATGTGCAATTTTAGCCGGTTCCATGATCTACATTTTCTAGGTCTTCTGCTTTCCCCATGCATTTCTGTAAGGCATTCTTGAACAGGACATGGTTGTTGGGTAATTTTGTTACAGCAAGGATTAGCCACCTTGAAGGTCATGGCAGCTGCCAACATCGAGCAGAGGCTACTTACCCTTCTGTTCCAGGAACTAGTCCTCGCACCAATCATGTATGCCCAGGCAATTCTTACTGTCAGTAAGAAGCAAATTGACAGGCTGGAGAAAATACAGAATGAAGCTATGCACATTATCTTGGGGTGTATGAGGGACACTCCCCGTGTAGCAATGAGGTATTTTCTTGACTTTCCAACATTAGTCGATAAGATCAAGATCTGGAGGGCACGAGCATACCTGAAGATAAGTGCAGATAAAGAGCATCCATTGCATCATGAGCTCAACACAGGGAAAGATGTCAGGCTAAAAAGAGGCAATTCATGGGTGTGCCAAACAGAAGATGTCATTAAAACAGGTCTGTAGGCTTACCAATATCAACGCTGGCGAGAAGCAGATACCGGTGTCTACATCATTCAGGAGGACATTCTCGTGTATTGTCACACTCGACAGGAAATGTAGGGAACAGAATTCATTTGTGGTTAATGCGGAGTTAAACGGTCTCATCTGGGATAACACCGATGAGAAAGATGCAGTCATCTATACAAACGGATATGTAATATAACACCAAAGGAGTGGATGGATATTTACAGCACGCTCAGCAGGCAAAATAGTTAAAGAAGACAGTGTATACGTTATGACCACGAGCAGTATAATGATGGAGGTGATGGCAGTGACCAGGGCATTTATCTGGTTAGAGTCACAAGACTATACCCACGCCTGCATACTTAGTGATTCAATGAGCATGATAAGAAAAATGGAGATGGACTCAGTGATTCAATGAGCATGATAAGAAAAGTGGAGATGGACTCAGTGATTCAATGAGCATGATAAGAAAAGTGGAGATGGACTCAGTACGCATGCATTGGGTAGAGTCATTGCAAAAGTAAAAAATACGTACGGTCACCTTTGTCTACATCCCAGGACATGCGGGAGTATGGGGAAATGAACAAGCGGACAGGTTGGCTAGCTGCGCTATAGTTGAGGACGATCAATCAATGGATCGAGTGAACATCATCAATGCCCTCTGAGATGTGGTAAGGGCACAGAACTGTGACAACCATGAGCCCACGTCACTTCTTTGGATGAAAGAGATGGGAGTTAAGATGGGCACAGCCAGAAACGAGAAACTTAGTGGGCGTGTAAGAAGACTTATCAACCAACACAGAACTGGAGTCGTTATTTGCTGGACACTGTGAGACTTGCTGAGGAGGTGATCTGAGCACCTATGGACATGTTCAAAGTGCAATGGTGATGACCCGCAAATAACTCAATAACTCATATTTGTTGTAACGATTTTAATCTTCAGCCTTTATGGTTCTTTATATTTGTATATCCTTTTGGTGGTTGCCTTCACGCTACTGATGACAAGTGTGTGGTCTGAGTCACAGTCTGTGCAATGGAATGCTCTGATTATTCTAACATTATTTAAGTGTTGTCTGCAAACTAAGGCAAAGTCCAGTTGGTGCCAATGCCCGGACCTTAGGTGGCACAATGTTATTTTTTCTGGCAGTTCATAACGCCAATAAAGGTGTTGGTAGCACATAGGTTATTAAGGGAACAATATCGTTCATTTTGCCAATACCATAATGACCAAGGCATGATCATCAAGTACTGGGCCTGATGGCGTAGATGATCATGTCTCTCCACAACTTTTTGATCTCGACAGTTGTTTATCATTTCTGTTGTTGACCTTCTGCCAAGCCATTCTCTTAAGCTGTCTGGTATCTTTTCTTTTTGCTTCCCTCTGTCTCTTCGTTCCCCAATTTTCCCAGTTGTTGCAATATATTCCAGTTGCTCCAATATATTCCTTCTCATTATGTGGCCATGATGGTCAGATCACATGCATGCATTTAGATCGCCCAGCATGTAAAGTTGTTCTACTTTGGGGATTGAATCCAAGGTAACTTGGAGCATCTCATAAAATTTATCTTTACCTTCTGTGGTTGGTGCCATTGTTGGTGCATAGGTGCTGATAATGTTGATTGGTCCAGCTTTTTAATAGATTTTTTGTGTTATTATGTTTTCTGATGTACCATTTGGGGTGTTTATAGGTGCTTGAGCTTATGATACACAGCAAAACCCACTCCGTGTGTGTGAGGCTGCTCAAGTTTTAGCCCCTGCCAGAAAAAAGTATAATTTTTTTCCCTGACGGAACCACAATCCACAAGCCTTGTTTCCTGAAGGGCTGCAAATATCAACATGTAGTCTCTCATACGTTCAGAACAAAGTTGAGCTGCAGGGGATGCCAGAAGATGAATAATACACCACCGACTGACTTAGGGTCCCTCCCTCCGGATTTTCTGTTTGGGCTTACTCCCATAACCTTCGAACTCTCCAGAGTGTTCTCACAAGACAGTGAGCAAACTGTGTGAGAAAATGTAGATCATGGAACCTAATTTTTTCGACAAAAATGTCGCCAGCAAACTGGGTATGTTCAAACCCATATGTGAAAAATCTATTACAGTGAATAGGGCGGATGAATCAGAAATGATCAACGGCCCAGAAAGTGAAAAAAGCTAAGTGTGTGGTACACATGAGGCATATTTAGAACACGAACAACGAATATGGCAGACCACCATGAAAGAGATTGGAGCCTCATCACGTACTAGTCCAGAGGAAGCCATGGAGAGGAATTCGAACTTATGTCGGAGGAAAGATCTTAAAATAAGTACTTGGAATGTTAGGACTCTACATCAAGAAGGGAAATTGGAAAATCTGATTCAAGAAGCAGAACGAGTAAATATAGATATTTTAGGCATATCAAAGACAAGATAGAAAGAATGTGGGTACATAGAGGACGAAAAATATACATTTATATACTCAGGAAACACAACAGAGCATCAAAGGGGGGTAGGAATACTGATAAAAAGAGAGCTACAAAAATATAAAAGTAACCACTGGACATACAGTGATAGGAATATACTACTCAAGTTGAAAGCAAAACCATTCGACATAGCAATAAAACAGACATATGCACCTACTCAAGACTACACAGATGAACAAATAGAGGCATACTATGAAGACCTAAATAAAGTTATGAAGCAAGTGAAATCTTCAGACATCTTGATTGTAATTGGTGACATGAGCGCTAAAGTAGGAAAAGGTAGATATAAGACCATTTTAGGAAATCATGGTTTAAGAAAAAGAAATGACAGAGGAGAAAGACTAATACAATTCTGTGAAAAAAACAGGCTGATAATATGTAACACCTACTTTGAGCAAGAGAAAAGGAAACTATACACATGGGAAAGCCCTGGAGATAAGAAGAGGAATCAAATAGATTACATAATGATAAAGAAAGGTTCCGTAACAGCGTAAAGAAAGCCAAAACCTACCCAGGAGCAGATATTAATTCAGATCACAATCCTGTAATGACTAAAATGAAAATCAAACTAAAGAGAAACAAGCAAAAGTCTAATTCATCAACAAATCCACTAGATATAACAGCTTTAAATCAAAAAGATATTAAAGATACCTATACAATACAAGTAAAGAACACATACCAGAAGCTGCTAGAAGAAGGAATTGAACAATACAGAAGAGAAAATCCTGATGAAAAAATAACAACCAAATGGCAATGCATAAAGAAAAGCATACAAGAAACCTGCAACACCTTACCCAAAAGAGAAAAGAACAAAAAACAAAAATGGATAACTAACACCATCTTAGAAAAAATGGAAGAAAGGAGACAAGCGAAGAACACTGCCCAATACAATAACGTAGATAATGAGATACGCAAAATGTGCAAAATGGCAAAAGAAAACTGGCTCTGCCAAAAATGTATAGAAATATGGAAAGCAAGCAAGACTTAAGAGGAATGCACACATAAATAAAGAAAATGACTAATAAAAATAAAAAAGCCACAGAAGGTGGATGCATTGCAGACAAAAAAGGAAAAATGCTAACAGACAATAAGGATATTATGGATAGATGGCAGGAATATATAACAGAACTATTTCAGGATCAAAGGGACAAGAAACCAGTTATAAAATGTACATCAGGCTATAAAATCTTAAAATCTGAGGTGGAAAAAGCTATAAAAACAATGAAAAAGGGAAAGCAGCAGGACCTGACAGCATACAGATAGAGATGATACAGGCACTTGAAGATTTTGGCATTGAAGTGATTACAGACATATGCAACGACATATACCACACAGGATACATATCAAATGAACTAAAAACATCAACCTTCATTGCATTGCCTAAAAAGAATGGTGCAGTTGAATGCAGTGACATTAGAACAATAAGCCTAATGAGACATGTTATAAAAATCTTGCTAAAAGTTATACAAGGAAGGATTCAGAATAAAATCAATACTGAATTAGATCAGCAGCAATTTGGATTTAGGAAAAATAGTGGGACAAAAGAAGCCATATTCTGCATGAGAACATTAATTTTAAAAATACACAGAAGTAAACAAACCAATATATGCCTGCTAAATATCTACAACAATTACTTAATGTAATAAACATGACAAGCAAAAATATGGATTAGATACGAATATAAAAAAACTAAAACTATGATCATAAACAAAGAAAATTATCAAAACCTACAAATAAATATCAAAGTTGAAGTAAAACATCTGGAGACAGTTGAGAGCTAAAACTACCTGGGACATACTATAACCAGTGATGGAAAATGTACAACTGAAATAAACAAAAGAATAGGAATGGCAAAAAGTAATTTTAATGTCATGAGGAACATGCTAACATCTAAACAAATAACACCAGGGCTAAAACTAAGAATAGCAAAATGTTACATCTTCTCAATATTCCTATATGGTGCAGAAACATGGACATTAGACAAGAAAACAGAACAGAAAATTGAAGCCTTTGAAATGTGGATTTATAGAAGAATAGGTAGAATTGGATGGAAACAAAAGACAACAAACGATGAAGTTTTAAAACAACTGAAAATAAAAAGAGAACTGCTGAACACAATTAAGACAAGACAAATTAAATTTTTGGGGCATGTTAAAAGACACAACAGCCTACTAAAAGTAATATTGGAAGGAAAAATACAAGGCAAAAGAGGCAGAGGCAGACCAAGACTAACATGGACGAGTAACATCAAAAGATGGACAAGTCAATCTATGTCAGCCTGCACCATCAAAGCAAGAAACAGAGTAGAATGGCGATCCATGGTAGCCAACCTTCGTTGCGGAGACGGCACTCGATGATGATGAAATGTGTGTTTATATGTTCGGAATTGGAGTCAACAACGATGGCCTAACATCATCAAGCGCTATACATTTTAAAAGAAATATGACGATCTTCACTTTGGGGAGGACGTGAACTTCTGGTATATGGTGGATAGGCGGCATGAACCATTGCAGGCTATGCATGAAAAGTGTTCCTTGTTGCAGTTTCCTCATATTCAACTCCATGGGGGACTGGTTGATCTCGAGGCAGGACGCCGGCCTCGGGACAAAGAGGTTGTGGGTTCAAATCTCGGCTCCACCGGTTGGGATTTTTATTTATGATTTCTCTCTGCGACAACCACCCCGTTTCTCAGCAGCGAGGCCCGGCTTGAAACTGCCAGTTACTCATTGACGGAAAAAACATGAGTACCTCCGAAGTCGGAGTTATCTGCCTGTGCGGTGAGGGACCCCAGTGCACACCACTGCCAGGGAAAAATGGATTAACACGTAAAATTCAGTTCCTAGTCTCTAGGGACTTCGTCACAGTTGAAAGCTGGCGATCGCAACAACAACAACAATATAAAAAAATGTGTAAATTTCATACGATTTTTATATTATAGCTCGTTTCAAAACATATGCCCAACTTCAAAACGCTATTACTGTCTAACCGTTTGTTAAATACTTTTGAAATTTTCCAAATGTTATTAGAATGCAAAAGACCCTTTAAATGTATATTTAACAAATATCTTGCAGCTGCAGTTTTCTTAAAGCAGCGATATTTCTTTGATGTTTGTCAAAATTGTAAATTGTGAAGCCCTAAAGAATAGAAATTACCGTAGTTGCTGGTCTACGATTAATTTTCACTAGGTAAAGGCGTGGCCATAATGGGGAAATAACTGGATAAAACAAAACACCAGGAGAATTATTGTCTGCTCAGTTCGAGGACGGACGATAATAATATCAAGGTATACCTGTATGTCCAATTTTCATAGTTGTGTGGTCCTGAAAAGGACCGTTTGTTGAAATAATTTAAGGTAATATAGGGGCCAACATTGTGGGGGCTATATACTTTCATTCTGAATCAGACGAGTCTAAAAGATTAATAACTGTTTGGGGTTGAACATTCCACAAACCATCATTTTTCCAATATTCCTCTTTCTGTTTTAAGACGTAGTCTTCACATTTAGCCCAATAATCTTTGTCTATATTTAATAAAGCGAGATTAGCAAGAGTCTTTACATCGCATATTTTGAATGTTGTATTTTCATCTGCCACTTGTCCTTTTAATTTTGCCCAGATTAGTTCTATTGGATTTAAATGAGCATGGTAAGGTGGCAGCCTCAAACTTATATGACCGTGCTCTTGGATAATCTTATCTATTTGAAAAATCTTTGTCCTCTGTTTTTGCTTTACTAGAGATAGTAATTCAGGTTTTAAGTACATGTTATTAAATTGTATGTGCTCCTTTGTGAGCCATATCTTAATAGCATCTTTTGTACTGGATGACGTCGGGACTTTATCTTCAAGTGCAACAATGTTGTGGTACGCTGCATTGTCCATTATTAGGCAAGATGGTCGATCTAGTGCTGGGAGAACAGAATTTTCAATCCAATGTCTAAATATGTGACCATTCATCTCAGAGTGATAATCCCGATTGTCTATGGATTTTGAAAGAAAAATGAGCTCTGCATTCTGTATTAGTCCATGTTGTCGACTACCTGCATGAACAATTATCAAGCGCTGTCCTTTGCTGCTAGGTATTAATCTCTTAATCTTTCCATCTGATGACTGCCATTCCCTTTGGTTAGTGTGGTGAGCATTGATCCATGTTTCATCCAAGTACACAATATCATAACCTTGCTTGCGCACCTCTTTTACTTCACGTAAGTACTTGCTTCTCATGACTACTATATGTGGCTTCTCACAGATGATGTTTCGTCCATTGGAATACTTTCTGAATGTAAAGCCTGCAGCTCTCACATTCCTCCATAATGTAGACTTTGATATTTCAATACTGTTGTTCTTTTTCAGCGATACTTTTAATTTTCTTATTGTAACAGTTTCATTCATACCCAACATTTTGCAAATTTCACTTCTAATAAGTTCACTGTTGAAATTATCCAACATTTTTGCTCTTCCTTGTGATTTTGTATATTTGGAACATTGACGGTCACGTGCTTGAATCCAGCGATTAAATGACCGTTTAGATAAATCCAAAATGTGTCTTGTCCTATTCTCAGGGTTTTCTAAAGAATGAAATAATCTTCCTCGTTTAGCCTCTTTGCAAAAATAGTCATACATTTTTATTGCGATGTTTTGTAAACTGCAGAATTTCATTTTAAGACTCATGATAAATGTTATTGTTCCACGTTACGCCGCTGAATTAACGGAAATGGAACACACAATGTCTCGTGTTTACTACAAGTGTCTAATTGTGTCAGATAACTCACGCGGAAAGCGTGCAAAATCGTAAATTTGAGCGTGTATGGATTTGTAATTGCTATTTTTAACTTAAATACTGTAAACACTAAGTTTTGACTACATCAATGCGTCGTTATAAATTTATATAAATCAAATAAGCAATAATAATAACCAAATGTTTGTTTTTAATGAAATTAATTCCCTGTTGGGTTCTAATCATTATAACTATACATGCAAATTTTGAAAAAATTACAAAAAGCGGTTTAAAAGATATTGATTTTTAAAGTTGGGCACGACTTATGAAACAAGCTATAAATCAGTTATTTTATAAATAACATTACAGTTTAAACCGGGTACATATTTTTTTTTGCATTCTTATATTTTTTGTCGGTATTATTGGGAAATGAATAATAAATATATTGACAAACTAAACAACGTAATCATTACTAGTTGAACTCACTGTGGAAACATCCGTTTACCGCATTAGTCGCAGGTCCGACTGGATGTGAAAAAAAAACGTCTTTCTTATGAAATTTCTGTTACATGTGTCAGAAATTTTCAGTCCCGCGTCTGAGGAAATTGTGTACTGTTATGGTGAGTAGCAACTGATGTACGAGGCAAGGAAGGGTGTTCAGTTTAACGAAGAGCTCCTCGACATGGAGCGATGCCGAGGAGATAGGAGACGGCTGGTGGTCATATACGATCTCATGGACGAAACTGACGATAGGATCACGAAACTATTTACCAAAGACAGTCACCATCAACACAAAATCTGTTTTGGACAAATAAGGAATAGAGGACTATACATCTCAACTCCCACTACATGGTACTTTTTAAGAATCCGAGAGACGGGTCCCAGATTACCAATCTGGCCAAACAAATGTACCCGGGAAAAGTGACATATCTACAAGAAAGGTTTAAAGATGCGGTCTCACCTCCACACGGGTATTTGTTACTGGAGCTTCGACAGGAAACGCTAGATCACCTAAGACTGCGAGCCAATATTTTTCCTAAAGAACATAAGGTAGTCTACGTCCCGAAGTAAGGAACATGGGCGTGTTGGTGAAAATACAAGGCGAGATGTTGCGGTTTCTGTGCTCTGCTAAGCCAGCAGCGGTAAAGGCCGTGATGAAAACAGCATCTCTGGTGCTATAAGAACTGTGCGAATGCTGCCACAACGTCTAAAAAGGAAACGTTCGGCTCACAGCGACTCAGAAGAGACGGTTGCGGTGCCATAAACACGACCTGAGGATTTTTGTTCGAAAAATTACGACCGTGAAAAGGAGAAAACATATTGCAAAAGGGTGGATTTATAGGCGCGTTGATTAAACCCGTTCTGTGTATCCTGAACGGTACCCTGGGCGCATAACTATGGCGAAGAAAATTATTTTAATCGATCCTCGTCTTCTAGAGTCTGTAAATCACCAACAAGCTCCGTACACACGACCCGAGTCGCTAAAAGACAGCCTAGGAGATCTGGAATGCAACTAGTCCTGGAAAGAGAGGGCATGTTACCGCGCGACAAAGCCAGACTGTATCAACAAACTTTAAGATGTTATCTGACTCGGCTAGATCAGTATAAGGAGAAACCGTTTAGGTCAATGAACATTAAACAACCAACCAACTCGCTACCAGATGTACTTAAAGAGGAGGTTGTAGAAAACATATAAAAGTTATCAGAAGAAACCATCGAGAAAACGGACGACTCCACCAAAGCTACGAGTCCCAAAGTAATAGACAAAAAGCCAAGGGTTTCATACAAACTCAGGAGAAAAAAAAATAAATCAGCCATATCGCGTTGGGAGCCATGGCTAAAGTGGTAACCAAGACTTTAAGATGCCTTTACTATGATCCTGATAAACCAGGGGTGTACGGTGGTGTAGCTGGATTGCAAAGAAGTACAAAGCATACAACTAAAAGAGTCAAACAGTGGTTAAGTCATCAGGATGCTTATACTCTACACAAATCCATTATTAGAAAAGTTAAGAGACGACACATCATCGTGGGAAGTATGAATCAATAGTTCAAGGCTGATCTGATCGATATGAAAAGTTTAAAGGAATGCAACGATGGGCCCTCGTATCTCGTCACGTGTATCAATGTTTTTTCTAAGTCTTGGTCAGTTCTGATACGGTCAAAAACGGCAAAAATCTAGTGGAAACGGTTAGTAAAATATTTGGCGAATGCAAACCAAAAAATTTTCAAAAGGACAAAGGATCTGAATTCGTCAACAAAACCTTCCTCAAATATTTCAAAGAAGACGTTTCTTCACTACGGAGAACGAGGATATAAAGGCAGCCGTCGTGGAGCGGATTAACCGCACGTTAAAAGAGAAAGTGGAGATTTTTTTACAAAAACAAACTTAGATATATAGACGTGCTATCCACCCTACTTTGAAACTATAATAATTCATACAACACGAGCATCAAGATGACGCCCGTTGATGTTACTTTAGACAATCAAGAACAAGTCTGGAAAACATACGATAAACATCACAGGACGATGACCAATCAAAATTTTTAAGAAAGGGACCGAGTGAGACTCGCTCTTGGGAGACACCAATTTAAAAAAAAGTTATACCCCGGCGTGGACAGAAGAACTGTTTACAATCAGTCGAATAAAAAACGCTAACCCAGAAACCTACGTTATAAAAGATGATAACTGTGAAGAGCTAAAAGGTTCGTTTTAACAAGAAGAACTTCATTAAGTTTTAGGCAAGAAACTGTATCGAATAAAAAGCATCTTAGAAGAGAGGAGAGTTGGTTGGGAAAAAAATAGTACATAGTCGAGTGGTAGGTACAGTTACAACTCATCATTCAACAGTTGGATTTTGAGCGACCAAGTATCCAGATACAGAGACTGGCGAAATGGAGGCGGATGAATGCGTACAAACTTTTTTTGCGCACAGTAGTAGAAAAAGAAGAAGAAAAGAAGAATGACGAAGGGACCAGCCACGACAGCAGAACCTCGCTCTGGCCTATTTTCGGTAAACTACTGCCACGAATGGAAATTGGTTTTCTCTGTCAAATGATCGTTATATATGCCGTCTTCGCTGTGTATTTAATCTGTCGAGCGGAAACGGTGAGAATCAGGATAGAAAAATTTGGATTGCGCTCCTGAATAGTTGTCCTGAATACATGCTGCCTAACTCCAAACTCGAGACACGTTGTTAGAGAAGATGGGTTTTTACATCACAACACCTAACAAAGCATTGATGCAAATTTATCCTGAAAATAACCCAGGGAACTTATTTGTCAAACTCACTCAAACTATCGAACTGAATGCAAAATACGAAGTCAGGTTGGTCGAAATACAATTTCCAAACACTTATTTCAATGTCTTAGCCTGCGATATCTGGATCCATTACGAAAACCTGAGCAATGGAGACAAAAGTAACACTGCAGATAACATGTTTTAACAATTGAATTAATACCGGGATTATACAAGTCAGCGGATAAATTTATCGATAAATTAAATATGCTGATAGTGGAAAAAATGCAGCGTAGGTTACCATAAGCAACGCATTGATAAGTATCTTAATCTTTCCATCGAATCGTGTGACAGACGCTACAATGGCACTGCACAGCAAGAAATAAATAAATTTGGAAGCTCAAACTAGAAACGTGTACGTTTATTGCGATCTCGTATCAGCCAGAATGGTCGAGGATGTCTTGGTACCCTTACTGAGGACAGTTCCTATTCTGTACAAAACCACCACTTCCATAGTTTGCATCTATGACAAACTACACTATGTCCCCCTGAGCAGGTTCTCTTTCGACAGGTTAGAAATTCTTTTAGCTAACGACAGGGGAGTTGTGATTCCATTTACACCCGAAACGTCGATACTAATATTAAATTGTAGAGCGCGGAAGCATTCCGAGCTGGAATAATGGTGAGACACACCCCGCCTTCACTGAAATGCTAAATTATACGAATAGTGTTGCTATAATCAAGCCAGCCACGACCTTCCGGAATTTGTCAGAGGTAGGACTCAACGAGGGCGCGGTAGCAAGATGGAAAGAATGTGGTTACATAGAGGAGGAAAAATATACATTTATATACTCAGTAAACACAACAGAACATCAAAGGGGGGTAGGAATACTGATAAAAAGAGAGCTACAAAAATATATAAGTAACCACTGGACATACAGTGATAGGATTATACTACTCAAGTTGAAAACAAAACCATTCGACATAGCAATAATACAGCACCTACTCAAGACTACACAGATGAACAAATAGAGGCATACTATGAAGGCCTAAATAAAGTTATGAAGCAAGTGAAATCTTCAGACATCTTGATTGTAATGGGTGACATGAACGCTAAAGTAGGAAATAAGACCATTATAGGAAATCATGGTTTAAGAAAAAGAAATGACAGAGGAGAAAGATTAATACAATTCTGTGAAGAAAACAGGCTGATAATATGTAACACCTACTTTGAGGACATACTATAACCAATGATGGAAAATGCAAAACTGAAATAAACAAAAGAATAGGTATGGCAAAAAGTAATTTTAATGCCATGAAAAATATACTAACAACAAAACAAATATCAGCAGGGCTGAAACTAAGAATGGCAAAATGTTACATCTTCTCAATATTCCTGTATGGTGCAGAAACATGGACATTAGACAAGAAAACAGAACAGAAAATTGAAGCCTTTGAAATGTGGATTTATAGAAGAATAGGTAGAATTGGATGGAAACAAAAGACAACAAACGATGAAGTTTTAAAACAACTGAAAATAAAAAGAGAACTGCTGAACACAATTAAGACAAGACAAATTAAATTTTTGGGGCATGTTAAAAGACACAACAGCCTACTAAAAGTAATATTGGAAGGAAAAATACAAGGCAAAAGAGGCAGAGGCAGACCAAGACTAACATGGACGAGTAACATCAAAAGATGGACAAGTCAATCTATGTCAGCCTGCACCATCAAAGCAAGAAACAGAGTAGAATGGCGATCCATGGTAGCCAACCTTCGTTGCGGAGAAGGCACACGATGATGATGATGACTTTGAGCAAGAGAAAAGGAAACTATACACATGGAAAAGCCCTGGAGATAAGAGGAATCAAATAGATTACATAATGATAAAAGAAAGGTTCCGTAACAGTGTAAAGAAAGCCAAAACCTACCCAGGAGCAGATATTAATTCATATCACAATCCTGTAATGATTAAAATGAAAATCAAACTAAAGAGAAACAAGCAAAATTCTAATTCATCAACAAATCCACTAGATATAACAGCTTTAAATCAAAAAGATATTAAAGATACCTATACAATACTACAAGTAAAGAACACATACCAGAAGCTGCTAGAAGAAGGAATTGAACAATACAGAAGAGAAAATCCTGATGAAAAAGTAACAACCAAATGGCAGTGCATAATGAAAAGCATACAAGAAACCTGCAACACCTTACCCAAAAGAGAAAAGAACAAAAAACAAAAATGGATAACTAACACCATCCTAGAAAAAATGGAAGAAATGAGACAAGCGAAGAACACTGCCCAATACAATAAAATAATCTATCTATCTATTGATCTTTCGAGCCGTAGCCGGCCCATAGGGCATAGACCAAGATACTCCTTCATCTGAATTTCTGTTCTAGCAGTTTTCAATTCTTTTAAAGATATTTTATCAAATCTCGCCATTTGTCTCTGTTCTGTGCAAGCAGCTCTATCTCATTGAGGGAGTCGATTCCTGCTGCTCTTGCCTCTCTCATCAATGTTCTTCTCAGTGTCTCTCTGGGTCTTCCTCTTTTTCTCTTACCTGTTGTTTCCCACATGAAGGCTTGCTTTGCTATTCGGTTATTATCTCTTCTCATCACATGTCCAACATATGACCATCGTCTTTTCTTTATTACTGAAGATATTAGTGGTTGATTAGCGATTTCTCTAATTTCCTCATTTGTTTTTAATTTGTTCCACGCTATACCAAGTATTTTCCTTAGACATTTATTTTCGAATGCGTTCAACTTTGTAAATAATGAGATATGCAAAATGCGCAAAAAGGCAAAAGAAGACTGGCTCAGCCAAAAATGTATAGAAATAGAAACTATGGAAAGTAAACAAGACTTAAGAGGAATGCACACAGAAATAAAGAGAATGACTAATAAAAATAAAAAGCCACAGAAGGTGAACGCATTGCATACAAAAAAGGAAAAATGCTAACACACAATAAGGATATTATAGATAGATGGCAGGTTATATATAACAGAACTATTTCAGGATCAAAGGGACAAGAAACCAGTTATAAAATGTGCATCAGGCTATAAAATCTTAAAATCTGAGGTGGAAAAAGGAGCAGGACCTGACAGCATACAGATAAAGATGATACAGGCACTAGAAGATTTTGGCATTGAAATGATTACAGACAAATGCAACGACGTATACCACACAGGATACATACCAAATGAACTAAAAACATCAACTTTCATTGCATTGCCTAAAAAGAATGGTGCAGTTGAATGCAGTGACTTTAGAACAATAAGCCTAATAAGCCATGTTACAAAAATCTTGCTAAAAGTTATATAAGGAAGGATTCAGAATAAAATCAATACTGAATTAGATGAGCAGCAATTTGGATTTAGGAAAAATAGCCGGACAAAAGAAGCCATATTCTGCATGAGAACATTAATCGAAAAGTACACAGAAGTAAACAAACCAATATATGCCGGCTTCATAGACTACACCAAAGCTTTTGATAGAGTACACCACAAACAACTTATAGAATGCCGAAAAGAGATACATCTAGACGACACAGACATACGACTAATATGTAATCTATACTGGGAGCAAACAGCAATAATAAAATATAACAAAGAGAACTCGACACCCATTGATATAAAAAGAGGAGTAAGACAGGGATGCATCCTATCACCATGCTTGTTCAATCTATACACTGAGCAAATCTTTAAAAACATAGAGATGCCAGGCCTACAAATTAATAGAAAGATAATCAATAACCTAAGATTTGCTGACGATACTGTACTACCAGCAGAAAATCCTAAAGATCTACAACAATTACTTAATGAAATAAACATGAGAAGCAAAAAATATGGACTAGATATGAATATCAAAAAGACTAAAACTATGATCATAAACAAAGAAAATACTCAAAACCCACAAGTGGATATCAAAATTGAAGGAATAGACATGAAGACAGTTCAGAACTATAACTACCTTGGACATACTATAACCAGTGATGGAAAATGTACAACTGAAATAAAAAAAGAATAGGAATGGCAAAAAGTAATTTTAATGTCATGAAATACATACTAACATCAAAACAAATAACACCAGGGCTAAAACTAAGAATAGCAAAATGTTACATCTTCTCAATATTCCTATATAGTGTAGAAACATGGACATTAGACAAGAAAACAGAACAGAGAATTGAAGCCTTTGAAATGTGAATACATGTATATAGAAGAATAGGTAGAATTGGATGGAAGGAAAAGAAAACAAACGATGAAGTCTTAAAACAACTAAAAATGAAAAGAGAACTACTAAGCACAATTCAAACAAGACATCTGTGATTTTTGGGTCATGTTAAAAGACACAACAGCCTATTAAAAGTAATCCTGGAGGGAAAAGTACAAGGTAAAAGAGGCAGACCAAGACTAACATGGATGATTAACATCAAAAGATGGACAAATCAGCCTATGACTACCTGCACCATCAAAGCAAGAGACAGAGCAGAATGGCGCTCCATGGTAGCCAAGCTTCGTTGCGGAGATGGCACTCGATGATGATGATGATGATACAGTACAAGTAAAGAACACATATCAGAAGCTGCTAGAAGAAAGGATTGAGCAGTACGGAAGAGAAAATCCTGAAGAAAAAGTCACAACCAAATGGCAATGCATAATAAAGAAAAGCATACATGAATCCTGTGACACCTTACACAAAAAGGAAAGTAACAAAGAACAAAAATGGTTAACTGACATCTTAGAAAAAATGGAAGAAAGAAGGCAAGCGAAGAACACTGCCAATACAAGGAAATTTATAATGAAATACGCAAAATGTGTAAAAATTCAAAAGAAGACTGGCTCAACCAAAGATACCTAGAAGTCGAAACTTTGGAAAGTAAACACAATTTAAGAGGGATGCACACAGAAATAAAGAGAATTACTAATAAAGATAAAAAAAGCTGCAGGAAGCGGATGCATTGCAAACAAAGAGGCAAGAATGCTAATAGACAACAAAGATATAATTGATAGATGGCACGAATATATAACAGAATAATTTCATGATGAAAGGGACAAAAAATCATTTATAAAATGTACATCCAGCTATAAAATCCTGAAACCTGAAGTAGAAAAAGCTATAAAAAGAATGAAAAAGGGAAAGGCAGCAGGACCTGACAATATACAGATAGAGATGATACAGGCACTAGAAGATTTTGGCATTAAAGTGATCTTAGACATATGCAACGACATATACCATACAGGATACATACCAAATTAACTAAAAACATCAACTTTCATTGCATTGTCTAAAAAGAATGGTGCAGTTGAATTCAGTGACTTTAGAACAATAAGCCTAATGAGCCAGGTAAAAAAAATTTTTTACTGAAAGTTATACTGGAAGGATTCGGAATAAAATCAATACTAAATTAGATGAGCAGCAATTTGGATTCAGGAAAAACAGTGGGACATAAAAAAAAGTCATATTCTGCATGAGGACATTGATTAAAAAGTACATAGAAGTAAACAAACCAATATATGCCTGCTTCATAGACTATACCAACCAAAGCTTTTGATAGAATACACCATAATCAACTTATAGACTGTCTAAATGATATACATCTAGATGACACGGACATATGACTAATATGTAATTTGTACTGGGAGCAAACAGCAATAATAAAATATAACAAGGAGAACTCTACACCCATTGATGTAAAAAGAGGAGTAAGACAGGGATGCATCCTATCACCAAGCTTGTTCAATCTATACACTGAGCAAATCTTTAAAAACATCATAGAAATGCCAGGCCTAAACATTAATGGAAAGATAATCAATAACCTAAGATATGCTGATGATACTGTACTAGCAGAAAATCTTAAAGATCTATAACAATTACTTAATGTAATAAACATGAGAAGCAAAAAATATGGACTAGATATGAATATCAAAAAGACTAAATTATGATCATAAACAAAGAACATTCTCAAGACCTACAAATAAATATCAAAGTTGAAGGAATACATCTGGAGACAGTTCAGAGCTGCAACTACCTGGGACTTACTATAACCAGTGATGGAAAATGTAAAATGGAAATAACAAAAGAATAGGAATGGCAAAAAGTAATTTTAATGCCATGAAAAATATACTAAAAACAAAACAAATATCAGCAGGACTGAAACTAAGAATGGCAAAATGTTACATCTTCTCAATATTCCTGTATGGTGCAGAAACATGGACATTAGACAAGAAAACAGAATAGAAAATTGAAGCCTTTGAAATGTGGATTTATAGAAGAATAGGTAGAATTGGATGGAAACAAAAGATAACAAACGATAAAGTTTTAAAACAACTGAAAATAAAAAGAGAACTACTAAATACAATCAAGACAAGACAAATTAAATTTTTGGGGCATGTTAAAAGACACAACAGCCTACCAAAAGTAATATTGGAAGGAAAAATACAAGGTAAAAGAGGCAGACCAAGACTAACATGGACAAGTAACATCAAAAGATGGACAAGTCAATCTATGACAGCCTGCACCATCAAAGCAAGAAACAGAGTAGAATGGCGATCCATGGTAGGCAACCTTTGTTGCGGAGAAGGCACACGATGATGATGATGATGAAAAATATACTAATATCAAAACAAATAACACCAGGGCTAAAACTAAGAATAGCGAAATGTTACAATATTCAATGTAATGTTATGATACTCAATATTCCTGTATGGTGCAGAAACATGGAAATTAGACAAGAAAATAAAACAGAAAATTGAAGCCTTTGAAATGTGCATTTATAGAAGAATAGGTAGAATTGGATGGAAAGAAAAGAAAACAAACGATGAGGTTTTAAAACAACTAAAAATTAAAAAGAGAACTACTAAACACAATTAGAACAAGACAATGAAATTTTTGGGGCATGTTAAAAGACACAACAGTCTATGGAAAGGAAAATACAAGGTAAAAGAGGCAGAGGCAGACCAAGATTAACATGGACGAGTAACATCAAAAGATGGACAAGTCAACCTATGACTCATCAAAGCAAGAGACAGAGTGGAATGGCGCTCCATGGTAGCCAACCTTCGATGCGGAGACGGCACTCAATGATGATGATAATGATGATTTCTGCTGTTCAGACTTGATTTACTTTACAAAAATATTAGGGTTTTGTGTAAGTAGTTTTCATTCTTAGTTTGATTATGTCATGAGTATATCTCTGATTGTTTACATTATGATAACATCTTTGAATAATCTTTCTATACAGAATGAATTAATCTAATGATAGTGCAAATTAATGTTATTATTGTTCTGTATCATTTTCTAACCCAAGTAATCCAGAATATTTTATTTCAACAGGTTTGTTTCATTTTCATTCCCTGTGAAGGTCCTCTAAAGAGAACTGATGAGGAAGAACTTTTGAAAGCCGTACTTTAATTTACAAGTCTAGTAACAATCTTTCAGTGCTATTTTATAATTATTGTCATAAAAATAAAATGCCACATGTCTTGTTCTTGAACTGTGTCTAACAGAAATTTATGTTAGTAAAAATTAAAATTATAAAATCTTGTTAAGTTTTTGTTTCACAACCTTTGTTCAATGAGATTGCTTGCGAGAGAGGCATGGGAAAAAGCAGTGAGCTACTTTCTCTTAAAAGATATGACTGATAAGTGAAACCTCACACATACTCCTTTCCCAGTGACAGTATATCATAGAAATATCTTGACTTTATTTTCAGCTGTTCCCAATGAAACTACTCTAGCTGCTTTGCATCACACATTTTATCTGATCTCTCAAGTCTTTTAATTTTCTGTGAATTAAAAATATATCATGTTACGATGGCTCTTAAAATCCATCTTTTATATTTTTTCTCTTTTATCTCAAATTTCAGTGATTATTGTAATGACTTTTGCCTATCTGATTCAAATATTGCTCTCATTGTGAACTATACAAATGCCATCAGTATTATTCTCTTCACTAAATCTATATTTTCAACAATTAAAAATAAAATTTATTAGTCTTAGTTTGTATGTTTTTTTTTTTACAAACTTAAATGAATGACAGAAGTGTGTATTAAGTTCTGATACTTAGTGCGAAGATTTTTTCCACATGCCCAATTAACCAGCCCACTCCAAAATTCAAAACTTGATCTCCACGAGAACAGTAAGAAAGGGCTTTGAACGTTTCCAAACACTTGCATAACAAGTTTAAAACCATCCTTCCTGGCGCTCTCACAAATGTGGAAATGTTGGAAAACTATGAAGATGTAAAAAAGACCTACAGGAATGAACATATCAATTATTCAATATGACATACATACAGTGCAGTGGTAGCATCATACCATGATGCAGAGTGTGATGATGTTCCCACCCTGCCCTCATGAAACATAACAGAGAGTCAAGTTCGTACACAAGTTGTAAAAAAAATGCCTTTGACGCCGTGGAAGTAACAATGTTAACATGTTGCATTTAACAGGATTTATATGGTGTTATTGTAAAAAGAATTAAATGTTATAATTTTTGTTTCTCTATGCAGCGTAATTTTGTCATAATCATAATTAAATGTGTAGGCCATGTTGACTTTTTACCGACAAGGTTTAAGTTAGGCGGTGGCTGGTAAATATTTTTTTCTTAACCTAAATGGGCATTGTCAGTGGTGAAACTTCATAGAACTATGAACAGTATAATAAATATTAATTCAGATAGTTTTTTTCTTGATAGAAATGCAAAAACATGTAACTAATTTTTGATCCTTTAATTCAGATAGTTTTTTTCTTGTTAGAAATGCAAAAACATGCAATTAATTCTTGATCTTTTCTACGCTGTTAGACGCCACATAGGACTTGTAGTGTTTTTCACCACACACCTCTATTCTGGGTGAGATGTTTGATCTTATCTAGTGAGTCTGTCTATGCCTGCCAAATTTACTTCTCTTATAAGAGATCTTTAATGTCTCTTTAAGTTGTCCTCTTTTTCTGTATCCTGATGTTTCCCATAAAAGAGCCTGTTTTGGAATTCTCTTGTTGCTTCTTCTCAGCACATGTCCAACATATGTCCATCTTCTTTCTTTAATTGTAGATGATATCTTTATTTGCATTGTCTTTTCTCTTATTTCAATATAAGTCTTGAATTCATTCCATCGTACACAAGTATTTTTCTTAGACATTTGTCTTCTAAAGCGTTTAGTTTTTTCTCGATCTCTTTTGATGTTTTCCAGCTTTCACATGCATAGGTAAGTGTTGATAAAATGTTTGAGTTGAATATTCTAAGTTTGGTTTTCTTGCATAGTATTTTTAATTTCCATATTTTGTCCAGGTTTTTAAAAATGATTGCTGCTTTTAGTGTCCTGCTTCTGATCTCTTTCTTTGTTTCACCTTTGACATGCAATAGTAGCAAGAAATTTTGATGTCGTTTTTTACTACATTTTTGGATCCACCCCTAGCACCATGCTGTCATGTAATAATTTGTGTCACAAAGTGCTAGCAGAGTTATCCTCGAAGGCAAAACTAAAGTAGTCATCGCGACATAGCAGACAAGGCACCTTGCGCGATCACTCTTTCCCTGTGTTTTGCCAGATGTAACCAAATATTTCCTCTTCTCATGATGTTTCTGAAAAATGTTGATTGTTTTGTGTTGGCCTCTTTGAGAATGTCCTCGTTGATTTGAAATATCAATCCCTAAAAATACTGCTATCAGGAGGAGACCTGATGATCACAAATCGCTACAGCCTTCTAACAAAAACTTTGGGACTCTACAAACTAAACCTGCAAGGACTAAATCACCAGCCCAGTTGGAGACCTAAACAGCCGATCCCCAAGTTGGGGAATATATAAAACATTAAACAAATGGGATGAAGAAATCAAAGACTGGAGCATAAAAAAACAAACTGATTCTAAGTAAACCATCCTGACGAGCCAACATATTATTAAGAGTATGGAAGACCACCAGCACACCAGATCTAGCCATGGCTATGTCATACATCCACAAGCTCACAACCAAAAGTGTAAATGTGCAGCTAGGAGGAAGTGATCATAAGCCAGGCAGCTAAACAACACAGACACAAGAGTACACAATATGGCTCCCAACTGGAATTAGAAAAAAAGCAGATTAGATCTACTTTAAGGTTCTTCTTTAACAGAAGCAAATGAGCATGTAAAAACATCATGACACAAAATCTAAACCTCAGCATCACAGTCTTCACAGATGCCATCCTCCAAGGCACAAAACAAGCTACCCCCAGGAAAAAAAGAAAAGAATACAAACCAAACTGGAGCAATACTCTGGGAGAATTTCATGATGTCCTGTTTTAAGTATGAGAAGATATGGAACAAGATTCCACTACAGAAAACACAAAAACCTACAACACAAAAGAAACATAACAAACAGAAAAAAACTAGTAATTCAAAGGAGCTAGCACGAGAAAATCCAAAACCTCAACTTGGAAACAAACACAACCAAACTATGGAGACTAACCAAAAGCTTAAATGATAACACAAAATCCAAACACACAAAAAACTCCTTGAGGAGGGTGGCAAGCATTACACAGGAAGGATGAAAGCAAATATTTTGGCAGACCTTTACAAAACAGAAAGTACAACAAAAATGTCCAGAGAGTGCGTCCAAGAAGTTAAAAAAAAACAACAACAAAGAATAAGATCCCATCAAGACATCAGCTTTCACCAACAAGGAACAGCAAATATCAGCAGCAAAATATAAACCAAGAAAGCTCCAGGAAAAGACAGAATCCTGTATGAGATGATAAAAAGTATGGAACAAATAGCTAAGAACAAACTCCCCAAAATCATATACCAACCTTGGAACACTGGTAAACTCTCAGACAGATTAAGAGAAACAATAATTGTCCTAATTAGAAAGAAAGGAAAAGACCTAACCCAAAAGTCCAGCTACCGCCCCTTCAGCCTATTTGTGCTGCCTGGGCAAAGTGATGGAACAAATGGTAAACATCAGACTACTGAAACATCTTGAGAAGAAACAATTGCTAAACAACTGCCAATCAGTCATTTAGGAAAACCCACAGCACCAGAGGACCAACTCACACATTTAAGACATGACATAGAAAATGCTTTTCAAGAAGAAAGTACATGCAGTCTTTGTTTACCTGACAAAGGCATTTGACAAAGTATGACCTGGCTGTTTGGAAGGCATCAGAGAATACCTGCCCAGCCCACAGCAAGAACTCAGATGCAAGAAATGCTCAACAAAATAGGGAAATGGGCCAATGATTGGAGAGGAGAAATGAATAGAAGAAAAATAGTTATGGCTTGTTTCTCCCTTAGAAACCTCAAAATTTGTCCGCCTACAATTAGATGGAAAATAATTCCCGCAAGATGAAAACCTCATTAATCTAGGCATCAAGCTGAACAAGCGACTCACGAGGAAACCACACCTAAAGAAAGCAGAGAGAAAAGCAATCAGGAAGCTGTCACTCATAAAGAAGATGTTTGGAACAAACAGGAGCAAACAGCAGAATTCTAAAAAAAGTTTGTATATATCTATCTATTGTCCTTTCGAGCCGAAGATGGTGCATAGGGCAGAACCACAATCTCAAAAACAGAAACCTTGCGTGCCAAAATGGCACATATTTCAGAAATCACTGCTATATATGTGTGTGTGCGTGCGCGCGCGCGCAAGAGCAAAACTGACAGGTTAGCAAAAACTCAGAATGAACTTTTAGATTCATAGGATGCATGAAAACCACCCCAATCCAGACCCTAGAGAAACACAAAGATATGATCCTTGATGATAGAAGAGAGAAGAAAGCTCTGACACTGTGAAAAACTCCATATGCCAAACCGTCCAGCCTATTCCAAAATTCAGGACCAAATCTCTACGAGACTAAAGAGAAAGAGCTTCAAACATCTCTCCAAACATTTGCATAACAAGTTTGAAAACCTCCTCCCTAGCAAATCTACAGAAATGGAAACGCTCCAAAAAACTACAAAGGTGGAAGACACATATAGAAGATATATGTCCAACAACAGGATAATTCATGTGAGTAAGAGCTCTATCCATGGGGAAGGACACCCCAGCAAACAAACCACTGCTGCCTAGCAGTTGCTGTCAGGAGAAGGAAAGGCTAAGGGATAACACCCAGGAAGAAACCAAGGGCAGGATGGGCTTAACAGCCCTAGTTGCTATCCACTCTACGAGAAGGAAAACTCCTACATCCATTCCAAGATCTAGCCTGCCAGACTGAGTGTGTCAGCCATGGTGCAGGTTTTAGGGGGAAAATCTGGACACATGCACTTACAAGCACTGACCGTGTGACCAGCTCATTGTGTGTTAAGATGATATTCTTACCCCTCCAACATGAAATGGACAAAGAGTCAAGCTCACACAATCACAAGACTTGAACAATGAAAATGCAGATGCCGACTATCTTATGTGCAGAAAAATTAACTGCGATAGATACAACCACTAGTCCAATTCATTAGGGCTAGCCAAAATAACATTGTAGGAAACTGATTAAAAGTTAAAAGAAAGGAGCTACAATATCAAAGAAATAATGAAGACCTATAGTCATCATCATCATCATTGAGTGCCGTCTCCGCAACGAAGCTTGGCTACCATGGAGCGCCATTCTGCTCTGTCTCTTGCTTTGATGGTGCAGGTTGTCATAGGCTGATTTGTCCATCTTTTGATGTTACTCGTCCATGTTAGTCTTGGTCTGCCTCTGCCTCTTTTACCTTGTATTTTCCCCTCCAGGATTACTTTTAGTAGGCTGTTGTGTCTTTTAACATGGCCCAAAAATCGCATTTGCCTTGTTTGAATTGTGTTTAGTAGTTCTCTTTTCATTTTTAGTTGTTTTAAGACTTCGTCGTTTGTTTTCTTTCCTTCCATCCAATACTATCTATTCTTCTATATATCCACATTTCAAAGGCTTCAATTTTCTTTTCTGTTTTCTTGTCCAATGTCCATGTTTCTGCACCATAAAGGAGTTATTTGGTTATTTTCGTTATTTGGTTATGGAAGGCCCCGGTATCACTGCAAACGAATTAAAATCCATAATTGCTCAACCGCCCGTGCCAGCGTAATCATCCAAATTAATATCTCATCTCCCAAACAAAGGAAGGTAACTGTAGTCCCCATCGTTGCAGTCTCAGCACACGCCATAAGGCATAAGGCGAAACTGCGCAGAAAGTGAACACAGCCAACTGTTCCCTGTCATGTGATATCATCATTCATCGTAAACAATTGGAATATCGAAACATGATCAAAACGGATGAGACACACAGCTCACGGTGTGCACAGAGCTCTTAACTCAGTAGCTCCTGCAACAAGCCGGACTTGGAATATGAGGAAACTGCAACAAGGAACATTTTTCATGTTCCCGCTGCCTATCCAATGTGCCATACAAGTTAGCAGAAGCAATCATGTACTTCCACAATATGCTATTCACAGTGCATCATATCAATTCTGTTGTTGACTGTTTTCCATGCCATGACACCAAGCTATCTAGTATCTTCTATCTTTGTTGCCTACGATCTCTATCCTTCTATCTTGCCAGTCGTAAGCAAGTATTCCAACTTTCCTCTTCTCATGATGTGCCTGAAAAATGTTGATTGTTTCTTTCTATTTTTTAGGAGCTCGCTTTTTGTGTTGGCCTCTTTGAGAATTTCCTCATTGGTCCTTTTAGCTGTCCAGGGAACTTTCAATATTCTTCTGAGAGATCCCGTCTATATAACCTCTAATCGTCTTTTCAATTGTTTTGTCTATTGTCCATGATTCATTTCCATAAGTCAGAATTGACTCGTTATAGCTCTGCTGAACTCCCTCACTTTTATTGACACAGACTTGTTGCACAAGACATTTTTAATTTTCTGAAATGCTATTTTTTTTTAATGGGGACTGGTTGGTCTTGAGGCGAGACACTGACCTTGAGACAGAAAGGTTGTGGGTTAAAATCCCAGCTGAACCAGTTGGGATTTTTATTTACGATTTTTCTCTGAGGCAACCACCCCAGGCAAGGCCCGGCTTCTTCAAACGTTTATTACCCAATGGATGGAAAAAAATTTGAGTACCTCAGAAGATGGAGTTATCTGCCTGTGCGGCCAGGGACCCCTGTGTACATGGCTGCCAGGGAAAAATGGATTAACACACAATATTAAGTTCCTAGTCTCTAGGGACTTTGTCAGAAGTAAAAAGCTGGCGAATGAAAAAATAAAATGCTATTTTGCTATTTATTTCTGTGTTGCATCTTCCATCTGATATTACTGTGCCCAAGTATTTGACTCTCTTCCTATGGATGGCCTACAGAGAGTTAAAAAGACAAGGATTTATAAATTTTTAGCTAAATCTAGCAACTGCTGAAGTTTTCAAGAGAACAGATGTTTATGGCAAGCAGCGATATCTGTGTCTTTTGGTCATCACATCTGTCTTTGGTATGGGTGGGTTTCTAATTGAACAATTTGTGACCAGACAGCCATATTTTGGCCTGGCATCTCTGTGATGTTTTTAAAGATTTGCTCAGTGTATAAATTGAACAAGCTTGGTGATAGGATGCATCCCTGTCTTACTCCTCTTTTTATATCAATGGGTGTAGAGATCTCTTTGTTATTTATATTTTATTATTGCTGTTTTCTCCCATTATAGATTACATATTAGTTATATGTCCATGTCATCTAGACGTATCTCTTTTAGGCATTCTATAAGTTGTTTGTGGTGTACTCTATCAAAAGCTTTGGTGTAGTCTATGAAGCAGGCATATATTGGTTTGTTTACTTCTGTGTACTTTTCGAGTGTGGTTAGATCAAACTTTTGCTTTTGTTAAGCACATAGTTCAAGTAGTAATGACAGTTAGGCTGCCATGAAGATAGTTCTTTCTGTAATTGAGTATGTCCCTGCAATCCTAAATCTTGACCATACAAATGAAAAAAAAAACTGGAAAGGATACAGAATTAGACTAATGCACTTAATTCTTGGATGCACAAAAGTCACATGCATGTCTAAGCATTTACCTCCTTGATGGCTGAGGAAATTTTTTAACAGAATTCTTCACTAGAGAACAAACACTGAACATGGTAAAGAATGGATTTGAGTATTGTGCATTTTTCAGCATGCATCAAACTGGACAGAGAGAGTGCAGTCAACAAAACTTAGATGCTGTGGAAACATTATGGCAGGCCTACAATTTTGAGAATTCTAGGGTGAAGTAGTCATAAACAAGGAGCTTTCAGAAAGTCCTCAGACTGTAATTCCCATGACACAACCATGTTACATATTTGTGTGAAAATCTCAAGATCAGTTCTCCCAGTGTGCTGTGTCTTTATCAAGTGACATTGTGATGTCTACATATGGTTACCTTCTACATACAATTCTCTGATCTTTTGTATGGGTTGCTCTACAGTCACTGTGATGGTTGACATATATGAGCTATGTACTTGCTTCAAATTTTGCTAGATGCTTGACATTTCTGCATCTTTTGGCAAGCAATCTTTAGGTCGAACCCAGGTCTTTGTCTGGTATGCGCATTTGTTAAACAATCTACCACCTCCCTCATTTGGCTGGAATCAGCTAACAGAAATTCTGAATATACATTGCGTTACTGTCAAGTTCATCCCCAGACTCTTGACTAAAAAAAACAAACATCTCCATGCGTGCCATGAGTTGCATGAGATGGCTGACAACAATGAAACTTGCATTTCACTGGCAATGAAAGTTAGATTCAGAGCTAAGATCCAGAGATCATAATAGGGAAAGAGCCCACAGTTACCAAGACCAAAGAGAGCATGGCAGGTCTGGAAAGCAAAAAAAAAACAATTAATTAATAAATCATTGTCTCTTTTTCTACATCAATGGCATTTTTGCCTAAAGTTATTCACCTCCTTCTGGCAATACATTGAATTCTGTTGCTACATTTTGAGATACTTGAGAGAAGAGAAGCAATGAAGAAGACTGGAACTGTGGCACAAATGCAGTTTTCTGTTGCTTCACGACAGTGGGACAGCTCACACCCTATTCAGAACAATGCAATGTTTAATAGATAACTGTTAAAAAAAAAAAAAAAAAAAGTACCCCTGTCACGCCAATTGGTGTATAGGGAATATGGTGTTAGTGATCATAAATTTTACAGACCTTCGGCACATGATTTTTTGGGAAATGTGGTTGGTATTACGCCCGTGCCGCTTTACTTTCCCAGAGAAAAATCCGGTATCCATTAAAGGCTGGGTGAGCTATCGTTTAGGATCGAACTCTACATCTTGTCCTTTGTAGTCCAGTTCACTAACCACTGAGCTATCGCGGCTCCCTTTATAGATAACAGGTTGCTATTGAAACTCAGAGAGGTGGATATTGCTTGTTGCTGTGACATTTGTGCTCTAACAACCCCTAAAGTTTATGGGAAGAGAGAAAAGTTTATTTCTTCTTATTCATTTTCAAATATCAATGTATGTGTCTGCATATGTGAGAGAGAGAATAGATACTCCAACAGATTACTCCACATAGTAAAATATTTTTTTAGCAATGTCTTTATTGCTTTATTTTGCTATTTTATTATGTTCGCTTTGGCTAGAAAAATGGTTCTTAACCCTTTTACACACCAATTTTCAGAATTTATATTTATCTTAATCTCATGACAAAGAGATAATAATTGTTCCTGTATTAAATAGCATTTTTTCCAAACAACAGATTTTGTCAGCTGTTTTCAGATTTATATGAAAGTTTTTATTAAAATGGAAATAATTTTTAAGAAGCTATTCTCACTTGGCATGTCCTTTTGCAGGACTGTTATTTATCGTATTTTTTAACCTAATAAAGCTGACATTTTAAAGCATATCCACATATAATTAATTTAGCTAACAAACACAAAGATTGTAAAATATAAGGATTACTTACACAAATAAAGTAGGAACAGTTCATTCACATAATTTATTTATTTTATTTATTTTTTTTTTTACATTTAAATGAACTAAACTAATTATCCCATTCTTTCAGAATGAATCTGAGACAGCCAAGAACTTTGTTCTCCTTGTGTCTGAAGCTGAAGGTGAATACCAGCGAGCCCTGTCAGAGAACTACCAGACCATGTCTGATACAACTTTTAAAGCTTTGCGTCGACAGCTGCCCGTGACACGGGCCAAAATAGACTGGAACAAAATTTTGGGTTATAAGATTGGGGGAGACTTAAAAAGCAATAAAGGAGAGCAATATGATTAGGTTAAAAATTTATATATAATTTTATCAACTTCTGCTCTATAATGTTATCATCAAGATATTTTGATATGGGAGAAGCATAAAAACTGTTTTAACATATAGAGCTTGGGGTTTTAAATAATAATTGAATATAGATTCCCCCCCTTTTTTTTTATTTGGTTCAAATCAGAGCAAGGGGGCGTGTTAAGGATACACCATTTAATATTCTACAATTGCTCGCTTATAAAATAATATGCACTGTTTATCATTTTTATATCTTTAAAGTTTAAGGTTTTAGTGTCGTCCTCTTCGCAGAGTTTATTTTTTGGTTGTTCAGTAGAATCCTGTTATAACGAATCATCAAAATATTGTCGTTATAATCATATCTCGTTATATCCAATTTATATTTAACAATAGGGGAATGTATTGTGTAAACTTTAGAAACAAATTGTGCAGTTATATAACTTGCAAAATGTTTGATATTACTGCTTATAAATGCCAACATGTTTATTCTGTTCTTTAGGATTGTATATAGTGTTTAAGCAATCATCACCGGCATGCAGCATAAAAATAAACAGGACAAATTTGAAACAAGTGCAACGCGTCAAATACTTGGGCACAATAATAACATCGGATGGAAGATGCACCACGGAAATAAAAAGCAGAATAGCTCAGGCCAAAATAGCATTTCAGAAAATGAAAAATATCTTATGCAACAAATCTATGTCAATAGAAATGAGAAAGGGTTCATCTGTG
Organism: Megaustenia siamemsis; assembly: GCA_032433765.1. Classification (NCBI taxonomy): domain Eukaryota; kingdom Metazoa; phylum Mollusca; class Gastropoda; order Stylommatophora; family Ariophantidae; genus Megaustenia; species Megaustenia siamemsis. The sequence goes on along the minus strand of JAVIAB010000091.1, from coordinate 22,832,111 downwards.
CTATATAGAACCAATTCTGACCTATGGAAGCGAATCATGGACAGTAGACAAACAAATGAAAAGATGATTAGAGGCCACAGAGATGGGATTTCTCAGGAGAATGTTGAAAGTTCCCTGGACAGCTAAAAAGACCAATGAGGAAATTCTCAAAGAGGCCAACACAAAAAGGCAGCTCCTAAAAAACATCAGAAAGAAACAATCATCTTTCGGGCACATCATGAGAAGAGGAAAGTTGGAATACTTTGTTACAGCTGGCAAAATAAAAGGAAAGAGAGATCGCGGACGACAAAGAGGGAAAATACTGGATAGCTTGGTGTCATGGCATGGAAAACAGTCAACAACAGAACTGATATGATGCACTGTAGATAGAAGATTGTGGAAGGCCATGATTGCCTATGCCAACCAGTATGGCACATGATAATAGTGTTTAAGAAAATATCATGTTCCCCGCATATTTCTGCTTTTGATTTTAACTTTTTGTCCCCTTTTTCTATCAACATGTTTCTTTCTAGCAATGAAAGCCATCATGATAATAAATTTCATGATTTGCAATTATATTTGAACAAGTATGTAGAGAATTCTATGTGCGCCAATAATTCTGACTTTTAGATGAAAGCCACTGACCTATCCAATAAAAAAAACCCAGTAATTTCTCTAACTGAAGCCACAACTTGTACTGTATGCATTGTTTCCCCAAATTTTACCTCTCTCATCCACTGATGTGTGCAGGTAGGCCTTTTTAGTTAGGCTAATCCCGCATGGCCACACAGTTTACACATGGGCAGACAAGAAAAGTATAAACTGTTAACAGTTTTGTTTTTAACAAGGCAAATTTCAAAAATTGTGTTATAACCAATTTGCAGTCTGGGTAATAGCATTATAAAAGATATTTTTAAATTATTGGGTAAAGAAAAAAATTGGATTTTTAAAATTGATGTTATATCAGGATTCTCGCTATAATTGGTCTCATTATAAGTGGATTATACTGTAAATAAAATTACCGAACAGGCAAAACTTAAACTTCACAGCATAGAAAAAAGTATACAGATGACTCAATATTTTTTACATGCACAAATTTCATGTCTTACATATCCTAAAATATCAAACATTAGGATTTCTGTGCAAGCATTGCTCTTAGAATTGTAGGAATATTATGTTCATGATTAGTACAGTAACTTTTTTTTTTCAATCAGTAATGTCATTAGTTGCACTGAGAAGCAGTATGTAATAAAAACTGCAAATATCCATATATTTTAGACAATTTTGACATTTTATTTTAAATCTTAATTATTTCATAAACTTAACTGGGAGGTGTTAGTTTTATCCATCCACAAAAATTTACACTATGGTAAACGCTTTATATGTCTGTAGTAGTGTACTGCTCTAAGCAAGAAATTCTGGCTTGAATAGCACAAAATACGAAAGTAGAAACATGACTAAAGTCAATATGGAAGGATCATAGCATAACTCTCAGCTCCATGATCAGACTGGTATTATCTCATGTTATGTCTCTCTGTCTGTTTGCAAAATATGGACACTGATAGAAAATCTGAATACATTTTTTTGAAATAAATAAACTTATAGAAATGAGATCTTGATCATGATCCTTCCAGCACCACTAGACATAGCTAGCATAGGGCTTATAGTGCTTTTTGCCACCCATCTCTATTCCATCTCTAGTTGGTTGCACGGCCATTTCTCTTATTTCTATATTAGTTTTGAATTCACATTCCATTGTAAACAGAGTATTCTTCTTAGACATTTGTCTTTGAAAGTGTTTAGGTTTTTCTCTTGTCTCTTTTGTTGTTTTCCAGGTTTCACATGCTAAGGTGAGGGTTGATAGTATGTTTTGGTTGAATATTCTAAGTTTAGTTTTCTTACTTAATATATTTTATTTCCATATTTTGTCCTACTTTTTAAAATTTGCTGCTGCTTCTGATTTCTTTTTTTGGTTCACTTTCTTGATCCATATTACTACCAATTTTTTTTCCAATGCCTGGAAATTTAGATAAAATATTTCCCTCTGATGTGTTTTTTTTCTCACTATTTGTGTTTTATCCCTTTTTATTTCAAGTCTTATTCTTTTCAAGTTATTTTTCAAAGTCAAGTTTCATAGTCAAGTATTTTTTTTTTACAGAAGAGATACTGTAGAAAAATCTGCATGATGGTCTTGATTTGTGAAGAATAATTAAACTGAGGTGACTCTTAAGGGCATACTTAAACAATATTGTAGGAAACTGAGAGGTGGAATAAAGACTAACAGGCATGGAGAAATGGAAATATAGTGTCAAAGAGTGCATTGGCCTTACATATAATGACTTTCAGGCAGCTGTGCAGGACAGAGTAAAATGTAGAATGCTTGTTGCAGACATCTATGTCCAACAAAACATCCCTTACCATTAAGGGATGATAGTTATGAGGAAGCATAGCATGTTTAGCCAATGCTTTTCTTTTCTTTTACCTTTCCTAACTCTATGAACAAGGTTTCAATTTTGCACACGCACACGTGCGAGAGAGCATTTATTATCTTTCATCACTGATCTTTATGCCACACTTTACCAATGCATGCTATTTCTGGCACATTGGTTTTCATAATTTTACTGTCATGTTATAGAAGACACCTTAAAAATGAAGTTCCGGTCAGCCAACAGGTTGCTTGCCTGTCCCCAGAAAGTAGAATGTCTTACATAATTTTGCCATTTTCCATTGGGTCATAAATACCAGCCAAACAAATTAACAGAATCCTGTCAGCACAATTTAATTGTGGTTCTATAAAAGATAGTAATGTTTTAGTGGCAAAGCCTAGTCTAGTCTTGGTTCTTCTGCTAATTGCACTGCCAAAAGAAGGTGTAGCTAATCCTATAGTTGACCCATAGTCAAAAGTATGTGTCTTTTGAAGTACCACGATGTCCATATTAAGTCTTAAGTTTGTTGTTTATGATGGCAGATGTGCAGACATCATTCATCTGCTCAAGATCTTCTGAGAGACCAGTACTCAATGTTCTGATCTTCCAGCTTGCAATTCATAAGACTGGTACCTTCTTAAATTTGTTATTGTTATCTTTCCATAACATGACTTAAACAATATATATATTGCTCCAGCTTGTGCTATGGAAAGGTCACCTCAGCATCAAGTACATATATAATCTTGATTTTCACATTTCTTATTAGTTTTCTGAACCATAAAATAATATTTATTTAAGTTGATGATTGTTAATTTTATGTTCAATTTCACTTCCTTACATATATCCCAAGGCAACAAAAAGTTCTTGCTTATTGTATTCTTGTTTTAATTTCTGTTGGTGTATTTTAATATTCTATAGAAATATATCTTCTATTATAATCTGCTTTTTGTTTATGGCATTTATTCCTAAAATATTTTTTTTTTTGGTGTTCATCAATCTACATACCCTGACATACTTATTTTCTTGAAATTTCTCTTTTTTCTTTTGTCTGTAGAGTTCTGAGCAACAAGCCTGTTTTTTGCCTGTTAGTGTATTTTTCATAATTTAAAATTAACTGAGTTATTAATTAAGAATTAAGAAGAGAAATGTTGACAAAAAAAAAACATTCCTGGATACGCCAGTTTTTATGTGAAAAGCTTCTGATACTAGTAGAGAATTATTTTAAGATTGCTACATATACTCATAACACCATATGTTTTTATATTTTAAAATTTGTGATGCTGTTTACTGATAAATTTTTGCATCTATGTTGTGTCCCAGTGCATCAGTATTTCAAGATTATTCTAGCTATTTATAAACTTTCTTGTTAATTAAAGAGCTGGATTTGTACTTATCTAAAAGAGTTCAATTTGTCCAATTATGGAGTAAAAAGATGCATAGTATAGATTTGTAATAAAACAAGATTACTGACACTGATACAGTGAAATTTTTAAATTATTAGTCCTCTTATCAATCAACTTTGCATATATACATTATCAGTAAAGGCCGGCTTCAAAACTGTAACAATAAATTTACCCATTAAAAGAATAGTACAGATCACTAACAAAAATTATTATGAACCAGAGATTCTGATATAATTAATGTTTGATGATATATACAGAAAAATCTTCATTTACAGAGTGAATTGAACTGTTCAAGAGTTTTGCTTCTTGTGGACAAGTATGTTTGTCTTCAGTATGCTTTTGCTTGAGAGTCTTTCAGAACATTGAACCTTCATTTTTGTAGTCTTTCCAAAGAAATAACTTCAACCAGACTTACAAAACGTTCCTATAGTGAATTGAATTGCATAAAGTTTTTAAAATGTAGTCGTGAAAAGAAATGTGATTCAAATTACTTTCTTTCTATCTCACATTAACCTGACAACTAATGGAATGAATAGTCCTCTCTGTCATCCTCCTTTAAAAGGATTTTAAGTGGGCATAGATGTGTTGTGTTGTGCTTTCCAGTAGAACTTTGATACTTGTGTCTTTCAGCACAACACATCCAACTACAACAAAAGACATTTTGAGTACTCGGTTGCTTTCCCTCTTAATTCCTATTCCTTTTGCAATAGTGGTTATTCTATTGCTAGGGGCACCCCAAAGAGGTGAAGTTGGATATGATAGCGCTGGTTCTCTGTTCTTGGCGCAAACAGTCAGTTATGAGTCGCTGATCCATTAAAATTACTCAATACTAAACTCCATTAAAAAATTAACTGGATCGTTTAGTAGTTTAGTTCAGTCGACAAATCCTCATTGTACATCTAACTCATCCATAAGTGCTCAGATCTTCTCCTCAGTATGCTCCTCAGTGTACGACTCCAGTTCTGTGTTGATTTATTATTCTTATATATCTCTCCGCATAGGGCTCCTTTCTGGCATCTCCAGTTTTGACCTGATATTTGTTTTGTGCAGTCTGGAGATAGTTGTAGATTCATGACATTTGACTGGAATCATTAGCTTGGCTGAGTTCTTTAGTGATACAATCACTCTTCAATCCTAGCCACCTTCAATTTTCCTGAGCATGCTCATCGAGTCATTCTGAGTAAAAGGTTGTGTTTCTAACCAGGCCATCCCTTTGGTTATTGCCATTATCTCCAAGCTCAAAGTACTTGTAGTTACCATGAAAGCACCACGCTCATCCCTAACTGTTCTTCCTTTGACCTGAGCTATAAAGGCCCAGGCGTCAGTGTACAGATGATTTCCATCTCCCTCAGGTATATATCACATACGGTGCCATTGAGTACGGGTTCGATCCCACTTCGGACTATATATTGTTCTTCGTTTTTTTCTATTGTTGTTTGTCTGTCAATTTTTCCGAGTGCTAACACATACTTCTTTGTTCTATTATTCCCTATTATCGCCTCGGAAGTTCCCCATATAATAATATTTATGTATTATTATTTGTACCCAGTATATAAACACTGGGAACTACTATTCGTGCTGTTTCGTCCAATAAATGTTTGTCTACAACACAAGTATTCAGCCCTACTGGGAGATACTTGCATTAATAGGAAAGTACAAATATACAATTTATTTCCGGTCTGTGATCGTTACCCTATGCTATAGTCATTGAGAACGTCATCGTGTAAGACACTACTGCAATAGCCAATTTTTTAGTTGGCTGCGTGGTAGTGTGCCAAGCGTTCGGCTTCTCGTGGCAAGGCGCGGTGCCATTGAGTACGGGTTCGATCCCACTTCGGACTATATATTGTTCTTCGTTTTTTTCTATTGTTGTTTGTCTGTCAATTTTTCCGAGTGCTAACACATACTTCTTTGTTCTATTATTCCCTATTATCGCCTCGGAAGTTCCCCATATAATAATATTTATGTATTATTATTTGTACCCAGTATATAAACACTGGGAACTACTATTCGTGCTGTTTCGTCCAATAAATGTTTGTCTACAACACAAGTATTCAGCCCTACTGGGAGATACTTGCATTAATAGGAAAGTACAAATATACAATTTATTTCCGGTCTGTGATCGTTACCCTATGCTATAGTCATTGAGAACGTCATCGTGTAAGACACTACTGCAATAGCCAATTTTTTAGTTGGCTGCGTGGTAGTGTGCCAAGCGTTCGGCTTCTCGTGGCAAGGCGCGGTGCCATTGAGTACGGGTTCGATCCCACTTCGGACTATATATTGTTCTTCGTTTTTTTCTATTGTTGTTTGTCTGTCAATTTTTCCGAGTGCTAACACATACTTCTTTGTTCTATTATTCCCTATTATCGCCTCGGAAGTTCCCCATATAATAATATTTATGTATTATTATTTGTACCCAGTATATAAACACTGGGAACTACTATTCGTGCTGTTTCGTCCAATAAATGTTTGTCTACAACACAAGTATTCAGCCCTACTGGGAGATACTTGCATTAATAGGAAAGTACAAATATACAATTTATTTCCGGTCTGTGATCGTTACCCTATGCTATAGTCATTGAGAACGTCATCGTGTAAGACACTACTGCAATAGCCAATTTTTTAGTTGGCTGCGTGGTAGTGTGCCAAGCGTTCGGCTTCTCGTGGCAAGGCGCGGTGCCATTGAGTACGGGTTCGATCCCACTTCGGACTATATATTGTTCTTCGTTTTTTTCTATTGTTGTTTGTCTGTCAATTTTTCCGAGTGCTAACACATACTTCTTTGTTCTATTATTCCCTATTATCGCCTCGGAAGTTCCCCATATAATAATATTTATGTATTATTATTTGTACCCAGTATATAAACACTGGGAACTACTATTCGTGCTGTTTCGTCCAATAAATGTTTGTCTACAACACAAGTATTCAGCCCTACTGGGAGATACTTGCATTAATAGGAAAGTACAAATATACAATTTATTTCCGGTCTGTGATCGTTACCCTATGCTATAGTCATTGAGAACGTCATCGTGTAAGACACTACTGCAATAGCCAATTTTTTAGTTGGCTGCGTGGTAGTGTGCCAAGCGTTCGGCTTCTCGTGGCAAGGCGCGGTGCCATTGAGTACGGGTTCGATCCCACTTCGGACTATATATTGTTCTTCGTTTTTTTCTATTGTTGTTTGTCTGTCAATTTTTCCGAGTGCTAACACATACTTCTTTGTTCTATTATTCCCTATATATCACATATTATGGTCTGCCCCTCTACCTTCTTGTGTAGACGTGAAGTTGCGCACTAAAATGGAGGATGGAATTGATAAACTGTTGGCACGCCACGATAAGTAGTGCAATACAGTGCGCGGAGAGAAAAGTGACGTAGCAAGAGGATGATGTGGTCAAGAAGAGCAGTTAGCAATGGGCAATCAGAGAATGACGGACCGTGCAACGGTGGAGAGAGACAAGCTCATTAGATAGGTGAAGTATATTCTTCTGATGGTGCAGTAATTTCAATTGGATATAGTGAACGAACAGTGTGCTCAAGGTTGTGAAGCAAATCTTTAGTGAAACCATCACCAAATAGTTCTGGGAAGGCTGTGTAACTAAGCAAGAACTGAAGGGACAGGAACATGGAACATGTGAGTTCCTGTGCAGGAGCAGTGGGCTTACAAATTATTCATGCAAGAGGTGAGGAGGCAGTTATTTCAAAAGTCCTGATGGGAATAACGCTAAGTGCGTAGGCGGAGTAATACTGAGTTGTAAGTCATCATCGTTATGTCAACTGTGAGTGAGATAAACACTAGAACCTTAATTTATGTCAACAATGAGTGAGATGAACAGCAGAGTCGTCCTAAGAGGTGAGAGCGGGCGAGAGGCCTGCACATGAGTGCAGAGACATTGTGTAACCTTTATATTTGTAACATTTTGGGTTATATCATTTAAGTGTGCATAAGGAGAAACCAACACCTCAACAGTGATTGAGATAAACACTAGAATCTTAATAAGAAAGGAGAGCAGGCTAATTACATGCTGAGCACAACCGTTGGATGGCATGAAATTATCATTGTAATGGGCAAGCAAGAGCTTGCTAATGTGTTTTAATAACTCAGCTGTAAGGGTGATGTGGTAACATGCTGAAGTTGTGAGAAGGACAGCACTGGGTCCCGTCGGGCACAGAGTGCAGTGTTTATCAGCTGAATAAAGTGAGTTGTATTATCCAAACATTGACTTGTTCATACATTAATCAGTGAGGTACTCAGTTTGCAGTGGTATTTCAAGTATTATGTACTGGTTTATGATCATGCTTTAATCTGTAAAATGATGCTTTAATCTTCAAAAATACTAAAAAAGACACTGCTTCAAATATTTGTGATTATTCAAAAAGACACTGCTTCACGTAAACATGTGGTTTTGTTGCCTGCATTCTTTGTTCAAAGTGATGTAAACAGAAAAGAACAAAGAGTACTCTGTTGTCACCCGTATCTACTCTTTCCCCAAGCTCAGTATCCCCCAGTGAAAAAAATCTGTTGAACAATGTCCTCAAGCTGCACCATCCATGATTTTCCTCTTTTGAGCCTGCTGTCTTTTCTTCTCCAAATCTCACTGTGCAAAGGATGTTGTATTCAGCACTGACTCGGAGGTAGTTAGTGCACAGGACATCATTATTCTGTCTGAAGATGTGAAAATCTAAGAAATACTGCATTGCCCTTCATGGTGTTGCTTTCATGCATCCAAATGTGTACATGGCCTCATTTTGTATTCATTCTAGTCTTTCATTCTGCATGTGGCTGAGAGATAGAATTGCCAGTGCATACTCAATAACTGAAACCACTAGTCCCTGATATTGGAGAACAAAAAAGATGCTGTTCACAGTCTGCCACCACCACTACCCTCAGTGCTGAGAGGTCCTTCCTGACCTTGCATTAACATGTGATCTATGTGCTGTGCTAGAGCAAGACTTTGATCAAACTATATTTTCAAATACTGCATTGTTTGAGTGTTCACAACAACCTCTGAACCCATGCTCACTATTGTTGTAGGTGTGTTGACAATATAGTTATTTCAAAGTGAACCAAGTTACAGCCACCTTTGCCAGGAAAAACACAGCTCATGGCATGCACAGAGCACTAAACTCAGTAGCTCTGGCAGCAAGCCGGACTTGGAATATGAGGAAACTGCAACAAGGAACACTTTTCAGACTGAGCCTCAATGGTTCTTGCTGCCTATCTGCCATTTTCACCAGTATTCCATGATGACGTATATTGCAATCAACACAGAACACATTATTGCGCACAGTGTACATGCTTTATTATAAATTTATTTAAGTTTATGGATGTATGATACATTGTATCGTTTAAAGTAGACACGAATATTTCCAAATTATTGTTCATGCTGATCTCTATTTTTCTCACTCTCTCTGTATGTACGTGCTTTCTTATTACTTGTGAGAGTGGGAGAAGGAGAGAGAGATTAATAGTTTACAAATTATCATCACTAGTTCAAAATCATTAGGACATTTAAATGTAAGCTTTATCACTTTAGTACCTCTTTCTTGATGTCCGAGTGGTGATGGCACTTACTACTGACCAGAAAATTCTAGGTTCATTTACCAGATGCTGCTCTCCCTCCCCGACAGAGTTAACATTTTGTAATTTAAGAGGCTATAGTTCAAATTTGTGTACACAAGATTTCAAATGTATTTTATTTAATTCATTTGCTAAATAAATAAAGGGATTAATTTATTTGCTAAATAAATAAAGGGATTAATGCATTTAAATAAGTATGTGAAAGTTTAATCGATATGTCATCCTCATGGTACCCCATCAAGGCCAGCTCCTTGTCGTGGAGATGGGGCTTAACACTCACCAGGGACTGAAAACCAAAAGTGGCCAGGCCATCCTACACCCGAGCAAGACCACAGTCTGCTCTAGCAAGTTTAAGTGCTGAAGACAGAGCCAAAAGGCGCACTACAACAATCAGGATGCCACACAATCGTGCCAATGGAAAGTATGTCTCTAACTGCGAATTGATATGGCACTCGCCCCATGATGGACACTCAGGCACGTGCATTGCCACACCCTCAGCCTCGAAAGGGCCCAACCACTATTACTGGATGTTCTTCTCAACCGCCCTGTGGAGTCAGGGGGTGAGAGAATACAGCTACTGGCCAATCCAAACTAAGACCACTTAAAATAATGCACTGGAATGCTGAAGGCATCAACAGAAAATATCCTGCAAGTAAGCATATGCTGTTTGCAGGAAACCCATCTAAACAACGACATAACCTAGACGATTAGTGGATATTAGTGTTAGCAATCTGACAGAAAAAACAGACAAAATGGTTGAATATTGATGCTTGTAAAGAACAACATCAATGCATGTCAGCTTGAAGTGTATTGGATGGAGCTGAATATCAAATACTGCACCTCAGGACAGAAATTACACTTTCATTTACTTTACTACTGTCCGAGCGACTGCCCACCAGCACTAGACACAATTCCATTAAAAGAAAGAATAATTGTATGAGTAGATTTTAACAGCCATTCACTGAGCTGAGGCTATGAACATATGGACAAGAGAGGTGAAGAACTTGAAAATTGACAGGATGACAATGGGCTTATACACTGCCCGACAACAGATCCACCAACATTCTATTCCAGATCATGGCATACCACATGTACACCATACCTTGCTTTCCATTCACCAGACCTGGATTGGAATATTAAACGTATTGTCGGGAAACAACTTGGAGGCAGCAACCACTGACCAGTCTTTTTAGCGGTGCAAAATGAGGCCATCAGGGAGAGCAGCACTATCTCTAGATGGAATTACAAAAAGGCAGACTGGAAAATATCCAAATAAAATTAGGAGAAATACCTCTACTAGATGTACAATCTTACATATATCTGAGCAATAATATAGATAAAGAGGGAGGAACAGAAAATGATACCAAAATAAGGATATCAAAAGCAAGAGGAGCTTTTGTTGCACTGGGAAACATATGGAAGTCCAAAGAAATTAGGTTAAATACAAAAATAAAAATTGTGAACTCCAATGTTAAGTCAGTCCTATTATATGGCTGTGAAACATAGAGAACAACAAAATTGACAATCATGAAGATACAGACTTTCATTAATGGATGCTTATGCAGAATAAAAGAATGAAAATGGCAGGACAAAATCACTAAAATAGAATTATGGAAATGTACCAGTCAAATACCAGTGGATAAAGAGATACAGCAAAGACGATGGCGCTGGATAGGACACACTGTGGAAGCCAACTGAGTATTGCACAACAGGCCCTTTTTTGGAATCCCCAGGGGAAAAGACAAGAGAAAGACCAAGAAATTCTTGGAGAAGACAGACAGAAGCAGAGATGAAGATGATGGGGAAGACATAGAATGATCTTAAAAGAATGGCAAGAAACAAAACGACTTGGAAAGTGCTTTTTGAAGGCCTATGCTCCACAGGCAGCTGAAAAGTAGAAGAAGAAGAAGAAAGACTGGAAAATTATCAACAATACACCAGTGTACTGACTAAATATCTAAATACAGACAGAGACATCAACAAAATAGTTGATGAAATCAGTAGACTAATAATACAAGCTGCCAGTGAAACAATACCTAGAGGGGCACGGAAACACTACAAACCATACTGGAGTAGTGAACTAGAGCAACTGCACAATGACATGAATATATCTCGAAAGCAAGCAGAAAATAACCCTTGCCAGGAACACCACATTAACTGCCAGCATGCTAAGGCCAAATTTTAATGGGCTAAACTACAAGCCAAACGGAGAAGCTGGAATGAGAAAAACAGAGTCTTTGAATCTTGAACAAGACAAAAGAAAAGTGTGGAAGCTTGTAAAACAGCTAAATGATGAGGGTACAGAAAGGAACACCAAAATTGCACTGAAGAAAGATGGAAACATCCTAACAGGTAAGCAGGCAGTAAATCACTTTGCAGACTCCTTTGGAAATGACAATAATATTGAAATTAGCCTAGAAAAACGACAAGAGACCCATTTAAAACAACAAAATGCAAGACAAAAAGAGAGGGACAGAACAGGTATTATTTGAGGCGGAAATGAGATGAAATTTGAGGTGAAATCTGAGACAGAAATTTGAAGGTTAATTTGAGTAGGACAAGAAAAGTGTGATTATTCGGTATTGTTCTTTGTGTTAAGGTCGTCTCCTTCGTTATCTGACCACAGATCTCCGAGTTTGAGAAGGAAAAATTGAGGAGGGATAGTCAAGGACAGAATATTTGTTATTGTTCGTTGCTGTAAGGTGGTCTTCCTCTTGTCGGACCAAAGCCCTCATTCAGGGAATTGATGCGATCTCTCCCCCCCCCCCCCCCCCTTGTTTCACCTCAAATGGTTGTAAAGAAAGACATGGAAATAATGGGATTGTGGCGCTCCCTCCGACTTAAAGGTTTTTGACCTTGTTTATTTTTGTTTTCTTAAGGGAAATACAGAGGGGAAACAAAAGTACCACAACAAAATACAACTACTCTCTTTATATAGTTATCAGTATTTTTTATTTATTATATACACACACATAATAAGTGTTGAATATCATCATCAAGTACCGGGCCTACTGGCGTAGGTGATCATGTCTCTCCACAACTTTCGATCTCGGCAGCTATTTATCATTTCTCTTGTTGACCTTCTGCCAAGCCATTCTCTTAAGCTGTCTGTTATTTTTTCTCTTTGCTTCCCTCTATCTTTTCGTCCTTCAATTTTTCCAGTTGTTACAATATATTCCAGTTGTTCTCTTCTCATTACATGGCCAAAAAATGATGATTATTGGTTATTGGTTATGGAAGGCCTCCATCATTGCCTCTTCCTAATATTGGAAATTAGCTCTCTTTTTGCTTTGACCTCTCTCAGAACATCTTCATTACTCTTCTTGGCTGTTCATGGTACTTTCAACATTCTACTGTAAAACCACATTTCTGCAGACTCAAGTGATTTTCTTGTCTGTTGTCCTATTGTCCATGATTCACATCCATATGTTAAGACTGGCTCTACATAACATTTAAGAACTCTTTTTCTTGTTTCTATTGTCAAAAATGGATTGCATAGTATCTTCCTATTTTTTGGGAAAGCTGTTTTTGCCTGAGCCATTCTGCAACTTCTGCGTGTTGAATATAAATATATTTAAATAAAGTAAACATCATACTATTAAACATCTATTATACTAGTAACACTGACACAAGGACTAAATATTGTGAGGAGAGGTAGTAATGTTATCACTATGAACCTTTCTCTTTATGTAGAAAAAAGAGCCGTTCTGTACTGGGTGTAAGAGTACATGCTTGATCCTAGCATTCTAAAGCCTACATTTTGCCCACCTTGTGCCTGTTGTGTGTCTAGCACTTGAAGAAATGTATTCTTATCTAATGTGTTGTGATTTTTGTTTAAACCCTTGCAGCTAATTGTGTCGTACTCCCCAGAGCAGTATGTCTTACTGTAGTAGTGAGTTGAGAATGCATAACAACAATAGGTGACGTCACGGGAAGGAGGTGGAAGTTTAACTCAGACAAAAACATTGAATTTCCCATGAATAAGTGAGAGTCATCAGAGAAGGGTAAGAATGTAACAAAATTTATGAGTGGCTGGAGAGAAAAGATATAGTAAAAAAACACAGGGAAAGTACAGTCAGACGAGAAGTGAAGCTTACTCAGGCGGACGGCTTGAGAGCCATGCTGTAGGAGACGGTAGCCATGACAAGCTTACCAACCTCTTTAGTTGATTGTGAATAGTTAGGTTGAGCCGGAGCACGAAAATGTTTACCAGTGTTTCAGTTAAGCGTTGTAAATAGATTATGCTCTTGCAGCTAAACTGAGAGCAATGTTATTGGGAGGCAGTTACCAAGCCTCCACAGTGTTTAGTGTTATTTGTTCCAGTGAGTATGTCAAACCAAGAGTTGATCATGTTAGATTAAGGGTTGTTCAAGTGTAGAACTACAGCTCCAGTGTAAACTCAAGACAGTTATTTGAGTTAGCGTAAGGAGCTCTGGCTTGACCTAACTATTCACAATCAACTAAAGAAGTTGGTAAGCCTGTCATGGCAACCGCCTCCTATGGCACGCCTGAGTAAGCTTCACTTCTCGTCTGACTGTACTTTCCCTGTGTTTGTTACTATATCGTTTCTTTCCAGCCAATTATAAATCTTCTTACATTCTTACCCTTCTCTGATTGACTCTCACTTATTCAAGGAATATTCAATGTTTTTGTCTGAGTTAAACTTCCACCTCCTTCGCGTGACCTCACCTATTCATCTACTATGCGTTCTCAACTCACTGCTACATTACTGCACAGACTAACGATTGAACTACCCTTGTATTCTAATTTAAAAAGCCCTGGGGTTCTCTTATCGTGTAATTTGGCATCCCTGTATTTCTGACAGTCCAGTAGCTCTTTACCGTCGATAAAGTTTCTCTCATGGTCACTACAAACCATAGTAGGAAACCAGTTACTATAAACATTTGGATGGTCCAGACTCACGTGCACTTGCTCTCAGGAGGGGATCTGAGCACCTATGGACATGTTCGGAGTGCAATGATGATGACCCGCAAATAACTAAATAACTCAATATAAACTCTCAATAATTAGAGCGTAATTCCGGTCGAATGACTTCCTCTAATATAGGGGCGCTTAAAGAGAAATATAGGCTGTCTGTGTCCATCTCGCACAAATGAAAGTCCACAAATTTTTCTAAAAAGTTGTCATAAAATTCTAGCATTCTCAACTTTGTATATTGATAGACGAAAAAGCCGATCTGTAAAGGAAGGACCCATTATGCTGTCTTTTTAAACATTTCGACCTCGAAAAGGTCATCAATTATTTCCATCATTTTCTTAAATAAAGGGTTATTTTTTAAATTTGAAGTGGCTTCCCCTGCTGCATGCGACACGTCAATGCGCATTTCTTTATTGGTTAGGGTTTTTCCATAAGCCGAATTTCCTAACAATTTCATGGTCTCACTAACTATAGAATGTTGTTCGTCCTTGTCACCTTGTTGTCTGGCTTCAGATACCGTATCCCCAAACATTTTAAAACAGCTAGACGATTGATATTTTATCACCTCATATATTTTTGTTACCTCTAGACATGATCTAAATACCATTTTAGTAAGGAGGGTGGCCAAAAGTATTTTCTTCTCGACATAACTGCCTATAAGGGTACGTCTAGGGGTTGACAACAACTTGTTTTCATTTTGTGCGTTATCCTTCATGATAACGTAAAAAATAATTTTTAAAAAAGAAAAAGAAAGCAACAATAAAGGTCTCAGTCTGAATAGTAAGAAAACAGAAGTAATGGTCATATCGAAGAAACAATCATCACCATCATGCAGCATAAAAATTAACAGGGCAAATCTGAAACAAGTGCAACATGTTAAATACTTGGGCACAATAATAACATCAGATGGAAGATGCACCACAGAAATAAAAAACAAAATAGCTCAGGCCAAAATAGCATTCCAGAAAATGAAAAATATCTTATGCAACAAATCTATGTCAACAGAGATGAGAAAGAGAGTTCATCGGTGCTATATAGAACCAATTCTGACCTATGGAAGCGAGTAATGAACAGTAGACAAACAAATGAAAAGACGATTAGAGGCCACAGAGATGGGATTTTCAGAAGAATGTTGAAAGTTCCCTGGACAACTAAATAGACCAATGAAGAAATTCTCAGAGACCAACACAAAAAGGGAACTCCTAAAAAAACATCAGAAAGAAACAACATTTTTCGGGCACATCATGAGAAGAGGAAAGTTGGAATACTTGGTTACAACTGGCAAAATACAGGAAAAGAGAGATTGCGGACGGCAAAGAGTGAAAATACTGGATAGCTAGGTGTCATGGCATGGAAAACGGTCAACAACATAACTGATACGATGCACTGTAGATAGAAGATTGTGGAAGGACATGATCGCCTGTGCCAACCGGTATGGCACATGATGATGATCCTTCATGAAATCTCCTATATCCTCCCACGAAACGTCAATATTGTTAATATGGGTGTCATCTCGCTTAACTGTTTTTAAAATAGTCGGCATATACTAGCGTTTTTCCCTATTTTTGAGATTCCGCGTACTCCCGTTATTCCTCAGTAAGCGCAGCTTCTCACTCCCCCACCAGCTTCTCCGGCCCTGACTTCGCGTTGTGACTCAGTTGCTGACAGACTCAAGGAACGTTCGTCACAGGACACATCACCCCTTCGACAACAGCCTGGTAACAGATCTTAACAAACACCAGAGTTAAGCACAACAGTTTCTTTTAATCAACAACAACATAGGATTCATATTACAAGCAATCTTATGGTGGTCTCTGGCATGTAGACCCCCAGTTTCACACAATCACTGACAGCCTCTGCAGGTGGACCACACATCCATAATTATTATCAACCTTGGTATTGGTAAGGTCTACCTTGACATTCAATAATCTTTATGACTGTCCCTGTAGTGAAGGCCCACGGCCTAGTAATTGCACCTCTCCCCGAGAAGTGATGGCTGTCTACCATAACTACCACTATGGAGATATGGCAACGTGAATGGTGAATGGCCCTGAGCCGATTCACCCCTACCAGCGCGATGCTGATAAATGTATTTACTTGACGCCAAAAATGGTTGATTCGTAGTCTGTGATGAGAATGGCCCACAGCCTATTCACACCTATCAGCGTGATGCTGATAATAGTAAGTACTTGACACTTGAAATGGTTGATTCATGGTCTCTGATGAGAATGGCCCACAGCCTATTCACACCTATTGAAATAGAGAGAGAGAGAGAGAGAGAGAGAGAGAGAGAGAGAGAGAGAGAGAAAGGGCAGAGAGAGAGATGTGGAGATAAAGGGTGAAGGTCATTAGTAGGCCGGGTGAGTAGAAATGACAGAAAGCATGGAAGGCATGAACGTACGTAGGGAGGTCAAAAAGTAATGCACACCAATATTTTTCTCGGAAACTATTCGGGCAAAATGTGTGAAATTTTCACAGATTGTAGCTGAACATCCCCTTTACACTACCTATTTTTCAACATAATCTCCGTCCAAGCGTATTGCCTTACGCCAACGCGAAACTAGGTCATGAATGCCTCGTTTGTACCCAGTTTTGTCCTGCTCGCGTAGCCATTTTTTAACTGCACGGATCACATCCTCATCATTGTCAAAGTGTGTCCCACGCAGGAATTTTTTGAGTGGTCCAAACAGATGGAAATCTGAGGGAGCCAGATCAGGGCTGTAAGGAGGATGGGGCAGTACAGTCCAACCAAATTTGTTGATTGCTTCCCGTGTTACCAGACTTGTGTGAGGGCGTGCATTGTCATGTTGAAGCAACAAATCTGCAGATGGCTTATTAGGCCGAACTCTGTGGAACCGATTTTTGAGTTTTGTCAGTGTATTGATGTAAGCTGTCGAGTTGATTGTCTCACCTCTTGTCATTACAGCAACAAGAATCACACCATCAATGTCCAAGAAGACAGTGATCATCACCTTTCCGGCTGATGGAGATGTTTTGAATTTTGTTCTTTTTGGTGACTGCGGATGATGCCATTCCATTGACTGCATTTTTGTTTCAGGCTCATAATGATGTGCCCACGTTTCGTCACCGGTAACAATTTTTGACAAAAACATTTCTCCTTCAACACCGAAACGCTCCAACAATTCAGAACAGAATGTTTTCCTTTGAACTCTGTGATCATTTGTTAGGCATCGAGGAACCCATCGAGCGCAAATCGTTGAATATCCGAGAGTTTTAAAAATTGCGATTGCACTTCCCTTGCTGACTGTAAGCTGCAATGCCATTTGCTGACTAGTGATACGCCTATCCTTACGAATAATGGCATCAGCCCGGTTTAACATGTCTGTGCTGGTAGCCGAGGCAACACGTCCAGAACGCGGTAAATCATGCAGCTCCACTCGTACACTTTCTGCAGTTTTAATTCTCTGAACCCAGCGACTAACTGTGCTCCTATCGACTGCAGAACATTAGTACACTGCACACAGTCGTTTATGAATGTTTGCCACAGTTTCTTTTTCCGCAACCAGAAATTCTATGACAATTCGCTGTTTGTAACGGACATTGTTGTCAAGTTCCATTTTAACGGTTCATAGATTGCGTAATATTTATCATAATGCTGTGCAATTTGGTGCACATAATTGGAACATGTCATATTCCAAGTGTGCAACATTTCATATTCCTATCTTTATTATTAGCCGAGAAAAAAATTGGTGTGCATTACTTTTTGACCTCCCTTCAGTAATAACAACTCATAGAAATAGCGGGCCGCACGATTTTTGTGTGGACCAAATTGAGTTAGGTGGAGAGTGAAGTGTGAAAAATAAGTCAGTTTGAGAACTAGCGGGCGCCAAGCAGGTCGTAGTCCGTAGGGTATTACCTTCGCAGGTTAATAGCCCTTAAAGTAGCGGTAAATAGTTTCGGTAGTTAGTTGTTGTTAGCTACAATTTAAATTTGAATTAGCAGTTGACCAGGACGGTCATAATTCGGCGCGTGTTAGCCAGAGAACAGTGGACAGCCGTCCAGCTGTTTGTAAATAGTTTTTCCGTTATGAGTGCAATTAGTGTCAAGTTAAGAAATGTCGTGAGTTGCATGTCAGAACCCCTAACAGAGGGATGTGTTCGTTAAGGTGAAATAGTTAAGTCACGAGTTAGTGAATATTTAGGGACGATGTGTCCAAGACCAGTGGTCAGTGTTAGACCAAAGAAGTATTTAAATTGTGATTCTCTAAGTTAAGGAGAATACGTTTGGAACAAATGCCCTGTGCTTTTCAGTGTGACTCTGAGAATGGGGCAAGGAGTGTGTGTTCTTAAATGGTGAGTAGAGTGCTCAACCAATACTTGATTGTCAATGTGAAATGGTCACGAGAACGTTGTCATGTCAGGAAATTGTTTGTCAATGTGATCAAACAGTCAATGTTCTTACCAATGTCATCAAACAGTCAATGTTCTTACTACAGTAGCAGATGTTAATCTGCTCAGAGGCATCAGAGAGTGTCTCAGTCACGCAATGAACAATAAATGTTCTTACCACAGTAGCAGACGGTAATCTGCTAAGAGGCATCAGAGAGTGTCTCAGTCAACGCAATGAACAGTCAATGTTCTTACCATAGTAGCAGACAGTAATCTGCTAAGAGGCATCAGAGAGTGTCTCAGTCAACGCAAATGAACAGTCAATGTTCTTACCAAGGTGGCAGAGGTCAGTCTGCCAAGAAACACCACGAAAAGTAATTGTCAAGGAATGTGAGTTGAAGTATGCAATGAACTCGTTAATGTATTATCATAAGAACATATGTCCATCTGCTAAGGAGACACCCAGGGAGTGTCTTGTTTGTAAGGGAGGTGTGTAATGGTGCACAAGAGTTATTGTGAATTACTAGTAAGTTTACAAGGAATAATTGACGTCGGTCACATCAGTGATTGAGTGATGATTTTGTTACAATAAAGTTACATTCGTCTTACACAGGAGTGTTTGTTGACTGTGCTATAATGAGTTTCATAAGTTCTGTGAAGAACGAATTTTGATTGTCAGCGGCTAAGTTACACAGCGAAGTACTACCACTATACAACACAACAGTAGCGGTTTATGAACCGGCAGTCAGTTGGCCTGAAACTAAAGTAGGTCAGGTCACGGCGTGGTCACTGACAGTTGAGAGCATGTTAAAGTTGGCGGAGAGAGCAGGGGAGGAATAAGCCTGACCTAGGCCCTCCTGTCAACACAAGCCAGGCAAGGTGCGCGCGTACAGGCGCAAGCGACCACCACAGCCTGTATTCGAGAAGTTGCATTCAACAACTGTGGGGTGCATATTCAATCGAATTAGATTCTCCTTTCTTGCAGCGAAACAGCGAAACGAATGATGATCGCAAAGGGCGATCGGTTCTATTACGCAATATATATTATTACGGCAAAATGTTCTCAAAAAGAGGGTGTTACATTTTACGACTAAATGTAAACTGTTACACTATCAGCGTGATGCTGATAATAGTAGTTACTTGACACTCGACATGGTTGATTCATAGTCTCTGATGAGAATGGCCTACAGCCTATTCACACCTATCAGCGTGATGCTAATAATGGTAGTTGCTCGACACGATAATGATTGATGATTGTCTTTGATGAGAATGGCCCACAGCCTATTCCCACCTATCAGCGTGATGCTGATAATAGTCATGCACTGACGCTAGTAATTGTTGATTGAGAGTCTCTGTTTATAAGGACACTCAGCCAACACACACCTCTCAGCAATAGGCCGACGAGGTCTTTCATTGATACTCTTGAGTGTCAACTACTAATATGTGATAATAAGGGCACACAGCCAACTCGCTTATCATCATAATTGAGATTCTATTTATGTCAGTACAATTCTGACTTGACTCCTCAGAGCTTAGCTATCTTGTACACCACATTGATAACTGATTCATAATAATGGCACATAGCCAGTTCACAATGTATAACATCTTCTTTTCTGATGCTATAGTCTCAGTGACAACGTGCATTGTCCACTAACAGAATTTGACACTAAGGGCACACAGCCACTTCACATAGAATCCTGTCTACTATTCTATTGATGTCAGTACAATTCTGACTTGACTCCTCTAAGCTTAGCTATCTTGTACACTACATTGATAACTAATTCATAATAATGGCACATAGCCAATTCACTATCTAGCATCTAGCTCACTATCCTATTTCTGTCCACAGTTATCACATAGCTTTTTCTTGAACCTTATAACTCTATCCTATCTCCTGGCTACCTGACTGCCTAGCTTGGAACCTATCCATTTACTAACCTGTCATCTCGAATAGCACATTTCCCTGGCCCACAGTATCGTCTGCTCTCACACACGTCTGCATAGCCTCTCGACTTCAAACTCGACTGACTGACTGACTCTCCATCTTTGTCCCCTAATTCGTCTCTCCCCGCATGCTTTTCACCTGAACTGCCTACCTCGCGTGTCCTTGTTTATCCCGTGACTGAACTTCACCCCGCTTCCTATTAATCCCCCTACCAGCCTGCTTTACCTCCCCTTGTTCCCCACTAATTCTCGCACCCCCCCCCCTCGTCTTATTATGACCCCTTCATCCCGAACTTTAATATACCCTACTTTAGGGACATTAATACCACACTCTACTAACCCAAAAACAGGACCAGTCTATAACAGAATCTATAATTACTTTTTCACCAATGGACCTTTTGACTGTGGCATACGAGGGTTTGGCTGGAGGTAGGGTGGCGGCTAGGAAAGACGTAAACAAATATGTTAGTAGTTTTCTTTAACATTGACCACTGACATTCCCACATAACTTCAACTGGAACTTTTACTTCCTCGGTTAAGTAAGTATCACTCCTGCATGTTTTGTTGTATAATTCCTCTAAATGTTTCATGTTTACAGGGTTAATAGCCATATCATTTGTGATCAGACAGTCTCTGTGTCTGTGAAAAAGGCAAACATGAAACTGGTAGACTGTTTTATTTGTCTTATCCTACCCATCTACAGGGATTTCCCGTGTCCTCAGTCTAAATTCCCTCCCGTTAAATTGCGTCATCAATTCTACCTTTCTTTCATGGCAAACCCAGCTTAACCATTCCCTACTCTGTTGTTCGTAATAGTTTACTTTCTCTGCCTTAAATCCGCTCTCTTGTCTTCTAATTATCGGAAAATCAGTAGGCATTGGTTGTGAGAGAGCCCAAAGGTACAAAACATTAGCGTCGTACCCCTTTATACTAACGGCGGGTTTATTCCCTCGAATACACGTTTTTTTTTCATGGTGTCTATGAAAAATTATCGATTGTCCCCCATTCTCTCCCATTTTTGTGTGAAGCCACTCATGTTTTGTAGAACACAAAGAAAAGACAACATTTTTAGGGATAGTTTTAAAAAGATATTTTAAAGTTATCCCAGGAACAGAAATGGCTTTCTTAAACATATCGACCCCTAGACTTTTGTAAAAACTGACCTGGTTCTCCAAAGCCTGTAAGAAAAGAACTACATCCTTATTGTACCAGACTAAAAAACAATCTTTTAATGTAGTCATATTTACCCAAAGCCGCTGACACTCGGCATACTCTGCGTTGGTAATATTGCAATTTTTAAGGGAAGAAAAAAAGGCTTCGTGTCAGAGTAACTGCTTCTCAGATAATTTCTTTAAGTCTTGTATGCATTCGTAACAAAAATAACCTTTTGTTTCACTGACACCGAATGCTAAGGGTACTTTGAATAATTAAATCCTGGGGCAATATAATTTACAATATCTAAGAATTTGAGTTTGGGTATATAAAAAATTCACATGAAACAATTATTCCTTTTAATGAAAGAGTTAAAGAGGCTTTTCCTTTTGCTTACTTCATCTTCTTCATATTCGTTTGCTGGCTGGTCCGCGTCTACAAAATGTCTTATCAAGTAAGGCTTGATAACGTTTATGCCATAATTGCCTGAATTAAAACCTATGGTAGCCCTCACAAGTAGGTTTTAAACCTTTCTGTTAAAATGGCATTATCCAGCTCTAATAGTTTTTCGAAAATGTTGTGAAACTGAATTGAGTAGAAAGGAGTAGACCTCATCCGCAATTGCTTCTAAATGATTTATCATGTTGCTAACTAAACTTTGAGGGTCACCGTAATTAACAAAACAGACGGGGGTGTCCCACCCAGGGACGTTGGAAGCAATAGAGCAGAAATGAGGGATGTGTTTGGCTATAAACTTGGTAGAGGTGGTTTCAATTGGAACATCACTTTTATCGAAATAGACCTCAAAATCAAATGTGGCCCTAAACTGATATATAAATGAGAAGGGGACCACTATACCTTGGGCGCTGATGATGTCCCAAACATTTGTGTGAGGAGTGTAGACACATTACATATTTTTTCATGTCTTGTCATGCAGCACAAATTTTTCCATAATTTACCACATTTTGGACAAGAAAACGCATCAGCTGTTTTATCTATATCTGAAATGTACATAAAATGGTTTAAAAAAAACAAGAGAAGTAAAGTTTTGCTATATCTAACACCACCTCTAATTTTTTGAGTGAGTGCCAGCTAGACGTCAATTTCGAAAATGTCAATGTTTATTTTAAAACAGTCTTCTAAACTGGGAAGTTGTTCTAAAGTAACAACAGGAAAATTTCTTATTAAAAAGTTTTCGTTCCACTGCTCGAAAAGATGTTTAACCTGTTTTCTGACATTTTTTACAGGACATCACTTAGCTAGGGCCAGGCACTGGAAAAATCAGAGTTTGTCAGTGTATGGTTTAGAATTGGACTCGTGTTGTAAAATATGAATAGCTTGGTTGGAGGTAATGTGTGTTGGGATATCTTCTAGACAGCAACCTATAGAATAATCCTGTATTTCATAGATGTAAAAACTAGTACTGACTAACGACTTTAAGACAAATTTGGCAGTCTCTATTTTTTACCGCATACCCTAAAAGATCACTATTGTTTAAATTATCTACAAACATCTAAAAATCTTTCCTATTGTTAACTAAAAATAGCCTGTCTAATCCACTAGCATTATTTGAAGATCCGTGAAAATATCTAAGTTGTTGTGTTTAGCTATGTTTAAGAAGAAGGTGGTGACTGTAGTTGATCTTGAAAGAGTAGATTGTAGGACTGAGAAGTTAGTGCCAATTGATAAGATAAATACTAGATGGAGAATGGAAGAAACTAAAAGCAGAAAAAAACTATTTTTTTAAAATAATGTGTCCTAATGGAGCACCAGTTGTCTTCGTAAACTTATCTGACATCTGGTGGTAAGATAGATTGAGAGTCCCTCTCACTGGTTAGCTTTTGATGCTTAGAGGGACTCGGGACTTCCTCAATCAGATGTCTTTTATGTGAAGAAACTAAAGTTTCTTCTATCTAAAGTTGTTGTTGTGGATGGTACGTGAACAGCAGGCAATATGGAGAGTGCCTGTGTGTCTAATGACGTAGAGGGTACTTGTGGAGGTTGTTTCTTGCAGTGTGTTTTGATATATCTGCTTAAATTGTCTGAACAGGTGTATAATCGCCAACAGA
This sequence comes from Megaustenia siamemsis, assembly GCA_032433765.1. Taxonomy (NCBI): domain Eukaryota; kingdom Metazoa; phylum Mollusca; class Gastropoda; order Stylommatophora; family Ariophantidae; genus Megaustenia; species Megaustenia siamemsis. The sequence continues at coordinate 22,808,267 of JAVIAB010000091.1, read as the reverse complement.
TTCATGTGTCTGTGGATGATGCAGTGTGGTGATGTGGTGATTGAGGATGTCTATTCTGCCGAATGTTTAGTACATACGTGATACAAAGGATCTGATCTGTGAAATATTTTTTTAATCCATTAAACATCTGACTATACACACATACACACACCCGAACCAAACTTGCTACACCAATCACAACATATTGCGCAGAAATATATATAACTATATTAAAACCATTATATGATAGTTATGTACACTCACACTATTGCCTGTGAGGACGGATAAAAAAACTGGTGGACTCCTTTTTCAAAGCCTTTTTTTGACCAAGATTTTCAAGACCTGTAGTAGAATTGGTTAATTCCATTATAGTAAAATGAAAAATGTTTTTTGGATATGTTGTAAATATATTAAACATAGAGCAAAGAAATATGTTTTAATTATTTCCTTATTGTGGAGGAAGTCTTTAAAGACGGTATAATGAACTTTGGTTGTATACTACACATTCTAGCTCTGGCAAAATATATTACAGACACTGCAATAAAGAATGAAGATAATAAGAGGAAGTTTTCAAATTTCGCAACAAAATATATGGCTCGAAAAATTCAGGCGTTTTAGAAATAAGTCATCTGTTTTCAAAACTACAAACTGACAAATATTTTTTATATGTGTGTTGTGAAATATATTATAAAGAACAAACAGAATTCGTGACAAAAAATATGTTTATCAAATAAGTGATCCACATCTAGGAGCTTATGTATAAAACTTTTAAATTTACAAATCTTCATGGAAAGAAGGCTTGATCATCGTGGAAAATTAATTTAAGCCAAAATTATGTTCAAAATACTTTTAAAATAACACTTTTCTGTAAGAAAAAGTCTTCTGTACTGTTTGCTGCGATTTTGCTTGAGCAAGAACTGGCGCGAGAATGAGACAAAACTAATCTACAACTGAAATTTAAAGGCACCCTGCCAAAGTGGCTCTGATAATTTACGTGCCGACAAAGGAAACGTCTGTTGTGTTTATTTTCTAATCAGCGAAGAAGTATTTAGTGACTGGCTTATCCATCTAGGACCAATTATCTACATGCTTCCCTTAGCTAAGAATTTTTGTTTTGTTTTATATAATAAATGAACACGGGGCACTGGTTGGTCTCGATTAAAGACACCGGCCTCGAGACAGAGAGGTTGTGGGTTCAAATCCTGGCTGCACCAGTTAGGATTTTTATTTATGATTTCTCTCCGCGGCAACCACCCCTGGTCTCAGCAGCGAGACCCGGCTTGAAACGTCAATTACTCATCGCCGGAAAAAAAATATGAGTACCTCCGAAGTCTGAGTTATCTGCCTGTGTGGTGAGGGACCCCTGTGTACATGGCTGCCAGGAAAAATGGATTAACACGAAAAATTCAGTTCCTAGTCTCTAGGGAAATTGTCAGAAGTAAAAGGTGGCGAACGAAAAAAATAAATAAATAAAGGAACATAATCTACGATACTTATATGCTGGTTGGTCTTTTACTTAAGTGTAAAAATTTCTCTCAACATTGACCTTGGGTTGAATATTTCCACTTTGTCTGCGTAGGCAGTCACAGTGGCTTCCATACCACTCACGTACACAGCAGGATGTCTCAACATAGCAGCGAGATCAGCGACGATACCTAACTGGAGACGATCATATGGTACTAGTATTTCATTCAGAGACAAATAACATTAGCCATGTTTTATTAATAAATCTATATATTATTCCTACAACACAACACCGAAACTGCAGTACATCTAGAGATGATATAAAAAAATACAACATCTAGTGTACGATAGTCTAAATGTTCAGTCTTAGTCTTTATCTTCTAAGATGATCAGGAGCTGGTATTGACTGAATGTTTTCAATGTTGTCGGTATCATGGACAGGAGCCCTGTAGAGACCATTCATTATCGAATAAGGCTTGTTGCTTGCTGATTTAGATACAATGGATCTGTGATTTGATGTGACCAACGGGTCGTTCACGGGATGAGTCTGTGTTGTTGCATTTATCTTGAGATGGTCAAACTCAGCCAGTAACTCTACCTGCATAGCCACGATTTGTTCTTTTCTTCAAACATGACCAGCAGCTAGCGGTGATATTGGCTGAATGTTTCCAATGTTGTCGGTAGACAGGAGCTCTATAAAAACAATTATTTATCAAATAAGGTTCGCTGCTTAATGATGTAGATACTGCAGGTTTATGATCTGACATGGTCGACGGGTTGTTCACGGGAAGAGACTGTGGTGTTGATGCATTAGCTTTGAGATAATCAAACTCGTCCTGCATAGACACGAGCTGTTCAAATTCTGAACGATTCAACGTGATCCCAAACATGGTGGGATATTTTAAAGCTGATGTCCCAAAAAATTTTAGAATATGAATTATAGTTGACCCTCTGTATGAAGACACAGACGCCACTTTCAGCCCCGCAGCCAATGGTTTGACCATTTCATGTTCTGTGGTATTGTGGATCCAACTAGTGGGTACATTGACAACTGGTGCAGCCGTGGTGTTTGTCAGCATCTTCGGTATCTCAGCACTAAACGATGTATGACTTGAGCTTTCTCACCCGCAACTTTGATAACATAGGTGAGATTATAGATCCAGTTTTAAAAATAAAAAAACATGTCCAAACTTGTCTGCGATATTTTTAGCCACTGATGTAATTATCAAGCATCACAGAAATTCAAATTTTGCGCCAAACATTACTCGTTTAGCTATGATCGTACTAGTCGATACACGGTTCGATCATTTATGTGTTATCTGGTAGATATAATAAACGGCATTAGGACCCTTTGCATTGACCCTCCTCTAGTCTTAATCATTAGAAAATACATCAAGTACAGTCAACATGCATTGCTGAGCAGGTCCTGCAACTGGCACGAGTTGTAGATGATAGGTCTGTTATAATTCCTCTCGATAAATTTGATGATCTCAATATGCCTGGAAAAAAACCGAATGAGTCAAAGAACTCAAACTGACCAACACCATTGTGGTTGAGGGCAACCCAGTGCGAGCCTGTTAGATAGCTGGGATCAGTATTGATCACAAAAGCTGTGGTTTAAGTAGGATCAGTATACCAGGGTAATCGATATCGAGCCAGGGCTTTGACTGCTGACAACCGTTTCACAAAAATGTCACACATATGTACATTGAGAATATCCCTCATTTTGTTGACGTGTTTACGCTATATAATCTGTAAGAACCTATATTGTTTTAAAAATCTCCAGCACTGAATCTAGTTCTGCATAAACGAGAACCTGCATAGGGTTAGGCGTGACCGTTGAGTTCGATGGTGATAGGCCCTGATTTTGCCAGTTCAAATTGCTGACCATCTTAATGGCTAGGGCTCAGATTGAAGGTGTACAATGTGTATCCGTTCTTGAAGTCATTATAATCTAGAATGTTACCAGCGTCTATTCCCACAAGACCCAACGCTTGCATGGACTTGAAGTAGGTTTGAACATATTGGATGTTGTCATAATCAATTGTCAATGGTTTACCCCAAATATTGTGGCCAGCGAGCGTGACATTCAAATATAAAGATAAAAGTTTTTAAAGGTGAAGGGGTTAGTGTCGTAACTTCCGTTAAAGGTGCCCTAGTCCAACAAACCAACGACTAGTTGGGGAGGTGTTTGGCTGAAGAACAGATTGTCTTACGTATGAGATAATGTACCTTTAGGAATGGCAAATGTTTTAATCAAAACGCTCTTCATGGGATATCGAGCATTACCTCACAAGAGAGCCTTTTCGTGAGCCAGCAAATTGGCTGGGTTCACTTTGGCCTTCCTCACCAATAAGGCGTGTAAGTGATAACATTCTAGTAACCGGCGGCTTTGTCATGAGCGAATATGTTGAAAACGTCCTTTGTGGGGGTCAACTTAATTTTTACATCAACCCTGTTTAGCATGTAACGCTCTTGAGCAAAAATATCATAGTGTAGTCGACTAAACATGTCTAGCTTCCTATTTCAGGCCAAGTTTCATTGCTTTTTTAACCCTGAGTTATTTTCTTCTTGGGTAGTATCCACGTGATTGGGGTTATCGCTGTGGAAGCATACACATGTGAGAGAATCTTTCTTAGACTCATTACTGTGGCTTCGAGGTATGCACTAAAAGGGTATGCATTTTTGGATGGGGAAATCAGGGTGTCGTTGAGAGATACGTCCACTTGTGATATTAGACTGTGCAGGTAATAGTTCACTGGGGCCACATCGACATCATCCAGTAAATTGTAACCGTTGGACAAAATAATTTTTGCTGTCATATGCATGCACGTATTGAAAAAATCGATGTATTAATCTCAATTTCCGCTAATAAAAAATTGTATAGGTGTTCCGGAGGCCAGAGCGACTAATGGCTGGACTTAAAAAACTTACTCACGTCGACCGATGTCTGAGTCAGTGGTATGCTAAACAAATCTAGTCCAGAATGGAAACATTCGCAATGCGCGTGGGATGAGAGTTTGCGCGTCGTTTCACCGTTTTTATTCTTTTTGCATCAGCTGGGATCCATGGTGGCGCTGTCCTCTTTTTCTTCTACCGCTTCTGGACTGTTGGCTTGTATCACCACCGGCCAGATGTTCGATGACTCCCTGAAGTAAATGCTTACCAGATTCCTTGGCTCTTTCTTTAAATGCCTCTCCAATGTTTCTTCCTGACAATGCGTCTTGTGCGACGTGTAGCCCCATACCGACACTTTCTCTTAGTAAGGCCTTACTGCCGATATTTAACCATGGTAAATTGCTCTTCCGATGCCTCCGAAAAAAACTACTGATACCGCGCCCTCGTTGAGTCCTACCTCTGACAAATATCGGAAGGTCGTGGCTGGCTTGATTATAGCAACACTTTTCGTATAATTTAGCATTTCAGTGAAGGCGGGGTGTGTCTCACCATTATTCCAGCTCGGAATGCTTCCGCGTTCTACAATTTAATATTAGTATCGACGTTTCGGGTGTAAATGGAATCACAACTCCCCTGTCGTTAGCTAAAAGAATTTCTAACCTGTCGAAAGAGAACCTGCTCAGGGGGACATAGTATAGTTTGTCATAGATGCAAACTATGGAAGTGGTCGTTTTGTACAGAATAAGAACTGTCCTCAGTAAGGGTACCAAGACATCCTCGACCATTCTGGCTGATACGAGATCGCAATAAACGTACACGTTTCTAGTTTGAGCTTCCAAATTTATTTATTTCTTGCTGTGCAGTGCCATTGTAGCGTCTGTCACACGATTCGATGGAAAGATTAAGATACTTATCAATGCGTTGCTTATGGTAACCTACGCTGCATTTTTTCCACTATCAGCTTATTTAATTTATCGATAAATTTATCCGCTGACTTGTATAATCCCGGTATTAATTCAATTGTTAAAACATGTTATCTGCAGTGTTACTTTTGTCTCCATTGCTCAGGTTTCGTAATGGATCCAGATATCGCCGGCTAAGACATTGAAATAAGTGTTTGGAAATTGTATTTCGACCAACCTGACTTCGTATTTTGCATTCAGTTCGATAGTTTGAGTGAGTTTGACAAATAAGTTCCCTGGGTTATTTTCAGGATAAGTTTGCATCAACGCTTTGTTAGGTGTTGTGATGTATAAACCCATCTTCTCTAACGACGTGTCTCGAGTTTGGAGTTAGGCAGCATGTATTCAGGACAACTACTCAGGAGCGCAATCCAAATTTTTCTATCCTGATTCTCACCGTTTCCGCTCGACAGATTAAATACACAGCGAAGACGGCACATATAACGATCATTTGGCAGAGAAAACCGATTTCCATTCGCGGCAGTAGTTTACCGAAAATAGGCCAGAGCGAGGTTCTGCTGTCGTGGCTGGTCCCTTCGTCATTCTTCTTTTCTTCTTCTTTTTCTACTACCGTGCGCAAAAAAAGTTCGTACGCGTTCATCCGCCTCCATTTCGCCAGTCTCTGTATATGGATACTTGGTCGCTCAAAATCCAACTGTTGAATGAGTTGTAACTGTACCTACCACTTGACTATGTACTATTTTTTCCCCAACCAACTCTCCTCTCTTCTAAGATGCTTTATATTCGATACAGTTTCTTGCCTAAAACTTAATGAAGTTCTTCTTGTTAAAACGAACCTTTTAGCTCTTCACAGTTATCATCTTTTATAACGTAGGTTTCTGGGTTAGCGTTTTTTATTCGACTGATTGTAAACAGTTCTTCTGTCCACGCCGGGGTATAACTTTTTTTAAATTGGTGTCTCCCAAGAGCGAGTCTCACTCGGTCCCTTTCTTAAAAATTTTGATTGGTCATCGTCCTGTGATGTTTATCGTATGTTTTCCAGACTTGTTCTTGATTGTCTAACGTAACATCAACGGGCGCCATCTTGATGCTCGTGTTGTATGAATTATTATAGTTTCAAAGTAGGGTGGATAGCACGTCTATATATCATAAATAAAATAATACAAATATCGACCTAAGACATCCGGCAGCAATTCTATGCGCAGTTATTAAAATACCGTCACTCACCGAGTAAACCCTCAAAGGAGGAAAAAAATGAAACAGAGAATTTCATTCAAGGCAGATGTTATCTGCTTAAACAAACTCGTGTAAAATCTCTCGATTCCATACACCCATCTACATTTAGTTGTTACTAACATATATTTACAGAACACTTTATTTGAATGTCAAAACAGTTTATTGGCGTCTTGAACAATGGTTGTTTTTTTTAATATTTTTTTTTGTTCTAGTGTCTACTCGCGGCGAAGCCCAACTCGAAGATGGCGCCGATTCCTCATTGTTAGCGATAAAAAACTCACGTCTGTCAGTCAATCAGTACATTTAGCGTCGAGCTTTGTGTGACGGCACGCGTGAGTGTGATTAACTTTCCATACATGCGCATGACGTGTTACTAGTATTTTATTGTAGTACTTGTGTTTCCCCTCTGTATTTCCGTTAAGAAAAAAGGAATAAACAAGGGCAAAAATCTTTGAGGCGGAGGGACTGCCTCAATCCCCTTTTCCTTTTTTTCTTATCTTTCTGTAAAAACCCTTTGAGTTGTGGGGATTGACTCAATTCCCTGAATGAGGGCTTTGGTCCGACAAGAGGAAGATCACCTTACAACAATGAACAATAACAAATAATCTGCCCTTGACTAACCCTTCTCAATTTTTCATTCTCAAACTTGAAGGAGATCTGTGGTCAGACAACAAAGGAGACGACCTTAACACAAAGAAAAATACCGAATAATCACACTCTTTTCTTGTTCTACCCAAATTATCGCTTCAAATTTCCACCTAAAATTTAGCCTCAATTTCGCCTCAAATAACACCTGTTCTGTCCCTACTGTTACTACTATTGGTGTATCATCATCAATACAGACAAGTGTATAAAACATACATTTTGGGGAAAAAATAGCATTTTATATACACATTTTTGAAATAACTTGCTTCAAGGTCATAGTTTGATGTGTCATATGATTATGACAGGTTTCACACTTTACATCTTGTAAGGGTTTCCCATAATTTGTAAAGGATTTTCTTTAAAATTGGCTTGTGCACTTTACAAGACAATTATTACGAGGAAACATCCTTTTGTACTACTTCCTACATTAAAAAAAAATTAAAATAAATATAGACTGTTCTATTAATGGAATCAATTTCACTGCAATCAGGGCATCCCTATATTCGCTCCACCGACAGTCTCAGCAATTCTCGAAGCTGGCTGATGGTTCTTGCAAGGTGTTGATTATACAGGGTGTTTTTAAAGTTGCAGTGCAGTGAATTTATACTCTCTAAAGAAAAAACGTCACCAGAAATGCGGTTAACTAATGCGTCACACAAATTGTAAAATAAATGGTATTATTCAAATATACTTGACTGCTATCGGCGAGCTTATAATGGGTAATGTTGGTATTAACACAATAAAGTTGTGCCTAAAGCATATGTTGAAAATGTCCACCACGGGCCTCAAGACATGTCGTGATTCGTCTTTCCATATTTGCGAAAACCTTCAGAATAATGTCTGGTGATATTTGTTTAATCTTGTCTACTATTTCAGTCTTTAGGTCATTAATTGTCTGCGGATTATTTTCATAAACTTTCCCCTTCAATGCCCCCCACAGATAATAATCTGGGGGTGTTAGATCTGGTGAACGAGCAGGCCAGATTCCACGTGAAATAATGCGATTTGCAAATATGCTTTCTAAATAATTGAGTGTTGTTGTGGCTGTGTGTGCTGTTGCCCTATCCTGCTGAAACCAGGATTCCATAATTTCCCGTTCTGTAAGGTGTGCTATGAACGGTTCCAGAATTAAAGTACGGTAACGTTCTGCATTTATTGTTTCATTAAAAAATATAGGTCCTATTATCCGCATACGACTTATAGCGCACCACACTCCGACTTTTTGATCGTAAAGCGGCACTTGATGAAATTCATGGGGGTTTTCACTGCTCCACAACCGATTGTTCTGACTGTTCACATAGCCGGATAAATGAAACCAGGCCTCATCAGTGAAAAAAGTGACGTCAAGGATGGCAGCGCCATGTTCATAAATAAAATTCTGAAACCACATGCAGTAGTTTAAACGGGATTCATAATTTCTCTTTCTTGGAGTTGAGACACTTCAGTTAATTTGTATGGACGATAATGTAGTTCACTTCTTAAAACCTTGTGAACAGAACTCTTAGATATTTGCACCTGTTGAGACAAGTGGTTTAAAGATGCATTTGGACTCATTGTAATTCTGTCTTGGAGTTCCATAATTTGGTCTTGTGAAATTGAAGGTCTTCCAGATCGGTATGCATCTACCACACTACCGGTTTCACGAAACTTTTTGATCAATTTTGTAACAGAATTTCGGTGAGGGACTTGTGAGTCTGGAAATTTCCTCACGAATTGTCTAATGACCTCATCCGTATATTTACCGCCATTACGGAAGACATGCTCAACCAGAAATACCCTGTTTTCAATCGTCAACACCATTTCCTTCAAGCAATGAGACAGTGAAAGTAGCGTAGTGCCCGTCCTTTACGTAAATAAAACCTTAAAGGAAGCAGCGGTTTGTTCATAAATGTGGTTTACAAAATTGTGGTACGTAGATGATGATTACGTCATTTACTGAATATTACAAATATTCACTGCACTGCAACTTTAAAAACACCCTGCATCGTGTGTCCCAAGACCGACCATGCGCTAATCTTGCGATCTGTTGTTTGGTGTGCATCGGGGATAATCTGACGACGAACTGTGTTTTGTATGTTCGGAGTTGGAGTTAAACACGATGTCCTAACATCATCAAGCGCCATACATTTACTATGACGATCATCATTTTCAGGAGGACGTAAACTCCCATGGTATATGATGGATAGGCGGCAGGAACCATTGAAGGCTATGTCTGCAGAGTGTTTCATGTTGCAGTTTCCTCATGTTCCAAGTCCGGCTTGTTGCAGGAGCTACTGAGTTAAGTGCTCTGTGCACACCGTGAGCTGTGTGTCTCATCCATTTTGATCCTGCTTCGATATCCCGCTTGTTTACGATGAATGATGATATCGTATGACAGGGAACAGTTGGCTGTGTTCACTTTCTGCGCGGTTTCGCCTTATGTCTTTTGGCGTGTGCTGAGACTGCTACGATGGGGACTACAGTTACCTTTCTTTGTTTGGGAGATGAGTTAGTAATTCGGATGATTCCACTGGCACGGGCGGTTGAGTAATTATGGATTTTAATTCGTTTGCTGTGAGACCGAGGCCTTCCATAGCCAATAACAATAAATACACGAATTATATTTGTAAAGAAAGAGAGAATTTACTACAGCAGAACTAATTAACAGAATTGAGAAATTGCTTAAAACATTATAATTTTAGAGATATTGACTAAACATTTTCAAACATCCACCGATCCTTTGGTTCCGTTTGGTTGACCGTCCACACCAATAGTGCAGCTAGCCAACCTGTCCGCTCTTTCATTTCCCCGTACTCTCGCATGTCCTGGGACGTAGACAAAGGTGACCTTACGTATTTTTGACTTCTGCAATGACTCTACCCATTGCATACGTACATAGCCAGCCCCCACTAGCATTCTCTCTAAAATGGACATTTGTGTTTTTTGTTCTTCATATATATACACGTTAGAAAATTTCTGATTCGTCATCTGTATTTTGTCTCATTTCGACAGACCCATACTAGGTATCTAAAATATGAAAGTAGTGAAATTAAATTGTTGTGGTGTTCTGGTGTCGTGTTTGGTAAAGTGTTTAGCATTATTGCTCTATGTATGTCTACAAAAGAAATTAGGTTAAATACAAAAATAAAAATTTCCAACTCAAATGTTAAGGCGGTCCTTTTATATGGCTGTGAAACATGGAGAACAACAAAACTGACAATCACGAAGATACAGACTTTCATTAATGGATTCTTAGGCAGAATAAAAGGATGGAAATGGCAGGACAAAATCACTAACATAGAATTATGGAAATGTACCAGTCAAATACCAGTGGATTAAGAGATACAGCGAAGATGATGGCGACACACACTACGGAAGCCAACTGAAAGTATTACACAACACGCCATTTTTTGGAATCCCCAGGGGAAAAGACAAAGAGGAAGACCAAGGAATTCTTGGACAAGACAGATAGAAGCAGAGATGAAGATGATGGGGAAGACCTGGAATGATTTTAAAAGAATGGCAAAAAACAGAACGACTTGGAAAGTGTTTGTTGAAGACCTATGCTCCACTGGGAGCTAAAAAGGTAGAAGAAGATGTCTACTTTGTGTTTAGTGTATGTTTGCAGCGTGTCATGTAGTGCGTGGATTGCTGGTGTGATGGTTGGGCATCTATAATATATGTGTTCTTCGTTTTCTTGTGTGTTTGTGTTGCACAATTAGCATTTTCCTCATTGTTCCAGTGGTGTCGTATTAAACAGAAGTCGTAATACGACTTCCTTCTCCTTTGGACTGACTACTGGGTTGTGCAGGTTCTGGAAAGTGTCGCTGTAATTTTGGATGTTGTGTGTGTAACTCCATTTGAGCCTTCGTTGTAGTGGTGGGGGTTTGTTGTTTTATTAATTGTTGATATTTTGTTGCCTGGTTCATGAGGTGTTCATTTCCCTGTATGGCTTGTATGCACGACTTGAAGTAAGTAGGCATGAGGCCGTAATGGTGTGAGATTGCGTTGTTTATTTTTGCGTGCCTGATGAGCCTGAGCCCCTATATAGGAATGGGCGAAAGGGTAGCTGTGTGGTCGTTTAACGATGTGTCCCACATGGCCGATTCTGAAGGATTTTATTTTGGAGTCGATGTCTTGAAAAGCGATTCCCCCGTCGTATTTCCTTTGGATCAGTGTTTCGTGTTTTATGTTGTGGGTAACGTGTCTAAAGATGAACCTGTTGATGCATTTGTTGATTTCGTGCGTAATGTAACGAGGTGGATCGAAAACGGTGACCGTGTATTACCCTGGGTATAATGAGATTGTTGACGATGACGCTTCTGCCAAAAATAATCGATGTTTTGTGTTGGTATCTAAGCAGGGTGTCAGTGATTTTTGCTGTTAGGGTAGGGTGACCATTTTTTTCCCATGGTTTCTGGGGACATTTGTCATATTTTTTACATTTAAGATGATTTTTTTGCTTATTTCTGAGACTGTCCCACAAAATCGGGGACGAACGATATATATATATATATATATATATATATATATATATATATATATATATGTATGTGTGTGTGTGTGTGTGTTTGTGTCTTTGTGTATACATATATATATATATATATATATATATATTTATTTATATATATATTTATAATATGTGTGGGTGGGTGTGTGCGCAAGAAATTTTGTAGATGCAAAAAAAAAGATAACTTTAAATTTCATAATAACTGTTCATTTGCTGTTTGATTTGATTTTTGTTAATATTCACGGTACTTATGCGATACACGCACTTAATGACATTACAATAGCTAGTTGTGTTTCTCAATTTAAAAAAAATATTTAAAATAAAAAAAAATATAAACAACATATAGATATCAATTGCAGTATTAAAGTAATGTTTACAGTACCTTATTTATACTGAAGAGGTTGTTGCCTCGGCGTGGCACTTGTTTTTTTAGACTTTGGCGAGATACTTTGGCGGGAGATGTCCGGAAAGGCAGGGGTGGGGGGAGAGAGAGTATCTGCTTTTTAAAAAAATTAAACCCATCCCAATAGAAGTGAGTGATGGGAATAGAAGTGACGTAGCACCGCGCTTCAAGAGTTCAAAGAGCTATCTCTGACACAGCGCGTCCAAGTCTTCTCTTTTATCTTCTTGCTAATGCCGCTCAGTCAGGGATAAAGAAACACAACTCAGTAACGTCCTGAGTCCTAGTGATTACTTTAAAAGAGGGCAGTTTCCGTGTATGAACATTTATTTATTCACTGAAATCGGGGACAAAACCGGGGACAGATTTCTTCCGGGGACAACTTCTACATTCCGGGGACTGTCCCCGGAAATCGGGGACAGATGGTCACCCTATGTTAGGGCTTGCCATGTGGGTTTGTATATCTTGGGGTTGCACAGGAAGGTGACGCCGTACACCTTCATGACGTCGACGGATGCCAGTCCTAAAGGGAAATCCCTTATGTTCTGCTCCCGCCGAAACCCATGATGGATAATTTCTTCACGCTGAACTTCTCCTTGCTGCCGTTGCCGAAATCTGTGAATGCTTCGATGATAATTGTTATTGAGTGGTCGCTTTTGGGGAAGAAGATGTTGTCGTCTGCGAAGGTCATGAGTTTCCGTTGTCCTCCCTCTGGTATAAATGTGCCTCTGATGGAGTCGTCTTTTCTGATCTTTTCGAGTAGCGGCTCTATGGCTAGGACGTAGAGCAGCGGAGAAAGGGGGCATCCTTGTCTGACATACCTGGTTAGTGTGAAGGTATCCGTGAGTGTGTGGTTTACGATAACTTTGTTATCAGGTCTGGAGTACAGGATGTTGATCCATCGTCGAAAGTTGTCTCCTATGTTGCAGTTGTGCAGCGTCTTGTGTAGGTAGGAATGCGATACTCTGTCAAAAGCCTTTTCTTGGTCTAAGGACGGGATCGACGATTGAGCGTTTCTTCTGTGTGTGAAGGTGATGATGTCTCGTATGAAGTGGGTGTGATTGGTTATGTTTCTCCCTTGGTTGCTGCACAGCTGGTCTTCATGGACGAGTGATGGCATGAACGGTTTTAATTTGTTTGTCAGGGTCTTTGTGAGTATTTTATCGTCAACGTTGAGTAGCGATATCGGTCTATAGTTTGTTAGTTGCGTCTTTTCCGTGTTGTTCTTTCGGAGAAAGGAGATGTATGACTCGGGGACTAATTTTAGATAAATCCAAAATGTGTCTTGTCCTATTCTCAGGGTTTTCTAAAGAATGAAATAATCTTCCTCGTTTAGCCTCTTTGCAAAAATAGTCATACATTTTTATTGCGATGTTTTGTAAACTGCAGAATTTCATTTAAAGACTCATGATAAATGTTATCGTTCCACGTTTTGCACCTATGAATGAACGGAAATGGAACACACAATTTCTCGTGTTTTTTACAAGTGTCTAATTGTGTCAAAAAACCACAGTAAAAGCGTGCAAACACGTCAATTTGACCGTGTATGGATTTTTACTCGCTATTTTTAACTTAAAATACTGTAAACATTAAGTTTTGACTACATCAATGGGTCGTTATAAATTTATATAAATCAAATAAGCAACAATAATAACCAAATGTTTTTTTTTAATGAAATTAATTCCCTGTTGGGTTCTAATCATTATAACTTTACATGCAAATTTTTAACAACTTACAACAAGCGGTTAAAAAGCTATTTATTTTAAAAGTTGGGCACGAGTTATGAAACAAGCTATAGAGAGAAACTACCGCTGACGGGAAAGGCTTCATGAAACAGCTGAATATAACACGCTGGAATGCGGATGGCATGTACCACAAAAAATAAGTCCTAGCAATCAGACTAGCTGAGGAGGAGATAGACATTGTCTGCATCCAAGAAACTCACCTGATTCCTCAGCATAGATTTATGATTAGAGGCTATCAAACATTTAGACAGGTCAGGGAAGACCACAAGGGTGGAATCCTTATACTTTATAAGAAATACCATCCCATCAAAACAGTTGGAAGTAGTCACAAACGGAGAGGCAGAGATCATAGGCACAGACCTATACATCAACTACAATAGCACAAGGATATTTAACATGTTCTGCCCTAATGACAGATTGCTCAAGCTGGATTCAATGTAAATAACACCTTAGCAGTGTCTGGTAGTTGAAGACTTCAAGAGCCACGCTGAATGATGGGGATATAAGGAAACCAACGCTCGATGTGAAGAAGTTGAAGAATGGAAAATAGACAACAACCTATTCCTCATAAACTCTAGAGAGGACCCCCCTCACCTTTTACTCAAAAAGATGGAAAACAACTTCCACTCCCGACCTAGCATTTGCAACTGGAGACATATCCATGAAAATAACCAGAAAAGTGCCGAACCAACTTGGAGATAGTGACCATAGACCAGTCAAACTTTCAGTGGATCTTTCTCACAAACAGGAGTTATAAATACCTCTTCCGCGCTGAACTATAAGAGAGCAGATTGGGAAAAGATAGACCAAAAGACAAATAATGTAACACCAAACCCGAAAATTTCGACTCATAGTCACAAACTTGGACACAAAACCCTAACATTTAGGTTCAAAGTGATACTAGTTAGGCACGAACGACCAAAAAGGTATATTCAAAGGTCAAAAAGTTAATCCAAAAGACAAATAATTTAACACCAAATCACAAAAATTTCATTAGTTTTTCAAAAAGTTCAAAACTTAAAACCCTAAAAATTTAGTCCCAAAGTGACACTAGTTCGACACAAAAGTCTAAAAAGTTATATTCAAAGTCCAAAAGTTTGTAAAAAAGACAGCCAAACTCAAAATGGTTCGACACGAAAGACCAAAAAGGTATATTCAAAGGTCAAAAAGTTACTCCAAAAGACAAAAAACTAGTAGTGATGTACCAGTGATTGAAACAATAATTCTCCGGCCCCCGCAGATTATAACTTATATAAATAGTCTAGCCGCACTTTTTTTCTCCTTATATAAATAGTCTAGCCGCATCTTGTTTTTTTCCTTATATAGTCTAGCCGAAGATTTTCACTGGTACATCACTACTAGTTTTTAGTTGATTTTTCGTGTAAATTTGATACACGGGCGTGTAAATATTATGTTTGAGGTATGCCTTGATGTTAAATTTCAATTTTGTATCGATTTCATGGGCGTAGCCCTCAAAAATGGGGAAGGGGGTAAAATCATAAAAGTTGTTTTTAATGTAAATTCTTGATACGGGGATGCCTAATATAAAGTTTGGGGTATGCCTAGAGGTAAATTTCAATTTTTCAACAGTTTCATGGGCGTATCCCTAAAAAAGTAGTTAGAGGGTAACAATCATAAAAGTGCTTTTTAAGTAAAATTTTGATATGGAGATGTCTAATATAAAGTTTGGGGTAATTCTAGAGTGTAAATTTACTATTATTTAACCGTTTTCACGGGCGTATTCCCCAAAAATGGACAGGGGGTAACAATCATAAAAGTCGTTTATAAGCAAATTTTTGATATGGGGATATCTAAAATATCGCCTGGGGTAAGTCTAGAGGTTAAATTTACTATTATTTAACAGTCTCATGGGCGTATCCATCAAAAAGTGGTGGGAGTAAGGAACCTAAAAGTGCTTTTTTAAACAACTTCTCGATATGGGCATGTCTAAAATAAGGTTTGATGAAGTCTAGAGGTTAAATTTACTATTAATTAAGAGGCTCATGGGCGTAGCCATAAAATGAATGTCGGTTAGGAAACATAAAAGTGGTTTTTGAAGTAAATTTTTGTCTTTTGGCGAGGTTATGTCAGGGGTGTAACCTACGTGTTTGGTAATACTTTCATTAGTAGAGTTATAGCAGGAGACGTAACTTTCATGACTTATCTTACTTTTGTTAGCATAGTTGTGACAGGGGGTTTAACTTTCATACTTTGTCGTACTTTTCTTACCAGAGTTGTAATGGGGGTGTGATCTTTAACTTTAGTCTTTCAATGTGGTGTTTTTAGTGTGTATGGGGTTTACTAGGGTTGTAGTAATATTCTCATTAATCATTTAGACACAGTCCTAACTATTATCATGCAAATTTTTTTATAGTAAATTCTAATTATTTATTAGGGTTTTCAAGGCTGTGTTAAAGTCTTTGATTGATAAGTGGACACTTTGGTATTGCATCATAGGTCAAAATCTATTTTTAGAAACTTATCAGGTCAAAATCAAGACATACTAGACAGCCTGAATTTTCAACTTTTTGCTTATGAGATGAGATTTTTGTGTTTTGGGGTTAAATTATTTTGTCTTTTGGACTTTGGGCCTAGATTTGTTAGTGTTTTGTGTCCAAGTTTGTGAGTATGAGTCGATATTTTGTGGTTGGTGTTACATTATTTGTCTTTTGGAGTAACATTTTGGCCTTTGAATATACCTTTTTGGCCTTTCGTTTCTAACTATTTTGCGCTTGGGTTATCTTTTTTTTGACAAACTTTTGGACTTTGAATATAAATGTTTCGGCTTTTGTGTCGAACTAGTATCACTTTGGGACTAAATTTTTAGGTTTAGAGTTCAACTTTTTGGTTATGAGACGAAATTTGTGTGATTTGGTGTTAAATTATTTGTCTTTTGGAGTAACTTTTTGACCTTTGAATATACCTTTTTGGTCTTTCGTGTCTAACTATTTTGAGTTTGGGTTGTCTTTTTGACAAACTTTTGGACTTTGAATATAACTTGTTCGACTTTTGTGTCGAACTAGTATCACTTTGGGATTAAATTTTTAGGGTTTTGAGTTTTGAACTTTTTGAAAAACTAATGAAATTTTTGTGATTTGGTGTTAAATTATTTGTCTTTTGGATTAACTTTTTGACCTTTGAATATACCTTTTTGGTCTTTCGTGCCTAACTAGTATCAATTTGGACCTAAATGTTAGGGTTTTGTGTCCAAGTTTGTGACTATGAGTCGAAATTTTCGGGTTTGGTGTTACATTATTTGTCTTTTGGTCTAACTTTTTTTAACTTTGAATATACATTTGTGTTAAATTATTTTTCTTTTGGACTTTGATTATGCCTTTTTGGCCTTTCGTGTCTAACTATTTTGATTTTGGGCCTAGCGTTTTTTAGGGATTAGCGGATTTTAGGGTTTTAGTGATTTTTAGCGTTTTGCGTCCAAGTTTGTGAGTATGATCCGAAATTTTGGGGTTTGGAACTAAGTTTTCTTACCTGTAATGTTCACCTTTACTGTTGTCTGTCATTCGATCAAGGGATAAAGATATGGAACTCCAACATCTAAGCTATTCGTGGGTTTGGGAGTAATGTTTTGGTATTTGTTCCTAAGTGTTCCGAGTTGTCGTAATCACCTTTAATGATGTCTGTCGTTCGTTGACGTGGGAAATATTGGTATTGAAGCCTTCAGAGGTCAAAATGAGGTCATAGAACTCTTCTGGGATTGCCTCAGGGGTCAAAACAAGTTCAAGTAACCCACCACCCCGCATTTTTCCCCCACCGCTGACCCGACAGCCACTACCTAAGCTTCGGCTAACGCGCTTCTCTGATTGGTTAATCCAGCTGTCAGTCATTTCTTTGATCCGCCCCCCATAGTAATGCTCTTCTATGATTCGTTAATCTGGATATCAGGCGATGTTGGCATAGTCACTCGCTGATTGGATAATTTATTCATTTGTTACCAGATTATATTTAAACTAGTTTCGTGAATGCAGTCATTTTATAAGTTTGAGTTGATTCAAGGAAGGTCATACTAGTGTTCATTCTAGTGAATTGAGATTATATTTTACACAGTAAGTTGGAATATTTTTGTTTTCTCTTAAAGTATTTTAAAGCTTATCAATAATAGGTGTTTGTTTGCCAATGTGTTTAAATTAGGTATGATAAGTATTGTTGAATTCCTTCGATTTTCATAATTTTTGTCTTAATGGATGTATAAAGTAGGTATATTTAGTCTTCTTATTAAATGCTATTAACATGTTTAAAACTAGGTATGTTAAATATTATTGATAAATGGTTATTTATTTTTCTACAGATGGTTTCTCATAATGCGACAACGTGTATACACCCATCACGAAACATTAGACAACCTACATACACCCATCACGACGCACTCGACAACCTACATACACCCATCACGACGCACTCGACAACGTACATACAACCATCAGGACACACTAAACGACCTCCATACACCCGTCACGATACACTAGACGACCTCCATACTCCCAGCACGACGCCCTCGACAACGTACATACAACAATCAGGACACACTAAACGGCCTCCATACACCCATCACGACCAAAGAGGTTAGGATAAGTAAGGATAAAAATGTCCAACGCGCTTGTTAAGTTAGTCCAATAAAAGTTGTCCCCTATTAATTTAAAAGTCGTCCTCTGCTAACTTGAAAGTTGTCCTCTACTATTTCAAAAGTAATCCTCTGTTAATTTGAAATTATCCTCTGCTAACTTGAAAGTTGTCCTCTACTATTTTAAAAGTTATGCTCTGTTAATTTGAAAGTCATCCTCTGCTAACTTGAAAGTTGTCCTCTACTATTTCAAAAGTTTTCTGATATTTCAAAAGTTGTCCTCTACTATTTCAAAAGTTGTAATCTACTACTTCAAAAGATGTCCTCTACTATTTCAAAAGTTGTCATCTGCTATTTCAAAAGATGTCCTCTACTATTTCAAAAGATGTCCTCTACTATTTCAAAAGTTGTCATCTAATAATTTGAAAGTTGCCATCTACTAATTTGAAAGTTGTGATCGGCTAAAACAAACACGTCTTCTAACATCTCCCACTACAACAATTCCAAAAACAACTACTAGTACACAACAACCTCATGACATGAGACCTGTGTCTCATACAACGACATGACATACGTGTCTGCTACAACGACACGACATCTGCGACTGTTATAACGACATGACATACGTGTCTGATTCAACGACATGACACCAACGACTGCTACAATGACATAGTATAAATACAGTCAACAACATCATAACATGACACCTGTGTCTCATACAACGACATGACATACGTATCTGATACAACGACATGACATACGTGTCTGATACAACGACAGGACACCTGTGACTGTTACAACTACGTGTCTGATACAGCGACACGACACCTGTGACTGTTACAACGACATGGCATGTAAACAGACAACAACCTCATAACATGAGACCTGTGTCTCATACAATGACATGACATACGTGACTGTTACTACGACATGACTGTTACAACGACATTACACCGATGACTGCTACAATGACATAGCATAGACACAGCCAACAACATCATAACATGACACCTGTGTCTCATACAACGACATGACATACGTGTCTGATACAATGACAGGACATACGTGACTGATACAACGACACGACCAACGTGTCTGATACAACAAAATGACATCTGTGACTGTTACAACGACATGACTGATACAATAACATGGCAACTGTGACTGTTACAACGACACGACATGACACCTGTGTCTCATACAACGGGGGATTACAATAAAATCAGTTGTAAAGGGCTAAGCATACACCCAACTACATAGCTATAAATAAATGTTATCCTCGTACTATATATTTACTTCGTGTACTGAATATTTTTGTAATGTTATATAATATTCATTGTATGTTATACACCTATTGAGATACTAAAATAATAAAGTATATCTTTTGATTTCTGTTTTATATTTATGCTATTGTTTTTCATTGATGTTGTATAATCTACTAACCTATCACTATCGAGCAAGTACATCAAGAACTCCATAGTCAGCACACACCAGACATAAACAGGTCACTTCCGGAGTCACTGACACGAGAGGTCAACACCTCGACACGAAAGGTCATGGTTAACACCCCCTGCGCCGCACGCTTTATGTGCACCGCGCGCCGCCCTATATATCTTTGTTAATGTATGGGTCAAATAAAATTTCAGTTGGACCCTTCTATACTACTGGCCTATCTGATATGTCTCCTCATGGGAAATACAAAATACCAGAACTTAAGGAAGATATAACAGGAATCATGAAAAAAAGGCACCCAATCAGACACAGAAAGAAAACACGTAGCAGAAAACACATACACGATACCTACCCACAGGACTCTTGGTCCCACATATACACAGATGGCTCTGATACAAATGCCACTAGAAATGGAGGAGGATGTGTGTTCTTGACGCTGAATAACCAGGACGAGATCACCAAGTCAATAGCTACTGGGAAATTCTCAAACATCTTAAAGCAGAAACTGAGGCCCTCAGATATGCTGCAACACTGGCTACTCAACACAAAAATAACATGCACAATAAATTGGTGATTCTGACTGATGCACTATCAGTACTAACAGCTCTAAAAGGCCACAGGAACAATGAACTAGATGACTTGAGAACAACCCTAAACCAACTATGCAATAACTTCCAGAGAGTAGTCATTCAGTGGATACCATCTTCTTCTCCTTCTTCTATCCTTCCTCCATTGCCGTTGGCGTCGAGGGGAGATACAATCTGCGATTCTTTGCTCTTCTGTTGGCCTCTTCTGGTATTATCCCTCCTAGTAACTCTAGTATTCCCTTTATCCATCTCTTTCTCGATCTTCCTCTTAATCTGGCGTTTTCGTAGCGTTTGTTTATGGCTCTTTGAGTCATTGTTAGTTCTTTTTGTCTTGTTATGTGACCGAACCAATTTATCTGTTGTTTCTTTATGTATTCGATGGCTGGCTCAATTTCGAGTTTCTTCCGCAGGTCGGTGTTTCTTACTCTGTCCCTTAAGCTGCTTCCTGTCATTCATTTGAAACATTTCATTTCGGTGGTCGTTATCTTTCTTATTGTTCTAGAGTCCAGCGTCCAATTCTGGCACTGATAGCACAGAGTTGGTAGAAAAATTGATTTGTATATTGCCCTTTTCGCTTCCGTAGTTATTGCTTTGTTTCTCAATAGTGTTGATACTTGGCATGCTTTGTTACAACTTATATCTATCTCGGTCTCTTGGTTATTGTCTTGTGTTAACGTGCTACCCAGATATTTAAAATTGTCTACTTGCTTCAAAGACGTATTATCTATTATGATGTTTAGTTTTTCTTTCTTTCTCGCTATTGCCATTACTTCAGTTTTGTTTAGGTTGATCTTCATATTGTATTGATACAAGTGTTGTTTAGCCTGTTGATATGTTCTTGCAGGTCCTCAGTTGTTTCAATTATCAGAACTTGGTCGTCTGCAAATAGTATTTCATTTATTTCTTCCTCTCTTCTGCTGTTTTCTTGTACGTATATTTCGTTCTCCTTTGTGTTATCGCTTGTTATCATCCTTGTTGGTATACTTCCTTTGATTGGGCATGCTAATTTGCATATATTGTCCATATAAGTGATGAAAAGTAAAGGGGAAAGCACGCAGCCTTGTCTTACTCCGGAGTTAATGGTGAAATGTTTAGAGTAGCCTGCTGAAGATCTTACTGTTTAAAATGTTATTTACGTTATGTCTGTATTATCTCGATTGTTTCTCCATTATTTTGGCGTGGATACCATCATGCTTTAATATACACAGGAAAGAACGCGCAGACAAATTAGCTAAAGAGGGATGAGGATTACCACAAGAGAATCATCCGCTCAGTTATGATGAAGCCAAATCCATCCTCAAAGTTCAGTATCATGAAAAATGGAAACGAGAACACCCAAAGCATAACGAGAGGGACGGTTACCACCAACTATCAAGGAGGGATCAAGTACCACGACTACGCACTGGGCACAATAGAATGAGAAATCACATGTTAACCAAATTCTCTCTCTCTCTCTCTCTCTCTCTCTCTCTCTCTCTCTGCGATCAGGACTAAATCAGAGTAGGATTCCAGACTCCCACATGAAGTCAGCTGTCAGGTTAAGTGTGTTGACCGCCCCCACAGACAGAACATCACAATTAGAGTCTGCCAGATCCACTCTGATTGAAAACCCGTTAAAACGTTGCACTGTGTTCTGCGCCAGTGGCCCAGTGCATCCTATTTCAGCCAGAATTTTATTCAGGTTTGCATTCCTTAGCCTTTGATTGTCCCCAATCTTCCTGCAAGGCAGCAGATTGTCTTTTCTGTAGGGGGATTCTGCCCCTAAATGGTCGGCCCTCCCAGGTTTACGAGCACCATCTGCCCGAGTCACTAGAGGTTGCAAACAGACATGCACAAACACAGATATGAGATGTGACCAACACAGACATGCGCACAGCGATACGAGGCATGACTAACACTGACACACACCAAGATATATGACAGATGACTACATAAACATGCACATAAAGATATGAGATATGACTGACATAGACATGCACAAACAAAGATATGACACATGCCTAACATAGACATGCACACAAAGATATGAGATATGACCAACATAGACATGCACACACAAAGATATGAGATGTGACATACACAGACATGCACACACAAAAATATGAGATATGACTAACACAAAGACACATGCACACAAAGATATGACACATGACTAACACAGATACACACGAAAATATGAGATATGACTAAACACATACACACATAAAGATATGAGACATGATTAACACGGACACACCAAGATATGAGATATGACAAACATGACACACACCAGGATATGAGCCATGGGCAGCACGCACGCGCACACACACACACACACACACACACACACAAGCTAAGATATGAGCCATGGATAGCACAGAAACACATTAAGATATGAGCCATGGCTTCACGGAAAAACACCAAGAAATGAACCATGTCCAGCACAGAAACACATTAAGGTATCCATATGCTTGGGTTTGTTGTAGCCGGCAGACTCTTCTTAACGTGGGAATCATCGACATACGAGACGCAGGCCCCTATTAACTGTTCACATGTTTCGTTCAAACAGTTGTCCAGAGATTGGAGAGTGCAGTCTGACCCGTAGAACGTTCCCTTGCATATACAGTTCCCGGTTGACTGTTCACAGGTGTCGTTGAAACAGTTGTCCGGACATTTGAGAGTGCAGTCTGATCCGTAGTACGTTTCCTTGCACGTGCAGTCTGTACTTTCCAGGTCACATATGATGTCACAGCCATCAGAATACGTCTGTTTGCACTGTAACCATAAATTACCATCGGGACAAGTGTCACTACAGGTATAGTCAGGACGTTTACATTGTAGGCATTTTCAGGATTTTTCCTCACATAAAGGACAGACACTAAGACAAGACCCGGAGCAGTCGTGTCCATAGATCCCATGTGAATAGTTGCCATGACACGTACCGATGATGACGTTGTAGCCTTTGCAGCACCCACTACACACTGCACAAAACGACCAAAAATGCCCGTCCAGACAATAGGTGACTGTAAATGTTTGCACCTCACTCACCGTCAGTGCACTGTCGGCCTGCAGAATGGTCGGTGAGAACTCAATCTTAATGTGTGCCATTGGTGTTTGTGTGGTGACTACAATAGTGTTCACAGAAATGTTTAGGAATGCTATATCATTATACTGGAACACTACACCGCCACTGTCAGAGAAAGCCTTTAGAGTGGCATTCTTTACCCGAATCATAGTGCTAGCTCGGTGATAAATTCGAATTGTGTGAGTCTTCTGGGGCGTGGCAAAGTTCATATGCCAGTAAACAGACTTGGTTCGACTTCTCAATTGTGTGTGTGTGTGTGTGCAGTCATTGTCATAGAGTCTTTGTTTTGCCATTAACTGCGGCCTCTAGTCCACATCCGTCTCCTGTATAAATGTGTCGGTATGGTTTGTGTTCTGTTTGGGAGCCAAATTGCGACCCCCGCCAATGTAGATGGAGCAGATATTTGCAACTATCGCCTCTTCAATCCGTAACTTGTTGATCAGCCCATCCCCAGAGCAAAATATATCAATCTCGTGCGAACTAACTACAAACCTTGATTCAATGTTACATGAGGCAGAACCATTTAGTTTTACCGTGAAACTGTATGGATATGTTAAGTCATTCACATAAATCCTAAACCAGGAGAACGGCAAAGATTGAGAGTTGCCTCTACTGATGTAGAATCTTTGTCCGGATTACATGGGGTGTCGTTGTTATCAAACAGGAAAGTAGGCTCAGATTTTTTGGTGTATTTGTAAACGAGATCCATGTACTGACACTGGGATCCGAAATATTCGTGCTGACAGCTGTCATTGTTTGGGCACGTCTTTATAGTTTTGTCACAAACTGAGTTACTATAGCAGTGACATTGTAACGTACAGTTCGCCCCAAACCAACCGGCTGCACAAATTAGGTCATTAACTTCCAAGGTCGCGAATGAAGCCAGCAGAATAAAGACTTGATCTACAGCGGTGGTTAACGAACTGTGTACAAACATTTATTATCAAACCCGTGGTTACATTTCTAAAAATCCGCCAACTCGCAGTGATAACAGATAGGGCGATGTTCAAAGTCAACATTGTTTACACAATGGCACGGACAAGCTTCCGCCCGTGGTGCGTCCCATGACGTCATCTTCAACCAAATTCAAAATAGGTACACAGGACAATTCAATATGGCTACAAAACATGTTCTACAGGATTGCCCCCAGTACACAGACCTGAGAAGAGCAATGTGGTCCGCACCCACCTCCCTGGAAGAGAAACTATATGGGACAATCGACTCACTTAAACAGACAGCTGACTTCATGAGAGCTACTCTGCTGATTGAGTCTTGATTGCAGAGAGAGAGAGAGAGAGAGAGAGAGAGAGAGAGAGAGAGATCCTGGTGTCACGTCAAGTGCAATGTCCGGCCACATCTTAGATCTCTTGACGTATTCTGGGTACTTCCATCTCCCTGGAAGGTCAACAACCATCTCCCAGTCGTTCGATATGTCAGTTGAGTCGACCCAGTTGTTTTGCTTGGGAGTT
This sequence comes from Megaustenia siamemsis, assembly GCA_032433765.1. Lineage (NCBI taxonomy): Eukaryota > Metazoa > Mollusca > Gastropoda > Stylommatophora > Ariophantidae > Megaustenia > Megaustenia siamemsis. The sequence goes on along the minus strand of JAVIAB010000091.1, from coordinate 22,783,340 downwards.
GCGGCCTGACCAGCTCTCAGGAATTAAGTGTTTGTTGTTGCTGGTCGAACTTTACTGTCGGCCTTCATTCGCGTCCCGTCTTCGACGGCAGTCAGTGTTCATGCAGTACTTTGTTGTGGGATCATGAGTAACGCCCTTGGCCTAGGACTGCATATAGGGCGATTACCTGAGCTGAGAGTACAAGAACATAAGCGAGCGATAATACCAAAAGCATACAATATACAGAACTAAGCAGTTGAGTTGGACAAGGTAGGTGGTAAGATAATGACGTAAAACGTCATCGTCATCATTCTGTGTGTTGACGGGAATTAGTCTATATAAGTCTATACAAGGCTCGGTGTATAATACTGTATAATACACTATAAAGATGGCCGTGGTCTATTCTTATATCTCATTATTTATTTCCGTCGCCGCTATTGACTTTTCTATTAATATAACTTTTGTAAACGTATCACTTTATTCTATATTAATTTGATAAATTTGCTAATTCATTCATTAGTATTATATTTCTTTACCGTGCTGTCCTGCCATTTAATAAAAGATTTATAATATAAAATTTTATTTATAATTATGAATTATAATTATGTTATGTATTATCGATCGTGTCATATGACCTTTCCTTTCGAGCCGCAGCCGGCCCATATGGGCCATGATAGTATAGACTATAGACCCAGATACTGTTTTTGAGAGAGTTCTTTCCCTTATCCTTATCTAAATTTTTATTCTATCAATTTTCAATCCTTGTAAGTGTAAAGATCTTTTATGAAATCTCGCAATTTGTCTCTGTTCTGTTCACAAGCAACCCATCTGATTGAGGGAGCCGATTATTTTATTATATTATTTAATATAATAAAAAATAATGAGCGAAAAACAGATCAACTCAGTCAACTGCACCATAAAAATGCCGGTTACCTTGACGCTGGATAACAAATCCAGTTTTCATTGTGGATGCAAGATTATTGACGTTACTTTTCCTAACATTGTCAACCCAGAGGTAAGAACTTAAAAAAAAATATATATATATATATAACATGTATATAATAATGTATCAGCCTCATAGGCTCACTCTTCAAATGCCCATATCTGGGCGTCATCGATAGCATAGGTGAGATGAGTTTAGTAGAGAGACTTAAGAAAGACACTTTACTTTAAGTGACTCACTGAGTGAGTTTTAGTTGAGTTAGTAATTAGTCTTATTCTCTTAAATGCAAAAGTCCTCTCATTTAATTAATTTTATTAATAATAATTCATTAACTTTCACTCTCCAGAACAGAACAGCTTTTTTGCTACTCAGAGACTCAACTCACTTGGCAGTACAATGAGTACATTGATTATAATTATAATAGTTTGAATTTGAATAACATTTCATTAATAGTTAGTAACAATGACAATCACATTGCTATCATAAAATCAAATCAAATAATTAATTAAAGTCATCGTTTATAGTTTATCATCCTACATTATTTCTGCTAAGCGAGTGATATCACCTGATTGGCCACATGACATATGTAAATAATGTACTACTTCTAGTATTTAAGTATTTGTGCATTTTTTAATTACATTTTTTTCAACAAGGATTAGGAGATTATTCAGATCATTAGGTTTAGAGTTTAGGGTATTCCTAACTCAGGAATCTTCCAATGACAGATTAGAGAAAGTCAGAAAGTGCAAGGGGGCATTACTCCAAGTATAAATAATTTGTGATGCTAAACTAGGACTCTACCAATAATTAATAGTATTTTGTGATATATGCCTAGTTTAGGGACATAAATTAAATCTGAGCTCCTTTACTAACTTAGTTGACATCACAACAAAACAACAACTTAGTTGGCATCAGAACAAAATTACAGTGGTTTCTAATCCTAAAAATTATCTGTTTACTCTCAAATGTCCAGTGTCCAGCATACATGAATTTTTTAGAAATCTAGTTTTCTAGAATAGAAATGATCAGATGGTTTGATGTTTGCAGAGCCTTTACAAGATATTTTGGGAGGAAAAAAATTATGAGAAATCACATAATATCAACACTAAAATGTAAGGCTTTAATAAAATGTAAAAAAAAAATTATGTTTTTCAATTTAGGTTATAAAAATTTATTTTGAAAACCATGCTAGATTTCTGCCTGATACGATGCCATTTTGGAAGCTGACAGTTCAGGGGCTCTTCAACTGAGTGTCTAAAATTGATTGTTTTACTAATGAAATATAATCTAATTATTCTGACTACACCCATATTTTGGATTTAAGTTCCGAAAGTAATGATATCATCTCAGACGAGGAATTATTAATCGAGGACGATGAAGATATTGAACTTGATTCGATAAACTCAATACTCGAAGCAAGGTATGTTGACATCATGAGTTTATGTGTTTCTCAATTGGTAGCATGTTTTCTTGCTCCGTTAGGTTTCCGAAAGCAGTTTGTAAATTTGTGTGCTTTTACTTTTATTGATATAACAATAGTATAAAGCCCTTTTCATCTTGTCAGACGGTCTAGTGGAGGCTATTGTGTATTTTTTGTTGTTAAGGTTTTGTTTTTGTCGAACATCTCTCGTGGCTAATTCTACCAATGTTTGACAAACACACATGGCCACAGATTGAACAAGTCTGATCCACAGGGTTTTCCATCCTTTTTCATGAGTCTTTTCTTCTCTAAGTTTTGCCTTAGCACAGTCTAAAATTATGTTTAAAGTTATATCATTTTATGTCTAAAGTTATACCATTCCTTATACATGCTCTCCATGATGTGCGATCGCTTGCCAGTGATTCCCAGTCATTTTCACAGATGGAGAAGTCATTCAGAGATGATTTACAGATATCTCTATATCGTAGTTTAGGTCTGCCGATTTGTCTTTTTCTGTGTGTTAGTTCACCATATAGTATTTGCCTGGGGATGCGTTTTTCTTCCATTCGCTGGACGTGCCCCAGCCATCTCAGTCTTCAACATCTTCGAAAGTGTTATTTAGAAGGGCAGAAAAAATAAAAAGAACAAAGCAGCTGGTATAGATGGAATAACAACAGAAATGCTACTAGCCTGTAAGGAAACGGCTATAGATTGGCTTAATATAATATTCAATATGGTGTTGGAAGAAAGAAAAGTCCCAGACGACTGGCAAATAGCTATCATTGTCCTATTTTGGAAAAATAAAGGAAGCAAAAGGGAGGGTGAAATGTACAGAGGAATATCTCTTTTGAGTCAAGTTGGAAAAATGTATGCTAAAATATTGGAGAGGGGAGTAAGATACATAATAGAACCTCAATTAAGTAATAATCAATTTGGATTCAGCAAAGACAAAAGCTGTACTGATGCTATATTTACATTGAGACAACAATGTGAAAAGCAATAGAATATGACAGAAACCTAAATATAGTGTTTATAGATCAGGAAAAAGTGACCCTGTGGACAGGAACAAACTTTGGCAAACTTTAGAAACCTATGGTGTAGTAGGACAACTACTAGATAATATAATGGCATTATATATAAACAGTCAGAGTGCTGTTAGAACATCGAAAGGTCTGTCAGAATGGTTTCAGGTTACAACAGGTGTAAGACAAGGATGTGTCCACTCACCACTCCTCTTCATTATATATATGGACAAAATAAATCTGGAAACAACCAACAATAAGGAAAAAAAATCACATAATAACATAGAGGTAGAAAATTCCAACATCAACGAGCTACTCTTTGCAGATGACCAATGCCTAATATATGAGGATGAAAACTTGCTACAACAGCATATAACAGAGATAAAAGTTGCACAAACTACGGTATGAAAATTAACACAGCAAAAACAGAGGCCATGAAAATAAGCAAATTAAGACACCCATTAAACATTAAGCGTGGCAGTCTTTGTTGTTTTTGCTTTCTTGTTGATCTATCTTCTTTACTCTTATCTTACTATTTGTTTTGGTATTTGTTCTTGTCATTTCTTGCTATCTTCTACTTTCATAATATATATATGTATATAGAGAAACACAGCTCGTCATCATTATAGTTTTCGAACAAATATAATATAGTCTTTATTGTTGACATCCACTTCAAAACTTTAACAACAGTTAACACTGGTTCCGTACAATTAACAAACTATACTGTCCTCTTATAATATAAATGTTCCTTTATTGTTACTGTGTTGAGCCGATCGGCGATGTATATTCACAAGTAACGCTCGTGATCGTATATAAGTTAACTCTCAATCTTATAGACCTTGAGGTCTTACTTCTAAACCTAAGCCACACAAATCTCTGTGCGAACTCTATTAGTCAAACTTTTGATTTCTCTACTCTAACTTCAGGCAGGTTCACTACTCTCTCCTGCTCATCTGACCGGTTTCGTACAATGAACAAACTATATGGTCCTCTTATAATCTAAATGTTCCTTTAAGTGCTGCGTCTAGAGTCTCATCATCGTCATCGTGTGCCTTCTCCGCAACGAAGGTTGGCTACCATGGATCGCCATTCTACTCTGTTTCTTGCTTTGATGGTGTAGGCTGTCATAGATTGACGTGTCCATCTTTTGATGTTACTCGTCCATGTTAGTCTTGGTCTGCCTCTGCCTCTTTTACCTTGTATTTTTCCTTTCAATATTACTTTTAGTAGGCTGTTGTGTGTTTTAACATGCCCCAAAAATATCATTTGTCTTGTCTTGATTGTATTTAGTAGTTCTCTTTTTATTTTCAGTTGTTTTAAAACTTTATCGCTTGTTATCTTTTGTTTTCATCCAATTCTACCTATTCTTCTATAAATCCACATTTCAAAGGCTTCAATTTTCTGTTCTGTTTTCTTGTCTAATGTCCATGTTTCTGCACCATACAGGAATATTGAGAAGATGTAACATTTTGCCATTCTTAGTTTCAGCCCTGCTGATATTTGTTTTGTTGTTAGTATATTTTTCATGGCTTTAAAATTACTTTTTGCCATACCTATTCTTTTGTTTATTTCAGTTTTGCATTTTCCATCATTGGTTATAGTATGTCCCAGGTAGTTGTAACTCTTGACTGTCTCCAGATGTATTCCCTCAACTGTGATATTTAATTGTAGGTCTTGAGAATTTTCTTTGTTTATGATCATAGTTTTAGTCTTTTTGATATTCATTTCTAGTCCATATTTTTTGCTTGTTATGTTAATCACATTAAGCAATTGTTGTAGGTCTTTATGATTTTCTGCTAGTAGAACAGTATCATCAGCATATCTCAGGTTATTGATTATCTTTCCATTAATGTTTAGGCCTGGTATCTCTGAGATGTTTTTAAATATTTGCTCAGGGTATAGATTGAACAAGCTTGGTAATAAGATGCATCCTTGTCTTACTCCTCTTTTTATGTCCATGGGTGTAAAGTTCTCCTTGTTATATCTTATTATTGCTATTTGCTCCCAGTATAAATTACATATTAGTCATATGTCTGCGTCGTCTAGATTTATATCCTTTAGGCAGTCTATAAGTTGGTTATGGTGTATTCTATCGAAAGCTTTGGTGTAGTCTATAAAGCAGGCATATATTGGTTTCTTTACTTCTGTGTACTTTTCAATCAATGTTCTCATGCTGAATATGGCTTGTTTTGTCCCACTGTTTTTCCTGAATCCAAACTGTTGCTCATCTAATTCAGTATTGATTTTATTCTGAATCCTTCCCTGTATGACTTTTAGTAAAATTTTTGTTACCTGGCTCATTAGGCTTATTGTTCTGAAATCATTGCATTCAACTGCACCTTTCTTTTTAGGCAATGCAATGAAAGTTGATGTTTTTAGATCGTTTGGTATGAATCCTGTATGGTATATGTCATTGCATATGTCTGTGATCACTTCGACGCCAAACATTTCTAGAGCCTGTATCATCTCTATCAGTATATTGTCAGGCCCTGCTGCTTTTCCCTTTTTCATTGTTTTTATGGCTTTTTCTACTTTAGATTTCAGGATTTTATAGTTGTATGTACATTTTATGTCTGGCTTTTTGTCCCTTTCGTCATGAAATAATTCTGTTATATATTCTTGCCATCTATCTATTATATCTTTGTTGTCTGTTAGCATTCTTCCTTCTTTGTTTGCAATACATCCGTTTCATGCAGCTTTTTTGTCTTTATTCATCATTCTCTTTATTTCTGTGTGCTTCTCTTAAGTTTTGTTTACTTTCCATAGTTTCGACTTCTAGACATCTTTGGTTGAGCCAGTCTTCTTTTGCCTTTTTGCACATACTCCGTATTTCATTGTCTATATCCTTGTACCTGGCAGTGTTTTTCGCTTGTTTTCTTTCTTCCATTTTTTTAAAGATTTTGTCAGTTATCCATTTTTGTATTTTGTTACTTTCCTTTTGGGCAAGGTGTTGCAAGATTCTTGCATGCTGTTTTTTATGCATTGCCATTTTGTTGTGACTTTTTCCTCATGATTTTCTCTTCTGTACTGCTCAATCCCCTCTTCTAGTAGCTTCTGATATGTGTTCTTTACTTGTACAGTATAAGTTTCTTGTACATCATTCTGGTTTAACGCTGTTATATCTATTGGTGTTGTTGAATTAGTTTTTTGTTTGTTTCTCTTTAATTTGATTTTCATTTTTATCATTACAGGATTGTGGCTTGAATTAATGTCTTCTCCTGGGTAGGTTTTGGCTTTCTTGACGCTGTTCCTGAATCTGTCTTTATCATTATGTAATCTATTTGATTTCTCTTCTTGTCTCCAGGGCTTTTCCATGTGTATAATTTCCTTTTCTCTTGCTCAAAGAAGGTGTTGCATATTATCAGTCTGTTTTCTTCACAAAATTGTATTAATCTTTCTCCTCTGTTATTCCTTTTTCCTAGACCGTGATTTCCTATTATGGTCTTATATTTACCTTTTCCTACTTTAGCGTTCATATCACCCATTATAATCAAGATGTCTGATGAATTCACTTGCTTCATAACTGTGTTTAGATCTTCATAGTATGCCTCTATTTGTTCGTCTGTATAGTCTTGAGTAGGTGCGTATGTCTGTATTATTGCTATGTCGAATGGTTTTGCCTTTATTTTTATTAGTATATTCCTATCATTATATGTCAATTGAGTATTTATATATTTTTGTAGGTCTCGTTTTATTAGAATGCCTACTCCTCTTTGATGTTCTTTTGTGTTACCTGAATATATAAATGTATATTTACCGTCTTGTATGTATCCACTTTCCATCCATCTTGTTTCTGATATGCCTAAGATATCTATGTTTAATCGTTCTGCTTCTACCAAAAGATTTTCTAGTTTTCCTTGTTGGTATAGGTCCTAATATTCCATGTAGCTATTTTTATTTCGTTCCTAAAACAGTAGTTAGAATATCTCTCCATGGCTTTCTTTGAATTGTTACGTGATGAGGCTCCAATCTCTTTCACGGTGGTCTGCCATATTCGCCTTTCGTGTTCTGAATATGCCTCATGTGTACCACACACTTTGCTGTTTTCGCTTTCTGGGCCGTTGATTATTTCAATTAATTCTTCTGCCCCATCCACCGTCGCAGACTTTTCACATACAGGTTGAACACACCCGACTACTGACGACATTGTTGTCGAACCATGTTCTTGCCTATCGAACCGCGAACACATGTCACAAAGGAAGAATAAATCATATTCCACTTAAATATCGATAAAGTTCACAGTCCATCCTCCAGTCAGAAGTAAAACATTACACCAAACGGAGAATAGCAACACATAATTTCACAACTAGACTGTCACGTAAATCATTTAAATATCTCAGCAAGAGCTGAATTATAAAAACGACAACACGTAGTCGCAATGACACCGGAAGTCTAGAGTCTTAAGTCCTCTTTATCTAAATCCAAGTTCTCTTCTGTGTGTTCTGTTCTGTCTCTATTAAGCTAAGATCTAAGTTTCTCTGCCTCTGTCCTGTCGTCGTTTTTTCAAGTCAAGTCATGGCCTTTTAGTGTCCATTTAGCCAACCCCACCTGGCCAATGCATCATGGGAATCTAGTCTAGATACAGCTTATCTTTCGTCCGTCTGCAGTCACTATTTCGTTAGCTCCGCCTTTTTTAATTATGTCCATAGTCTTATTGCTTTAAGCATCCTGTCGACACCCGTCAATCTTCCTAAGTATCGTTCCCTAACAACTAAAACTTTCATTGGCCATTTGATTACGTGTGGCTATTTGTTCGTCAGAATTCTTTCATCTCAGACTGTCTATCTGTACTTCAAAAGTGCCTGCCGACATAAGAATCAGCCCTGCAAAGGATGTTTCCGGGCTAGTCGTATTATAGCTCTAGTGATTGTCAATTTTGTTATTCTCCATATTTCACAGCCATATAATAGGACCGACTTAACATTTGAGTTGAAAATTTTTATTTTTGTATTTAACCTAATTTCTTTGGATTTCCATATGTTTCCCAGTGCAATGAAAGCTCCTCTTGCTTTTGATATCCTTATTTTGGTATCATTTTCTGTTCCTCCCTCTTTATCTATATTACTGCCCAGATATATGTAAGATTGTACGTCTAGTAGAGGTATTTCTCCTAGTTTTATTTGGTTATTGCCAACTGCATTAATTCTCATAATGTTGGTCTTATCTCTATTAATCTTTAGTCCTAGCTGTTGTAATCTCTCATCTAATATACTCATTTTATCCTGCATCTGTTGATGGCTGTGTGATAGGAGAGCTATGTCATCAGCAAAGTCTAAATTATCAAGTTGTTTGGTCAGTGACCACTGGATCCCATTTCTGTTGTTTTGAGTTATTTTCATAATCCAATCTATGGCCAGTAGAAAGAGAAATGGGGACAGAAGGCATCCTTGCCTTACTCCTGTTCTTATTTCAAATGCTTCTGTAAGCTGTCCTTCATGCACCACACTACATTTTGTTCCTTCATACATTGTTTTTATCAGGTTAATAAACTTTATGGGGATTCCGTAATGACTCAGCAACTTCCAAAGCATTCTTCTGTTTTGGTCACCTGGTCAGAGTGAATCCTCACCAATTGCCATCAAGGGCATTCTTCTCAAGAATACATGGAAAAAGACCAAGAGGAAGATCCATAAGAAGATGGATAGATGCAGTGACAGAGACATGTAACAACAGAGGAAAACACTAATTCAGACAGTTCGAGTAGCTCAAGAATGACAAATGATATAACCACAACACCTTTTAGGTATCAGTGAAAAGAGAAAAGAAGAAGAAAAAGAAGCAAAAAATGTGGGGCGAGGACAATAGTAAATAATATAATATAATATAAAATAATAATAATTAAAATAATAAAGAGTTCATTTATATATCTTTTGTCCTGTAATACTTTTGCATTTTAGATACAATTTGTAGCTTTTGTTACAACATAAATATTGATCTAATAATGAATAAATGCTTCTTTATTTGTTTATCAACAGGACTCTTAACATTCAATCACCTGTTCACGTGACTCAGAAGTTTCTCTTTTATGCTGATGGACATTTAAACAATACATCAAGAATAAACCAATAAAATGGAGGATGAAATTGTTGGTAATACAGATACATAGATGCAGTAATAGGATATACATACATTTTTTTTTTGCTTCTGACGAAGTTTCTTAGAGACTAGGAACTGAATTTTGTGTGTTATTCCGTTTTTCGCTGGCAGCCGTGTGTACAGGGGTCCCTCGCCGCACAGGCGGATAACTCCGTCTTCGGAGGTACTCATAGTTTTTCCATCGATGATTAATTGATTTTTCAAGCCGGGCCTCGCTGCTGAGACAAGGAGTGGTTACCCCAGAGAGTAATCATAAATAAAAATCCCAACTGATTTTAACCCACAACCTCTCTTTCTCGAGGCGAGCGTCTTGCTTCGAGACCAACCAGTCCCACATATAAATTTGAAGTATACACAGGGAAAGATTGCAGCTCCTCAAAACAAGATTTAGGATTTGCCATTGTTATGATTATTTTATGTAATTATGTAAGAGCCTCTTCAGTCAGGGGTATAGAATAGTTATAGATAATTATTATACTTTTCATTTATTTATAAATTTGTTAGAAAGAAAAAGCATTGTCTTGTAGCACCATTTTAGCAAATCATAGGGGTCTCCAGCAGAGTTAAAAATATGTATACCAGAGAAGAGTGCAAAATGTCATATCAGATGGGTTAGAAGGGGCAGTATAGAGATTATTCTATCTATCTATCTGTCTAGACAGTCTGTCAGTCTGCCTGCCTGCCTTTCGAACCATAGACCCAGATACACTATTTTTTTTATCTAAATTGTTATTCTAGCAGTTTTCAATCCTTGTAAAGATCTTTTTAGAATAGGAATGGCAAAAAGTAATTTTAATGTCATGAAGAACATACTAACATCAAAACAAATAACACTATATATTCCTATATGGTGCAGAAACATGGACATTAGACAAGAAAACAGAACAGAGAATTTAAGCCTTAGAAATGTGGATATATAGAATAGGTAGAATTGGATGGAAGGAAAAGATAACAAATGATGAAATCTTAAAACAACTAAAAATGAAAAGAGAACTACTAAGTACAGGTCAAACAAGACAAATGCGATTTTTGGGCCATGTTAATAGACACAACAGCCTACTAAAAGTAATCCTGGAGGGGAAAATACAGGGTAAAAGAGGCAGAGGCAGACCAAGACTAACATGGACGAGTAAAATCAAAAGATGGACAAATCAGCCTATGACAACCTGCACCATCAAAGCAAGAGACAGAGCAGAATGGCGCTCTGTGGTAACCAACCTTCGTTGCGGAGAAGGCACTCGATGATGATGAAAGATCTTTTATCAAATCTCGTCATTTGTCTCTGTTCTGTGCAAGCAACTCTATCTCATTGAGGGAGCCGATTCATGCTCTTCTTACCTCTCTCATCAATGTTCTTCTCAGTGTCTCTCTCTGGGTCGGCCTCTTTTTCTCTTAGCTGTTGTTTCCCATATGAGGATTTGCTTTGTTATTCGGTTATTATCTCTTCTCATCACATGTCCAATATATGACCATCATTTTTTCTTCATTACAGAAGATACTGGTAGTTGATTGGCGATTTCTCTAATTTCCTCGTTTGTTTTTAATTCGTTCCACGCTATACCAAGTATTTTCCTTAGACATTTATTTTCGAATGCGTTCAACTTTGTTTCTATATCTCTTGTTGTTTTCCAGCTCTCACATGCATACGTAAGAATGCAAGTTTTATGTTTTCCAGCTCTCACATGCATATGTAAGGATGTAAGTTTTATGTTTGTGCTGATGAGTTTTGATTTCCACAACTTTTCAAGGTTTCTGAAAGACATTGCTGCTTTATCTATTCTGATTCTAATTTCTTTACTTGTATCCCCTTCTAGATCAATGTGACTTCCAAGATAGATAAAGTGATCAATCTCTTCCACTGGTTTGTTTTCCATGTAAATTCTGTCATCTGTTGGAATTAAGCTTTTCATGACTTTAGTCTTTTCATAATTGATCTCAAGCCCAATTTTGCTGGTTATTGATGATAGTTCATTTGTGTTTTCCTGCATTGTTTTTATCTGACTGCCGATGAGGTCTATGTCATCAGAAAAGTAAAGGTCCTCCAAATGGTCTCCTTGTATCCATTCGATGCCTTTGTTACCAGTGCAGCATTTCTTCATTAGGAAGTCCATAACAGCCCCAAATAACAAGGGTGATAAAATACATCCTTGTTTAACCCCAGTTTCTATTGGGAAACATTTACTCAGTCCTTCCTCTGTACGAACTGCACATGTGTAGCCATCATACATGTAGAGATTATTCAGTAGAAGGATAATAAAACTGTTAATATGACTACCACTATGCTCAAATCTTTAAATTCTAAAACAACATGCATATGTAGAACAAAATGTAATAGTATCTTTGAAGAAATAAAGTTGTTGTTAGTGATTATAATAAGTATGTGAGAGGAGAAAATAGAGTGATCAATTAATTTATAAATACAAATCCCTTAGGAAAACCAATAATTGCTGGGAAACTTTATTTTATAATTTTATAGACATAGCTTTTATAGATGAGCATAAAATAATTTATTCTGGAGGTACTGAGCATCAAAGAGGAGTAGGTATTATCTTGGATGCAGAAAGAGCAAGAACGGTGACAGGCTTTTGGCCAATATCTGACAGAGTCCTTTTAGTGAAATTGAATGGAAAGTCAATAGATATTAATCTCATACAAAAATATTTACCTACACAGACAGTCTAGAGGAAACAGCTGATAAATTTTACAATGAGCTTAATATGGCACTTAGTCAATGCAAACCACATGAAAACACCATAACTATAGGGGATCTCATTGCAAAAGTAGGGAAGGAAAGAGTTGAGAAAATAGTTATTGTGGCTTAGGAGAGAGAAATAAAAGAAGTGACAAACTTATTGACTGGGCAAGAATACACAACATGATGATAGGAAACACATCGTTTAAGCAAGATCCAAGACACCTGTAGACATTGAAAGCTCCAGAAGACAACGCACGTAATCAAATAGTCTGGTATGTGTGAAAACTAGACCAGAGGAAGATTGCAATAGTGATCATGTACCAGTTGTGGGAAAGCTTAGAGCAAAATTAAAAGCAGCAAACAAGCCTCAGTTAATATAAAGTTAAATTTAGATTTACTCAAATCAGACAAGAGGTTACAAGACAAATATAACATCACAATTCAGAACTGGTAAAATGCAATAGAGAAGATACAAAGAACATGAACAGTGGGAAATGCTAAAAGAATCAATGCAACAAAAATCAAAAGAGATCATACCACCAGTGAGGACAAAATCGGAACGATCTGAATGAGAGATGATATCTTACAGCTAATGGATACAAGAAGAAGAAAAAAGATAACAAAGCTGAGTATAAGAGATTTAAATAAAGAAATTGTAATAAAATGCAATGAAGCTAAAGAAGCATGGCTAAAACAGAAATGCAAAGAGATTGAAACACAACAAAAAGGAGATGCCAAAGCAAAATAAAAACAAATTGAAGAATTAACATGAAGAAAAACACAATCAAAAACTGGATGTTTAAGATCAAAGGAAGGAGAACTGTTGATTGAACAAGAAAGCATGAGGGAAAGATGACAGAATACATTAAAGATCTTTATGATGATGGACGAACAGAAGTAAATATTAAGGATAACAGAGAAGGACCTGAAATACTCAAAGCAGAAGTGGAAGATAACTTCCGCAATATGAAAACAGGAAAAGTTTCTGGACCAGATAATATAACTAATGAAGAGATTGAAGCCATGGGTGATTTTGGAATAGAAATAATAACAAAAACACTGAATAATAACTACAACAAATGATATATACCAGATGACCTGCTAAAATCAATATTCATAGACCTACCAAAGAAATCTGGTGCTATTGTATGCAATGACCATCATACAATAAGCCTTATGAGTCACATGACTAAGATATTTTTAAGAATCATCATGCGAAGAGTGCAAAACAAAATCAGTCCAGAAATTAGTGATTAACAGTGTGGTTTTGTTGGAGGTAAAGGAACGAACAATGCTAAATTCATCATAAGATCTTTGGTAGAAAGAGCCATAGAGGTGAAAACAGATCTACATCTATGGTTACCAAAGCATTTAACAAAGTAAAGCACCAAGAAATAATAAAAATATTAGAAGTCATAAACATAGACAACAAAGATCTAAGAATAATGAAGAACTTGTACTGGCAACAAACAGTGGCCATAAGAACTGGAAATGTATATGGATACCTTTCGCGATCGCTGCTCTTCTACCTCCTCTTCTGCTTCTCTTGAATTGAGCCATGGCTCAATATATCAGTGTATATCAGTGCTAGTGGTAGCTCATATCTTAGTGGGTGTCTGTGATAGCCATGGCTGATATCTTGGTGGGTGTATGTGCTGGCCATGGCTTATATCTTAGTGTATGTCTGGGCTGGCTATGATTCATATCTTAGTGTGTGTCTGTGCTGCCCATGGTTCATATCTTAGTGTATTTCCATGCTAGCCATGTCTCATATCTTAATGTGTTTCTGTGCTAGACATGGTTCATGTCTTGGTGTGTTTCCATGAAGCCATGGCTCATATCTTAGTGTGTTTCTGTGCTAGCCATGGCTCATATCTTAGCTTGTGTATGTGTGTGTGCTAGCTCATGGCTCATATCTTGGTGTGTGTCATGTTAGTCATATCTCATATCTTGGTGTGTCCGTGTTAATCATGTCTCATATCTTTATGTGTGTTTAGTCATATCTCATATCTTAGTGTGTATCTGTGTTAGTCATGTGTCATATCTTTGTGTGCATACCCTTCTTTCAATTCCGAACGTATGGACTTTGTCCCTCCTTCGGAAATCCTTGAAACGAAGTCGAGAGGGGGATAGTGCGACTGGGTAAAGCACTATCTCCATATCCTGTGCCCAGGCAGAGTAGGCATGAATGGCAAAGTCCATTTTTATGGGAGTCCATCAGAGAATTTCAAAGTCAACAAAGGAGTGAAACAGGGATGTGTCCTCGCCCCCACCCTTTTTGGTATATTTTTTGCTGCCCTCCTAAATTACACCTTCGAAAACAGCTCAGGAGATATTTACATTCGCACTAGACCAGATGGCTCACTGTTCAACCTAGCACGACTAAGAGCAAAAACCAAAACAAATGTTGCCCTACTTAAAGAATTTTTATTTGCTGACGATGCAGCCCTAGTCGCTCATAGCGAGGCCACCCTACAGTCACTGATCAACAACCTGGATAAAGCATGCGACCTTTTTCACTGTCAATTATTGTTCAGAAGACAGTAATACTAAATCAAGGTGACTTCAAACCTCTATTTATTACTCTAAAAGACTGCCCACTAGAATCAGTACAGAAATTTACATATCTTGGATCCACAGTTACGCAAACCATCTCTCTTGATGAAGAAATAAACTGTCGAATTGGTAAGGCAACTACGACCTTCGGCAAACTCACAAAAAGGGCATGGAACAACACGAAACTAACTCAAAAGACTAAACTCTTAATATATCAAACTTGTGTGCTTAGCACACTACTATATGGATCCGAAACCTGGACAACATACTCAAACCAGGAAAAAAGACTAAATGTCTTCCACATGCGATGTCTCCGCAAAATAATGCACATCAAATGGCAGGACAAAATAACCAACTTAACTGTCCTGCAACGTGCTAAGACCCTAACAATCATGTCGATGCTCAGAAGTCGAAGGCTAAGATGGCTGGGGCATGTCCAACGGATGGAAGAAAAACGCATTCCTAGGCAAATACTATATGGCGAGCTAAAACACGGAAAACGACAAATCGGCAGACCTAAACTACGATATAGAGATATCTGCAAATCATCTCTGAAAGACTTCTCCATCTGTGAAAACGACTGGCAACATCTGGCAGGTGATCGCACATCATGGAGAGCACGTATAAGGAACGGTATAACAACATTTGAGACTGTTCTTATACAGGACTTAGAAGAGAAGAGACTCATGAAAAAGGATGGTAAACCCTGTGGACCAGCGAGCCTGGCCTGTTCATTATGTGACCGCGTGTGTTTGTCAAACATTGGTAGAATTAGCCACGAGAGAAGCTGTTCGGCAAAAACAATACCTCAAAAAAATACGCAATAGCCTCCACTAGACCGTCTGACAAGACGAAAAGGGCCATATATATATATCTTTGTGTGTGCATGTCTGGATTAGTGATATCTCATATCTTTGTGTGCATATTTATGTTAGTCATATCTCATATCTTTGTGTGTACATGTCTGTGTTTGTCACATCTCATATCCTTGTGTGTGCATGGCTATGTTAGTCACATTTCATATCTTTGTGTGTGCATGTCTATGTCAGTCATATCTCATATCTTTGTGTGCATGTCTATGTTAGTCATGTGTCATATCTTTGTGTGTGCATATCTATGTCAATCATATCTTATATCTTTGTGTGCATGGCTATGTTAGTCACATTTCATATCTTTGTGTGTGCATGTCTATGTCAGTCATATCTCATATCTTTGTGTGCATGTCTATGTTAGTCATGTGTCATATCTTTGTGTGTGCATATCTATGTCAATCATATCTTATATCTTTGTGTGCATGTCTATGTTAGGCATGTGTCATATCTTTGTGTGTGCATATCTATGTTAGTCATATCTCATATCTTTGTGTGCATGTCTATGTTAGTCATGTGTCATATCTTTGCGTGTATGTCTGTGTTAGTGATATCTCATATCTTGATGTGTGTCAGTGTTAGTCATGCCTCGTATCGCTGAGTGCATGTCTGTGTTAGTCATATCTCATATCTTTGTGTGTGCATGTCTGTGTTTGTCACCTCTAGTGACTCGGGCAGATGGTGCTCGTAAACCTGGGAGGGCAGACCATCTAAAGGCAGAATCCCCCTACAGAAAGGACAATCTGCTGCCTTACAGGAAGATTGGGGACAATCAAAGGCTAAGGAAAGTAAACCTGAATAAAATGCTGGCTGAAATAGGATGCACTGGGCCACTGACGCAGAACACAGTGCAACGTTTTAACGGGTTTTCAATCAGAGTGGATCTAGCAGACTCTAATTGTGATGTTCTGTCTGTGGGGGCGATCAACACACTTAACCTGACAGCTGACTTCATGTGAGAGTCTGGAATCCTACTCTGATTGAGTCCTGATCGCAGATAGAGAGAGTGAGAGAGAACTGGAAATCAATTGGGAATGTTTCAACAAATAAAACAGGGGGTTAGGCAAGGTTGTGTGCTGTCACCAGATTTATTTAATATGTATAGGAAGATTATTTTAAGATCCATAAGAGGCATGCCTGGAATAACAATAGGCGGTCATAATATAAATAATCTAAGGTATGCTAATGATACGATCTTAATTGCTAAGAGTGAAAATGAGTTACAAGAAAAGTTAGACATACTGAAGGAAAGAAAAAAATAATAAATCAGCCTTAATAGCAAAATGACAGAAGTAATAGTGACAACAAAGAAAAAGACATCACCACAATGCATAATAAAGACAGGTGGAATAATATTAAAACAGTTAAATGAATTTAAATATCTTGGAACATTGTTAACATCAGATGGTAGATGTACAACAGAGAATTGAGATGCAGAATGGCTCAGGCAAAAGTAACTTTCCCAAAAATGAGGAAGATACTGTGCAATCCATTTTTGACAATCATCATCATGTGCCATACCGGTTGGCGTAGGCGATCATGTCCCTTCACAATCTTCTATCTACAGTGCATCGTATCAGTTCTGTTGTTGACTGTTTTCCATGCCATGACACCAAGCTATCCAGTATTTTGTCTCTTTGTCATCCGCGATCTCTCTTTCCTTTTATTTTGCCAGTTGTAACCAAGTATTCCAACTTTTCTCTTCTCATGATGTGCCCGAAAAATGTTTCCAGTGTATGTGTCCAGTGTTATATATGTCATTGAGTAATTTTGTTATGACTTGTACTCCCAGCTCTCCTAATGCATTTATCTCTTCGATTGTTATATTGACAGGACCTGGAGCTTTGGCTTTCTCATCACTCCTCTTTCAATCAGCCTACTCGACCTAATTCTGTCCCCTCATTTCTTTAAGTTCCTTCCCCTTATTTTATCTCTCCGTCTCTGTTTTCCTCTTCTCTCTTTCTTTCTCTCTCTATTTCAATGCCCCCATTCTTCCGTAGTCGTTGCGCCACTCTAACGACTCCTACGCACCACCCTCCGTATTTCCTACTCTCCTACCCCTTAATTTAACTTGGAACCACCTCCACGATTTCTGATAGGGCCCTTACAGAGCTCCTGAAGGTTGTTCCTTCCCACCTATATTTTATCTCTCCCCTTTTTCTATTCTACCTCTCTTATATCTTTCTCTTCTTCTTCGTCCTCCTGTTGTACCGTCTCATAACTGCCTTCTGTCTCCTCTTGTTCACTCTCTTGGTCCTTATTTTTCTTTTCTTCTGGTGATTCTCCTGAGGACCATTCCATTTGTCTTTTCCTACCTACTCCTTCTTGCGTTTCCATTTTTGCCTTTTCTCTTATTTCCTCTTTGCCTGTAGTCTCTCCTTGTGTGTTTCTTTCTCTACGTTCTAACCTTACCCTCCTTTCTGGGATTGGCATATCCTCTTCCTCCGCTGACGTTTCCCTCTCTCTTCGTACTCTCTGTCGTTGCCTTTCTGTGCATCGCCCTCTTGTATTTTTATATGGTGCATCTTCTCCTGCCATGCTTGTACTATCGACACTACTCTCCCTTTCTTCTTCGCTCTTTCTAGTTTGTCTCTCTTGCTCCTTCCTCTGCTGGTTTTCTCTGTGTGTCTCTGTATTAATTGCTTGACCTTCATCTTGCTTCCTCTGTACCCCATATTTCTCCCTTTCCCCGGTGCCAACTTTACTAGCTTTGCCGGTTTTTCCTTGCTCTTTTTCCGACCATAGTACGTCGTCTTTTCTTATATTTCTCCTATGAGTCCTTATCTCTTTTCTCCCATATACATGCTTAATTACATAATTTGCCTCCCCTGTCTTCCTTATTACTACGTATCTCTCCTTCCATTTAGGACTAATTTTGGATATTGCCGTTTGGTTCTTATAAAACACTTTATCCCCCACTCTGTATTCTACTATTTCCTTGTCTTTATCCCTTTTTTGACTTCTCTTTTCTGCCGCTTTAAAATTCTTCCACACCATAGTTTGCGTTTCGTGCATTTGCTGTATGATAATCTCATGTATTTCCTCCCCCATATATTTCCTTCTCGGTTGTAGAATGTTATCCAATGGTAGCATTGGATGTCTTCCACATAACAAAAAATACAGCGAGAATTTCGTACTTTCATTCTTGTTGACTCTAATCGCCGCTAAAGCTTGATTTAATTTTACATCCATCTCTCTTTCTTGGCCTGTTGATAACTTTGAGATATCATTCAACGTCCTATGCTGTCTTTCGTTCAAGCCGTTTCCTTGTGGATGATATACTAATGTCCTTATATGTTTTATATTCAGCTTCTTTAATGTTTGTGTAAATTTTTTGTTCGTAAACTCTCCCCCATTGTCTGTCAGTATACTCTGTGGACAACTGTATCTCGGGATGAATTCATTCAGCAGTAAATCTATTATTGTGTCCGTGGCTTTATTGGGTATCTGCATACTCTCCGGCCATCTACTATAGCAATCCGTTATGTGTAATATATATTTATTTCCTGATATTGTGGTTGGGTGATGTCCCTGTGATGTCCATGCTTATTTCTGCATCGCGAAGTATTGTTTATCCATACTCATTAGTGGTCCTGCTTTCTCTCTTAAATTTCTCGTCTTGCATACCCTACATTTTCTCGCATGTTTCTCCACCATCTGATATAATTGTGGCCAATAATACTTTATTTTTATTGCATCCAACACCTTATCTCTTCCCATATCGCCATTCTGTTCATTATATGCTGTTAGTACCTGTTCCCTGTATTGTTTCGGTACGCAAACTCTCGGTTCCATCTCCCATTCTTCTCCCTCGTATAATAATCTTCCATCCCTTTTGTCCAACCTAAATTTTCTCCATTTCTTTCTCTTGCCATTTTGTATTTCCCCCATTATCTCTGCTAGGCCCTTGTCTTGTAATTGTTCCTCCTTTGTTATTGCCTTATCCCCTCCTACTTGCTCTTCTTGCATGTCCTCCGAACTACTTTCCACCCGCTGTATCCTATTAGTATTTATCATGTTGATTTGAAATGTTCTGTCGTCTACGTCTATTCCTGATTCTTCCTGTTACTTCTCCTCCCCTCTCTTTGGAAGTCTCGATAACCAATCTGCACATATGTTCTTCGTGCCTTCTATGTACTCTATCTTTGCTCCGCTGTTCTGCAACGTTAACGACTACATATCTACCTTCCTATTTTTAATCGGTGCCTCCAACACCGCTTTGAGTGGTTTATGGTCTGTTCTAATGACTAAATTTTGCCCATATATGTAGAAGAGTAACTTTTGAATTGCAAAGTGTATTGCATATGCCTCTTTTTCTATCGTTGGCCACCTGACTTGTGTTCTATTTAATTTGTGGGATAAAAAATATATCGGCCATTCTTGTATTTTATCCTGTTGTCCTTCTCTTTTTTCTATTCTCTCACATACTAGACATGCACCTATTGCAATATCCGATGCATCCGTATACAATATCATTCTGCCTTCTTTATTTGGATGCGTTAATAGTGCATCAACTCTATCTTTCAACTCCTCGAATGCCTCTTGACATTTTCTGGACCATTGGCATCTTGTAAACTTCTTTGTCAAGGATGTTAACGGCTCCGCTAGCTCCGCAAATTTTGGTATGAACCTCCTGTAATACCCACACATTCCTAAAATCTGCGTATTTCCCTTACTTTTGTCGGCGGTTCCATCTCTGTAATCGCTTGCACTTTCTCCCTGTCTGGTAACATCCCTTCCTTGTTTACTATAAATCCTAAATATTTTACTTCTTCCCGTAAAAATTGATACTTGTTCAACTTCAGCTTTATTTTATGTTGTCTTAGTCTGTCGAATACTACTTTTATGTGATGCAAATGTTGCGCCTTAGTCCATTTTGTGAAAATAATGATGTCATCCACATACGCTTGTGCGAATTTATCTAATCCTTGCAGTACTTGGTTCATCAAATTCATATATGTTGCTGGTGATCCCTTAAGCCCAAATGGCATTACATTCCATGTAAATGTTCCTATATGTGTGTTGAATGCTAGCTTGTCTTTTGTATTTTGATTACTTGGATTGCCCAATATCCTGACTTACAATCCAATGTTGTATAGTAATCTGTCCCCTGAAACAATGCTACTATGTCATCCACTCTAGGCATCTGGTAACTAATGTCTTTTGTGACCTTATTCAATGCCCTGTAATCACAACAAAATCGCTTGGTTCCATCCTATTTTTGGACTATTACCACCGGTGATGACCACTGCAATGTTGTTCTCTAAACTATTCCCGCCTTTAGCATTTCTTCCACTGTCTTTTCTACCACCTCCCTATTCTTCAGTGGCATCCTATAAGTCCTAATGTTCGTCGACTGCGCCTTCCCTGTGTCTATGCTTAATTCCATCGTTTGTGTTTTCCCCAGCTCAAAGTCTGTCAATGCAAGCATGTCATGATTATCTAACACTAATTCTTGTATCCTCCCCTTATCCTTGCAGTTCACCTGTATTTGTTTTACTAATTGTCCTTTCCTCTCTGCCATTAGTCATATTTGTGTTTCCTTCTGTCTTGTGTATCTTATTCCCCTTTCCTCCTTCTCGTACTGTTTTCTCTCCCCTCCTCCATATGCCACCTTGTTATTCCACTCTCCTTGTTTCCTTTACCTTTCTTCTTGTCTTTCTCTCCGTTCTTCTTCCCTTTTTGACCTATCATTTGTCCCTATCGTCCTTCCTTGTGTCCTGTACTGAATGCGCGCTATTACTTTCCCTCTATTTTTATCGTCTTTCCGGAATAATTTATCAACATCACTGGAAACTTATTCTCCTCATCCACTGTGACTGTGCCATCAATGGCCCTTATATTGGGCGCCTCCATTATTTCTGGTTTTGCCCTTGCTGTCTCTACTGCCATTCTTGGCCTCACATAATCGTTGTTTCTTATTCCCGCCACTGTGACATGTACTCTATGAGGTTTCAATATCACATCTTTTGCTCTAACTAATGTTGTGATGTGGATATCATCTTCTAATTGTACCTCCCTCTCTCCTATTTGCAGTTTCTGAGTCCGGTATGTGTATGACTTCCGGTGTCATGGCGACTACGTGTTGTCATTTTTATAATTCGGCTCTTGCTGAGATATTTAAATGATTTACGCGACAGTCTAGTTGTGAATTTATGTGTTGCTATTCCCCACTTGGTGTAATGTTTACTTCTGACTGGAGGATGGACTGCGAACTTTATAGATATTTAAGTGGATTTATTCTTTCTTTGTGTCGTATGTTCGCGGTTCGATAGGCAAGCACATGGTTTGACAACATTGGTGTAGATAGTTGGGTGTGTTCAACCCGTATGTGAAAAGTCTGCGACGGTAGATGGGGCAGAAGAATTAATTGAAATAATCAACGGCCCAGAAAGCGAAAACAGCAAAGTGTGTGGTACACATGAGGCATTTTCAGAACACGAAAGGCGAAAATGGCAGACCACCGTGAAAGAGATTGGAGCCTCATCACGTAACAATCCAAAGAAAGCCATGGAGAGAAATTCTAACTACTGTATTAAGAACGAATTAAAAATAGCTACATGGAATGTTAGGACCTTATACCAACAAGGAAAACTAGAAAATCTTATGGTAGAAGCAGAACGACTAAACATAGATATCTTAGGAATATCGGAAACAAGATGGAAGGAAAGTGGATACATACAAGACGATAAATATACATTTATATATTCAGGAAACACAAAAGAACATCGAAGAGGAGTAGGCATTCTAATAAAACGAGAACTACAAAAATATATAAATACTCAATTGACATATAATGATAGGAATATACTAATAAAAATGAAGGCAAAACCATTCGACATAGCAATATTACAGACATATGCACCTACTCAAGACTATACAGATGAACAAATAGAGGCATACTATGAAGATCTAAACACAGTTATGAAGCAAGTGAAATCATCAGACATCTTTATTATAATGGGTGATATGAACGCTAAAGTAGGAAAAGGTAAATATAAGACCATAATAGGAAATCATGGTCTGGGAAAAAGAAATAACAGAGGAGAAAGATTAATACAATTTTGCGAAGAAAACAGACTGATAATATGCAACACCTTCTTTGAGCAAGAGAAAAGGAAATTATACACATGGAAAAGCCCTGGAGACAAGAAGAGAAATCAAATAGATTACTTAATGATAAAAGACATTCAGGAACAGCGTCAAGAAAGCCAAAACCTACCCAGGAGAAGACATTAATTCAAGCCACAATCCTGTAATGATAAAAATGAAAATCAAATTAAAGAGAAACAAACAAAAAACTAATTCAACAACACCAATAGATATAACAGCGTTAAACCAGAATGATGTACAAGAAATGTATACTGTACAAGTAAAGAACACATATCAGAAGCTACTAGAAGAGGGGATTGAGCAGTACAGAAGAGAAAATCCTGAGGAAAAAGTCACAACAAAATGGCAATGCATAAAAAACAGCATACAAGAATCCTGCAACACCTTGCCCAAAAAGGAAAGTAACAAAAATCAAAAATGGATAACAGACAAAATATTAGAAAAAATGGAAGAAAGAAGACAAACGAAAAACACTGCCAGATACAAGGATATAGACACTGAAATACAGAGAATGTGCAAAAAGGCAAAAGAAGACTGGCTCAACCAAAGATGTCTAGAAATCGAAACTATGGAAAGTAAACAAAACCTAAGAGAGATGCACACAGAAATAAAGAGAATGACTAATAAAGACAAAAAAGCTGCAGGAATCGGATGTATAGCAAACAAAGAGGGAAGAATGCTATCAGACAACAAAGATATAATATATAGATGGCAAGAATATATAACAGAATTATTTCATGACGAAAGGGACAAAAAGCCAGACATAAAATGTACATACAACTATAAAATCCTGAAATCCGAAGTAGAAAAAGCCATAAAAACAATGAAAAAGGGAAAAGCAGCAGGGCCTGACAATATACAGATAGAGATGATACAGGCTCTAGAAGAGTTTGGCATCGAAGTGATCACAGACATATGCAATGACATATACCATACAGGATACATACCAAACGATCTAAAAACATCAACTTTCATTGCATTGCCTAAAAAGAATGGTGCAGTTGAATGCAGTGACTTCAGAACAATAAGTCTAATGAGCCAGGTAACAAAAATTGTACTAAAAGTTATATAGGGAAGGATTCAGAATAAAATCAATACTGAATTAGAGGAGCAACAATTTGGATTCAAGAAAAACAGTGGGACAAAAGAAGCCATATTCAGCATGAGAACATTGATTGAAAAGTACACTGAAGTAAACAAACCAATATATGCCTGCTTTATGACTACACCAAAGGTTTGCGATAGAATACACCATAACCAACTTATAGACTGCTTAAAGGATATAAGGAAAAATAAAAAAATAAAAAAAATAGTATGTAAGAAGCTTTACGTGATAAGTTGACGACACAGACTAAACAACGTTTCGGCCCAATAGGCCTTCATCAGGAACAAACAAAAAAAAACACAGACACAAAACTAATAACGAAACAACCAAACAAAAACAATCGAAAACCAAGCCGAAATCGAAAACCCCTCATGGGCTAACACCCTACGGAAAATGGCCGTTCGCGTTTCCCGCTAGTTCATAACTAATCTTCTCCTTTCTCTCATTCTTCTCCTGTCTACATTCCCCACGTGACATACTCATTCATCGTGCAACACCCATCTCTCTGAGTTGCTTTTCACCTCCACACTTTCCACGCTTTCTCGTCACTCCTCTTTCAGTCAGCCTACTTGGCCTAATTCTCTCCCCCCATTTCTTTAAGTTCCTTCCCTTATTTTATCTCTCCGTCTCTGTCATCCTCTTCTTTCTTTCTTTCTTTCTTTCTCTCTCTATTTCACCACTGCTCCTGGATGTCCTGTATTTTCTCAATAGCATTATATCTATTTTGTACTATCGTGCTGTACTTATCACTCATCTGTTTATCTACTCTTAGCATATCTAGTTATAATTTTATATTTCTTGGTGATTTCTGTGCCTTCCGCAGTTTTATTCTTATCTTTCCAACTACTGGTACATGGTCACTATTGCAATCTGCTCCTGGCCTTGTTTTAACCGATGTTAGCCCATTCCTGAATCTTCTCTGCACCAGTATAAAATCAATTTGATTGTGTACTTTTTTGTCTGGGCTTTGCCATGTCCATAGTCGCCTTGGGTGTTGTTTGAACCAGGTGTTACCTATAATCATTTCATGTGTCTTTGCCCAATTTATCCCCTCTGTCATTCGTCTCTCCAAGGCCATGCCCCCCCCAGTCACATTTTGCACTTTAGCTGTTCCTACCTTTGCATTGAAATCCCCTAATATAATAGTTATTTCTTGGGATTTACACTCTTCCATGGTCATCTCTAGCTCCTCGTAAAAAGTGCCAATGTCTTCTTCTCCGCTATTACTTGTTGGTGCATAAACTTGAATTATGTTGATATCCACTGGTCTGCCTCTCAATTTTACTAGCAGAATTCTGTCTGATACTGGCCAAAATCCTTTCACTGTTTTGCTTCTTTCTCTATCTAACATGATGCCTACTCCTCTTTCGTGTGTGGTTCCCCCAGAGTAAATTACATTTCCACTGTCGCGTTGTAATGATCCTGCCCCTGTCCATCTCATTTCACATAGTCCCAAGATGTTCAATTTCATTCTCTTCATTTCTTGGCTGATGTTTTCTAGTTTTCCAACCTGGAATGCTGATCTAATGTTCCAAGTTCCTATTGCTAGTTTCTCTTTATTTTTGATCTTGCATACAGTTGCTTGATGACGATCGGGTGTCACCTGTAGCACATGACGCTCCTTACCGGACGAGGTGGCTGTGAAGTCCCCATTAACGTCATTAGCTGTAAATATAAGGTTGTGGTGTATCATGATTAGTCCAGGTAATTTAAGAAGGTAGTTTGCCATTCCTTTCCTTCTTGGCAGTGACTGTACTAGTCGGAGATCGCAGCCATTGTCTCTATACATGAGATCCTCTGCCTGCCATCGCGGTGTGGGGACCATAACCGGCACTACTTGTCAGCTGCTCCCACAACACCATCCACCACCTGCTCCAATGGCTTCACATAACCTTGATAGGGGGGCTAAACAGGAGCTCCACCTTGCCCAGGAGTGTCCCGAAGACTAGCGGAGGAAAGGAGACGTCTTACTCCTCCTTTGGTAGGGCAGAACTCTTTCCCGCTAACCAAACAATTTTTGACAATAGAGACAAGAAAAAGAGTTCTTAAATATTATGTAGAGCCATTCTTAACATATGGATGTAAATCATAGACAGTACAACAGACAAGAAAATCACTGGAGGCTGTAGAAATGTTGTTTTACAGAGGAATGTTGAGAATACCATGGACAACTAAGAAGAGTAATGAAAACATTCTGAAAGAGGCCAAAGCAAAGAGCGCTAATTTCCAATATTAGGAAGAAACAATCATAATTATTTTGTGATGAGAAGAGAACAGCTAGAATATATTGTAACAACTGGGAAAATTGAGGGATGAAGAGATAGAGGGAAGCAAAGAAAAAAGATACCAGACAGCTTAAGAGAATGGCTTGGCAAAAGGTCAACAACAGAAATGATAAATAACTGTCAAGATTGAAAGTTTGTGGAGAGACATGATCACTTACACCAACAGGCATGGTACTTGATGATGATAATGACAGACATAGTTAGGGTTAATCCTTTTTTTAAAATTATTTCAAGAACATTAAAAAAAGCATCTTGATATACAGCTTTGGCATGGCCTAAGAAGTATTGATGGCTTCACTAAAGAGCTCATAAATAAACTTGCTAGTATAGATAACATTGTTACTGACCCACTGTTTGAGATTCTAAATAAAGGAAATGACTGCCATCAGGTTGTTTCAGCCATATCTAATTTGTTACTAACTTGTTTTCTTTGTTACCAAACCAATAGAATAGAAATGAGAAGTGAAATTATATATCAAGCATGCAATAAGCATTTCTGCTTCAGCAACAAGATAAATTGTCTCCTGTAAGTCATAATATGATGTTTTCCTAACCAGCAGGTTACTGTCATTCATTGCATGTTTGGGTTTGTGTATGAAAGTGTGTAAATGTGCGCAAGCTCATATTTATCTTATTTAAATAAAAATTATATTATTTTTTATAACCATTGTGAATATATCATCATCATCATGCGCCATACCGGTTGACGTAGGCGATCATGTCCTTCCACAATCTTCTATCTACAGTGCATCGTATCAGTTCTGTTGTTGACTGTTTTCCATGCCATGACACCAAGCTATCCAGTATTTTCTCTCTTTGTCGTCCGTGATCTCTCTTTTCTTTTATTTTGCCAGTTGTAACTAAGTATTCCAATGTTACTCTTCTTATGATGTGCCCGAAAAATGTTGATTGTTTCTTTCTGATGTTTTTTAGGAGCTCCCTTTTTGTGTTGGCCTCTGAGAATTTCCTCATTCGTCTTTTTAGCTGTCCAGGGAACTTTCAACTTTAACCATCCTTATCCTTGGTTGGTGCGTAGGATTGGATAATATGTATTTTTATTTTGTTTTTTGTTTGTTTTAAATGTTGCTTTTATTAGTCTTGGCCCTACTGCTTCCCCTACTATCAGTGTCTTCTGTGCTTTCTTGTTCTCTAGGTTCCTGGTGTTCTGATGATAAAATTATCTCTCCTGTGTTTAGTTTTATTGTTTCTGTTCTTAACTATCTTGTTTCTCACATTCCCAGAATATCTATTTTGTAGTGTGTCATTTCTGCTGCTACCTGTGCAGCTTTTCATTGTTCATTTAGTACGTACATTCCAGATGCCAAATTCTGGAGGATTTCCAGGTAGACAAAAAGTGAGTTGGTGACCCAGACTCCTTACAGGTTTCTCTGGATTGCATCCTACATCTATTAGACAGAGAGCCTTTATCTTTCCTAGATGGCTGATGTTAGTTTTTTTCTTTTCTTTGACTTGTCCATGTTTGTGAAGTTTTTTCGGCTTATTTTTTTTACAGCACTGGATAGTCAGTCCCATGCCCAACCCTCCTTATTTGCCTCTAATGAACATGCCTGATAGGGAACAGTGCCACAATTTTTTACTCCCCTTTCGGGCCCCGGCAGTCCAAGTGCGAGTCTAGCATTTTACCACTATGTAATTATATTTTCGTGTGTATCTATATATATTTTTATGTTGTGTATATTGTTCCAGCTGAAGGCCTACTGAACCAAAATGTTGTTCTGTGACTAATTTGTTTGTTAAATGTATAAACTTTATATAAAATAAGTTACTGAATAGATTGAAATCCATATTTTTAATAAATAATTTAATTTTTATTTATTTACGTTACAATTATTTGTTTTTAGCCAAATAGTTATTGAATATTGAGCACACTCCTTCAAGGAATTGAAGATAAAGTGATGTATGTACATTTACTTGAAAGAAATATTTGAAACAAAGTAATAGAAATTATTCTGATGTGATAAGAAAATAATAGTACAGAATTTGTTGTTGTCGCCAAATATTTTTTCCATAATCATTGATTGAACATCAGATGTTACTTGCATATTACTTCATTTTCTGGGCACACAAAAGTTGGTATAGAAAAAAGCTTTTAGGGATTTATAGTTATAAAAAAATGCTGTAGAATCGCTGTTCTCTTCTTTGCATTCACTCGTTATGTGGGCGTGGATTTGTTATGACATTAGTTTTTGGCATGACAACGATATCTGCACCTTTCGGACCAACAGATCCATATTCAGTATGAATTAATAGATTGGCTTAACAATTTTTGCCCAGACAGTGATAATTTTTTTTAGGAAAAATAAAAAAATAGAAAAAAATGGTATGTTAGAAACTTTATGTGATTAGTGGACGACACAGATTAAATGACGTTTCAGCCCAATAGGCCTTCAGCAGGAACAAACAAAAAAAACACACACACGGATATGTAAGTAAAACTAATAACGAAACATCCAAAACAAAAATAATAGAAATATGTCTATCCTGTCTGTCAGGCCGAGGTCAAAATGAAAAGGAAATGGTAACCTGAGTGTGTCGTGAATGTGCAGAAATGTGTATTAATTTTTTTAGCCTGCTCTTTTTGACTTTAAACTGCTAAGGGTTCATTAATGTGTATGAGTGCACACTGGACCTCTTGTTTTTTGTCGTTTTCCGAGAAGGCTGGACTTTAGGTCTTACTATCCAGAGACTGGGGGAAGGTAAAACCATGAAGAAACCATGGGTTTCATTTTTGAAAAATTCTCATTGTATATGGTTTGGCATTGAACCTGGAATCTTTTTGTCCAGAGGCTGACACTGCACTTCTAGACCACCCAGTCCCCTTACTGCAGAATAATTTTTATCAAATGAAATACTGTGAATTCTAGACAGTTATTCATCACCAAAACAAAATTTGTGAGGTCAAGCATATGACAGTGCTAATATTATGAAAGGCGACATAAAAGTTGTACAGTTACAAATTTCAAGAACTAACAGTTAACCCAAGAGTAGCCTGTTGCTTATATTAATTAAATATAGTAGTGAACTGTACTGTTGATAATAATTTTAATATCACAGCATTTTTTTACTTGTGCACAATGTGATGATATATATGTATATTTTTTTTTGCTGGCTCCACTCATGAAAATACCTTGAAAGTAAATAAAATGAACATATTTGATGAAAGATCACAACAGCCAGGACTGAAAATTAATAGAGATAAGACCAACATTATGAGAATTAATGCAGTTGGCAATAACCAAATAAAATTAGGAGAAATACCTCTACCAGACATACAATCTTACATATATCTGGGTAGTAATATAGATAAAGTGGGAGGAACAGAAAATGATACCAAAATAAGGATATCAAAAGCAAGAGGAGCTTTTGTTGCACTGGGAAACATATGGGATACATATAAAATTAGGTTAAATACAAAAATAAAAATTTTCAGCTCCAATGTTAAGTTGGTTCTATTATATGGCTGTGAATCATGGAGAACAACAGAATTGACAATCATGAAGATACAGACTTTCATTAATGGATGCTTACGCAGAATAAAGGGATGGAAATGGCAGGACATGGTTTGGCCACGTGACAAGGCAGAAAAAACAAAACACAACACAATGAGCCTTCAACAAACATTGTGAGAACACCAGTTCCAATGGTCGACCACGAAAAAGATGGGTCGATGGAATAGTAGAAGCACTAGGAAACATAACAGCAGCAGAGGCGAACAGAAGAGCAAAAGACCACAAATTATATCTCCCCTCGACGCTGAAAGGCAGATGAGGAAGGAAAGAAGAAGAAGCATTCATATCACCCATTACAATCAAGATGTCAGAAGATTTCGCTTGCTTCATAACTTTATTTAGGTCTTCATAGTATGCCTCCATTTGTTCATCTATGTAGTATTGAGTAGGTGTGTATATCTGTATTAAACCTATATCAAATGGTTTTGCCTTCATTTTTAATAGTATATTTCTCTCATTGTATGTTCAGTGGGTATTTATATATTTTTGTAGCTCTCTTTTTATTAATATTCCTACCCCTCTTTGATGTTCTGTTGTGTTTCCTGAGTATAAAATGTATATTTTTTTTATCTCCTATTTATTCTTTCCGTCTTGTCTCTGCTTAAAATATCTTAAAATATCTATGTTTAATTGTTTTGCTTCTTGAATAAGATTTTCTAATTTTCCTTCTTGGTATAAGTCCTATAATTCTATGTACATATTTTTAGATCTTTCCTCCGACATAAGTTCAGATTCCTCTCCATGGCTTCCTCTGGAATATTACGTGATGAGGCTCCAATCTTTTTTACGGTAGTCTGCCACATTCATCTTTCGTGCCCTGAACATGCCTCTTGTATAACTGATATTACAGTCCAGTTTTAGGCTTTCCCATAAACTTTGTTAGTCTTAGGGGTTGGAAAGGCTGCATTAAACATCTTATCCTTTCAGGAGGCCAACAAACAGTCTAAAGAATTGTCACTCGGTCTTCTCTTGATAAGGTACAATGTGCCTTTGTTTAATCAGTTTTGGGTTACTCTTTTATGTTATTTAGGGGGCTGCACAAACTTAGTGGTTAGTGAACTGGACTACTAAGTTCAAGAGAGGGGTTAAGGCAAAGAAATGTGGCAAACGTCGTTTAGTCTGTGTTGTCCACTAATCACGTAAAGCTTCTAACATACCATTTTTTTGTATTTTTTAATTTTTCCTTAAGTTCAAGAGATCAAGTTTCATTCTGTTCAATGACTTCTAGGTTCACCCAACTTTAATTGTGTTCCTGATTTTTCTGGTAAAGTGGGCAGCCAAACATGATATCGACCACATCTCCCATAAAGTGTGCCCTTGGTCATTTAAAATATGGATATATACTGAAGGGAGGTCAAAAAGTAATGCACACCAATGTTTTTCTCGGCTAATAATAAAGATAGGAATATGAAATTTTGCACACTTGGAATATGACATGTTCCAATTATGTGCACCAAATTGCACAGCATTCTGATAAATATTACGCAATCTATGAACCGTTAAAATGGAGCTTGTCAACAATGTCCGTTACAAACAGCGAATTGTCATAGAATTTCTGGTTGCGGAAAAAGAAACTGTGGCAAACATTCATAAACGACTGTGTGCAGTGTACTAATGTTCTGCAGTCGATAGGAGCACAGTTAGTCGCTGGGTTCAGAGAATTAAAGCTGCAGAAAGTGTACGAGTGGAGCTGCATGATTTACCGCGTTCTGGACGTGTTGCCTCGGCTACCAGCACAGACATGTTAAACCGGGCTGATGCCATTATTCGTAAGGATAGGCGTATCACTAGTCAGCAATTGGCATTGCAGCTTACAGTCAGCAAGGGAAGTGCAATCGCAATTTTTAAAACTCTCGGATATTCAAAGATTTGCGCTCGATGGGTTCCTCGGTGCCTAACAAATGATCACAGAGTTCAAAGGAAAACATTCTGTTCTGAATTGTTGGAGCGTTTCGGTGTTGAAGGAGAAATGTTTTTGTCAAAAATTGTTACCGGTGACGAAACGTGGGCACATTATTATGAGCCTGAAACAAAAATGCATTTAATGGAATGGCATCATCCGCAGTCACCAAAAAGAAAAAAATTCAAAACATCTCCATCAGCCGGAAAGGTGATGATCACTGTCTTCTGGGACATTGATGGTGTGATTCTTGTTGATGTAATGACAAGAGGTGAGACAATCAACTCGACAGCTTACATCAATACACTGACAAAACTCAAAAATTGGTTCCACAGAGTTCGGCCTAATAAGCCATCTGCAGATTTGTTGCTTCAACATGACAATGCACGCCCTCACACAAGTCTGGTAACACGGGAAGCAATCAACAAATTTGGTTGGACTGTACTGCCCCATCCTCCTTACAGCCCTGATCTGGCTTCCTCAGATTTCCATCTGTTTGGACCACTCAAAAAATTCCTGCGTGGGACACACTTTGACAATGATGATGATGTGATCCGTGCAGTTAAAAAATGGCTACGCGAGCAGGACAAAACTTGGTACAAACGAGGCATTCATGACCTAGTTTCGCGTTGGCGTAAGGCAATACGCTTGGACGAGGATTATGTTGAAAAATAGGTAGTGTAAAGGGGATGTTCAGCTACAATCTGTGAAAATTTCACACATTTTGCCCGAATAGTTTCCGAGAAAAAGATTGGTGTGCATTACTTTTTGACCTCCCTACGTATATATATATCTTTCTAAATAAATATATCTTCCTCACTGTATCTGTTTATTTGTCCTTTCAGTTTTAGTATTTTGTAAATGTGTAAATAAATTCAAAGAATTTTGTTCTTCTCAATGGTGCTGTTTGTTAATGAGAATTGATGTCTTTACATGTGCAAGTTCAGGCCACCAAGGACTGTGTTATCTGCCTACTGCTGTAAACAGATTGAGACCTTAAGCAAAAGAAGCAATTGCTAAGGAACAGATTAATTTTAAAATGTTGAGCAAATATTTATTGTACATTTTAAAATAGAAAATATTAACTGCATCAAGAGAAACCATACATCTTCACTGATTTTAAGAAGGGATTTGAGAGGGTATGACAGGCAGCACGATGGGCTACATTGAATATGTACATTAAAAATAAACTAATACAAACTATGCAACAACTCTATGCAATAGCAGTAAACATATTGATTATTAATGTGACAGTAGGAAAATGATTCCATGCATCAGTGGGATTGTGACAGACAGAAATTCTTGCTATCACTAATCATGTTTAACAATTTTTTAGAAAGAAATAGTGAGTGAAACTCTTGAAGATAGCACTTATACAGTGAGCTTGGAAGATGGAACATCTGTTTTGCAGATGATTAAATGTAATTGCAGGAAGTGATGGAGAACTTATAATACTAATAAATAAAAAATCTGAGATTATTTGAATGTTTCTTCTTATGACAACAATTTATCTTTTTCAGATTGAAGGTATTTATTTTAAAAACCACTATGTTGCTTTTGTTACTGTGAAAGCAAAAATAAAACACCCGGAGCAGACTCCACAAGGAGGATGTAAGTTACACACAGTTGAAGTGACAATGTTTTAATTATTTAGAGGTACTATCGATAGTCAACAGTAAGTTTTAAATTTGGTATTTGTAAATTTAAAACATAAATATTAAAATTGGTTGCATGCATATAACAGACAAGGACCTTCATCTGTGCTACAGTTTGTGCACTGTAAAGTAAAAAAAGGAAAGATTCCCTCTATACTCTATGCCTTGCTAGGCATATGGGGAATATGGTGTTAGTGACCCTATTTTTCCATGACCATGAAACATTTTTTGGATGGCGTGGTTCATATCACGACAGACTGCCTTTACTTCCCAGAAAAAAATCTCTGGTAGCCATTTTTAAAGGCTAGGTAAATCCGGAGCCTCGTCAGTTCCAAAAAAAATTGGGCATTTCTTGGAATTTAACTGGACCCTTCTGATCAGAAAGTGACCACCGAGGCATTGTGCTGAGATCTTAATCAGGCAAGATAACCCACTTAGTACTAGACATATATCTATCGTAGTGTTAAGCTACCGTTTCCAGTTGTTTCCAAAATGGAGGAATTATTTTTCTCCAGCTTGGTATAGAACCGTTGATCAGCGGTTTAACGAGCCACTGTTGTAAAAACGATGTTGTTAATGAAACATAGACCTGATACAGAATGTGTAAATTAGCAGTAGATGGTAGTGATAGTTTTTTTGGCCCTAAAACAACAACAAAAATAGGATTCTGGAATGTACGTACAATGGTCGCACTGACGAAACATGTACAATTGACAAATCGCGAGCAAGATGGATAGATACGATGTAGATATTTTAGGATTAAGCGAAATGCGCTGGCTTGGAACAGGTAGGAAATCTGTTGATAATAAGTTGAAAGCATTAGAAAATAAATGTCTAAGGAAAATACTTGGTTTAGCGTGGAACGAATTCAAAACAAACGAGGAAATTAGAGAAATCGACAATTAACCACTAATATCTTCAGTAATAAAGAAAAGACGATGGTCATATGTTGGACATGTGATGAGAAGAGATAATAACCGAATAGCAAAGCAAGCCCTCATATGGGAAACAACAGGTAAGAGGAAAAGAGGAAGACCCAGAGAGACACTGAGAAGAACATTGATGAGAGAGGCAAGAGCAGCAGGATTCGGCTCCCTCAATGAGATAGAGCTGCTTGCACAGAACAGAGACAAATGGCGAGATTTGATAAAATATCTTTAAAAGAATTGAAAACTGCTAGAACAAAAATTCAGATAAGAGAAGGAGTATCTTGGTCTATGCCCTATGGGCCGGCTACGGCTCAAAAGGTCAATAGATATGCTTTGATGATATGTATACAAATTGAGACATGTTTTGGTCCAAACCAAATACTTTTTTTAAGGTATTTTATGAGTGGAAACATCCACTTCATAAGAATATAGTTGATCTCAAGGACATGTAGATTAAATGATGCTTGTTGTGGATTGTGCAGGGTGAGAGAACTTTTAATCTGGTTTCTTCAGTGGATTCCTAAGTCATCTCTGCCGTCTCAAAGTTTCCCAGACAAACAAATGCCTATATGGAACTGGTATCCAGGACTCAGAGCATATCCTCCATCTGTGTCCAACCCACAAGGAACCATGGTGCCAAATCTGGCCAAGGGGTTCTGAACTAAGGCAGAAACTATGGGGCAGCCATCACAACCTGGAAAGAACTGTCAGCTTCATCATGGAAAATGAGACTGCAGATTTGATCTCCTGAACCAAAGACCAGATAGAAGGCCTTTCCTACCAGGATGAGGTGAGTGCTACAGTGCGCCAATGAAACAATGCCCCATATGTCCAACGATGGGATAAGCCATGTAAGAGCAGCATTCAAAGCTTTATCCACGGTAAAAGAAACCCAAGAAAACAAACCACTGCTGCCTAGCAGTTACCATTGAGAATGAAAAAAAAAATTAAGACTACTGGAGAACATTCAGACAGAAGCCAAGGATAGGTTGAGCCAAACAGCCCTGATCCACACTACGAGAAGGAAAACTCCTATATCTAACCTAGATACAACCTGCTGAAGATGGAATGTGTCAGCCACAATGCAGGTTTAGGGGAAAAATCAAGACACATGCATATGCGAGTACTGACCATGGACCAGCTCACTGTGTTTCATGTTGTTCTTACCCCTCCTTCATGAAACAGGGCGAAGGGTAAAATTTGCTTGATCACAAGACTTTATCGCTGAAGAAGGTTTCATCAGTTGATATCATAATCAAAACAGAAATTTAGTTTGGTCAACTGATCATCTTCATTGCGCATCAGACCTTAATAATGATCCTCTCCCCAGCACCTTCCCACCGTACAGCTATTGATGACCCCAGTAATTGCTGCCTCTGCCATATGCTAGAAAAAGCACTGAAGATGGTTTCAGCTCAGATGCAATAAATGACACAGCATTGGCAAAGATTTGAAAATGGAGGAGGGGGTTATTGGATAGATTTTTATTTTCGTAGGTAAATTTTATTTCTGAACAATTTTTTCCTGGGCAATGGCCATATTTGACCTACTCTTGTCAACTTTAAGCTGCCAGGAAATCTTCAACATTTACAGAGTGCACATGGAAACTGCCTTGGTACCTAAATGCAGAATGGCTGCTCTAGGAACCAAAGCAGTGATCACTGTCTGTATGTCATACTAGTTGAGAAGAGAAAAACTTGAATGCTGAATAAAAGGGTGAATATCTTTCAATATGGTAACACAGAAAATACCCTCAGTAAGATCAAACACAGAAAACTAAGCATTCTCTGTACAAGACAAAGGAAGTGGATACAGTGCATTTGGTACCACGAAGAGGTCAATGAAGCATTGGTAGTTAAAAGCACTAACAATGCTAAAACAGCAAAGTGGGAAGAGTTCCTCATCATGGTTTGCTCAGAAAAGCTCTTTACATTGTTCTGTTGTTTTCACACAAAAAAATTAATGGTATTGCTTGATGCAGGGTGTGCCCTTATTTTCATAGTAGTAGTAGTAGCCTCCATCAGTCATAGTTGACTATGAATTTTTCAGCACCCCTAGAAATGTTTTTTTTTTTCTTTTCTTTCCTTTCGCCATGTGTTCTCTTTTTCTGTGAATCTGTCTGCTTCTTGTTTGAGTTGGAGCTTTAGAGTGTGTTTCCAAAGAACATGGACTGCAGCTATTTCTTCCCAGGCTGCAGAGTTTATGTTCAGAGTCTTTATGCCACATTTACTCAAGTCTACAAATCGAAGTTTTGGGCGCCCACTAGTCTGCCATTGTCCGTAGAGTATATCTTTTGGTATACAGCCATCTTTCATACGATGTATATGGCCAAGCCAGCGTAACCTACATTGTTTGAGCAGCGTGTAGATGTTTGGGAGGCCTGTGCAATTCATGACCTCCACGTTTGTCACTTTATCCTTCCAGGTGATACCAAGAATACGGCGCAGACATCAAATATGATTTTCATAGCTCAGATCATATTTGGTAGAAATTTTATAAGAGCAGAGAAAGACTCAACTTGCATGCTACATAGAACAGACTGATAAAAAAGACATGAATGCAAGACCGGTGACAAAGGACATAATTTCAAGACTGCAAGAATAGTTTTGAATAACGAATACTTCATTATAATCTATCTATTGTCCTTTCGAGCCAAAGATAGGGCAGAACCACAATCTCAAAAACAGAAACCTTGCGTGCCAAAATGGCACATATTGCAGAGATCACAGATTATAATGGATACCATTTATGAATGCTTTAGAGATCTTGCAACACTGTCCTGATGGTTTCCGGTAAGATGATATAGTATGATCTGGTTATAATGAGATCATCGGGACTATCAAAATATTGTTGTATATAGACATCTCATTTTATTTCATTTATGTTTAATAATAGAGGAATGTATTATGTAAACTTAAGAAACAGGTTGAGTTGTTATGTTACTTGCAAAAAGAGTGATATTACTTAATCACTTGTCGTGTTTGAAGTCAGAAAGAACAAAGAAATAGCTCTCAAACATGTTCAATGTGGATGAGCTGAGCAATTGTCCACAATCTATCTATCTATCTTTCGTTCGCCTGAAGCATTGTCTATATCTGCAATGTCGTTTCCTGTATAAATGTTACTGTCTTTTGTAATTCTTGCAGTGGCCCATATAGTTTTGTCTGTAGTGTTGTATCTATGGGCCAATGGATTTTCCTCAGTCTACTATATTCAGTGCAGTCTTGAAGTATGTGTTCAGCAGTCTGGGGCGCCTGTCCACATGTACAAGTAGTTGAGGTGCCGATCTTGAATTTTGTATACATGTGACTATGGAGTCGATTGTGTCCTGTTCTGAGACGTATAATGATAACTTGTTCATATCTATTCATATTATAAAAGGCATCCTGATTTGGGGCTTGTGGTCCTCTGATTGATTTGATTATCTGTTTCTTATGATGGTATGTAACAGGTGTATCTAGTTGTGTGCCTGTTGAACCTTCCTTTGCCAACTGATCTGCTTTCTCATTTCCTGGTATTCCACAGTGAGATGGGATCCACTGCAGGGCAACCCTGTGGTGCTTGCAGAGTTCAGTCAATAAGGTCTGCAGATGTGGTAATTTTCTGGATTGTAGTGCCTGGAGTACTGATCTTGCATCTGTCAAAAACACTACAGGCTGCGGGCTAAGATTAATGTTCAGCAGTTTTTCTATTGCTAACTTTATTGCTTGTATTTCTGCATCATAATTGTGACAATATTTCCCTGTTGCTATTTTATTCATATCCCTAGTGTTATTTGGGTATTCTATATATGCACCTGCTCCCCCATTTTTTACTGCATTCTGTGCTGATCCATCTGTATACACACGAATCCATAGGTCTTGTGGGTATTCTTCATCCAGGAAACTGAGAGTTATTGTTTTTCGCTGTAGACTATTCTGTTCCTCTTTATCAACTATTCCTTTCACTTCTGTCCGTATTTGAACTGATAATCCAGAATAAATGTGGTACTTCTTCCCTGTAACAATAATTTCCTGTCCAGCTTGTGCACCCATTGTTTAAATATTAACCATCATCCATGATTTTTGTGTTAAACTGGTACTTTGTTGACAGTGTTGTTATGTTTTTAAAACAATGTGGCTTCTAAAATTTTCCTATTGTGCGCAGGGCATGTTGGCAGCAATCAAAATAAAAATTCTATTTTTTTTAATTCTTGCAACCACTGCACACTTTTTTCAGCGAGTGTTTGGTTTGGGACACACTTATAAATGAGACTTGTCTCATCCCGATGTATATATTTTTTGGTTCAAATTGCTTGAGAATTTCCTATAGTTCACTTTGCTTTCTTTATCAGTTGTTTTTTTTAAAACTGGCCCAGCCTCACCACAGATTACTTTCATTATAATTCCATGTTGCACTTTTTTTGGTTCAGCCAGCCAATACTTAGGTTGAAGTTAGTATGCGCTAGACTCCCAGCCAGTTCTTTACCCTATTCAATAAGGATTAGTCCTGAAATCAGGGTATTCTTGCTCCTGGAACAATGCTTTCTTGCTGGAACAATGTATGAAAAGCACAGTCAACATAATCGTGTTCCTAATCTTATTTCTAAAAACCGCTGCTTGTAAATGCAGACATAATGTTGTTTCTGTCCTTCAGGATCGTATTTAGTGTGCTTTAGGAAATATGTTCCCTCATATTTCTCCTTTTGATTTTAACTTTTTGTCCACTTTCTCTATCAATATCACTTTAATTTCAAGTGATATGCACTTGGTTTCTTGCCAGTACTGGAAGCCATTGCGATAAAAAATTTAATGACGAAAAGATATGAGAATTCTATGTGTGCCAATACTCAGCCTTTATGATGAAAGCCTATCCAATAAAGAAAGTCATTTCTCCAACAGCACCCACAACTTGTACTGTATGCTTTGTTTCCCTAAACCATACCTCTTTCATCCACTGCTTGTGCAAGAAAGCCTTACTATTTTATGCTAACCCCAGGTGGGGCTACACAGTTTACACCGGGACAAGAAAAGTACAAATAGTTAACAGTTTTGTTTTTAACTAGGCAAATTTAATAAAATATAATAATCATATATTATTATAGTCTGGATAATAGTGTTATAAAATATTTGTTCAAATATAGGATAAAGAAGAAAAACTTTGGGGACGTAAAATATTGACATTATAATAATCATTATTATTAGTGGATTCTACTGTACAAATCAACTGTCAGAGGATGATATGAAGGACCTGGCCAGAAAATTTAATTCAAGAATTCAGAACAGCCAGATAAAAAAGGAATGGCTCCACTGTTGCCTTCGTCCTATGCTGAAGTCTAATAAAGAACATTCAGGTGCTGATAAATGCCTACAGAATTGCAAAATACATCTGGATAAAATTGTTGCCCATTGACTGGCTTGGGACTTCAAATGGCTTAAAATGTTTCCACCCATATTAGGATGGTTTTGATGCAGTGATATCCTATGTAACAAATAATTGGCTGTTAATGTCAAAAGATGTATCCTAAAGTGCCATATGAAAGAATAAGCAGACAACACAGAGAACATTGGCAGCTGAGATTTAGTTTATAAAAAAGAATGCTATGAATTCCATGGAAAGCAAAGATTACTAATAGTAGAATTTTTAATAGTGTTAAAAAAAAACAGAAATATCATCTGAATTATAAGAAAAAGACAGTCTACATTTATTGGATATGTGATTTGAAAAAAAAAAACATTGGGAATACTATAAGAGCAAGAAGAATGAATGGAAAGAAGAGCAGAGGAAAACCAAGAGAAAAAATATTGGACAGCTTATCCAAATGGCATAATATAAGATCACAGACTGAAATTATGACATGCATGAAGGACCGAAAGATGTGGCGAGAGATGATCACCTACACCAACATGCATGGCACCTGATGATGATGATGATTATGCAATAAAGGAAGATGGCACAATACAGCAGTGTTTACCTATTGTTGTAGAATTAAGATAGAAAAATGGTCAAAGGGAATCAATACATTGAGTAAAGCAGAGAGAGGAATATAGTAGCCAAATTTAGAAGGAACTCAAGACAGAAGAATCACTTAGGCCATGCATGAGTTGATTGAGAAATTGAAGTCTTTAGTGCTGAGAGAGAAAACAAAGTGGTTTTTGGTGTTGCTGATTTGAAATCTGGGAAGCCAGCCGAACAGTTGTGGGACAGTCAGAACTATGACTTGAGAAGGAAAATATCTTGAAAGTTAGTCAAGTTGATATAGCCAGTGGACTGAGATTGTTAGACAATATTTTTATTAAAGATTTGCTAGTTAAGAATTTAGAATAGAGGATAGGTAAATTGTGTTCCCTTGCATAAGACGAAGAATAATTCAGAATCGTTCGATGCAAAAAGATTTTGAATGGCAAGTGACTTTGATTTTTATTTATATTTGAATAAACCATGGTTTGGCTATTAAAATTTGTAATTTACCAGATCCTATTTTATTTAAGCACAGAGCTGTTACATCATTGACTTTTCTTTTTTAGTCCAGCAATTTTATATATATATATATATATAAGAGTGAGATATCTGAGAGTGGGGTACAGTAAAAACAAATGAGTGGTAAGGAGCACAGAAAAAAGGTATAGAGGAGAACACCGAAGTGTCTCATAAGGGACTAGAGGAGAAGAACTATAAATAGCATGGCATAGTAAGTAGACCAAAGAACCCAAATATGTGCAGTAGAGAAGGCTATGCAAAAGGGAAGGAGCAACCAAAAGGAAACTATGCGTATGAGTGTGATACATTCATACCTCTTGGAGTCAGCGAACCATACTGGACTATGAGGCGATTTTCCAAAGTATAGCAGCTGCGGTCGCCAGAGTGACAAAGGACATTACCAGTGACATGGATGTCGTCTTTGCCCTTGTGATCAGGGGAGTTGAAGTGGGAAGACACCGGAGTACCAGTATTCTGTTGGACATCACGTAGATGTTCACAAAATCTTTCCGCTAATCTTCTCTCAGACTCACCAATATAGGTCATGTGGCATCGTTGGCATATGATGGCATAAATGATGTTGCGGGACACACATGTGAAGCTATGCTTGATCTCGAACCGTCCATTAGGGAACAAGACCAAGTCAGCAGGGAGCACATAGGCACAGGTGATACAGTTACGACCACAAGGGGCCGTACCGAAGTGTTGAGGGTGGGAGCGAGGGAGATGGCTCCTAACCAAAATATCTCTCAGATTCTTGTCGCGCTTAAAAGCAATCATTGGGGATCACTAAAAAGTAGACGGGTAGTGGGATCAGAGAGGAGAATGGAACGGTGGCGGTTGAGTATCCTCACAGCAGCTAAGTTGAGGGTGAGTATAGTTCTCTCAGAAGGGGGGCGGTTGGAAGGAGTGAGTGCCTCTGGACGGGAGATAAGGAGGACCCGCTTGAGGGCAGACTGAGGATCGTGTCTGGATAAAACCGGCGGCTGAAGAAACCTAACATGAGGTGAGCCTGTAGGAGGAAATCTTGGTCATCCTGGCAGATGCGACGGAGACGCAATAACTGAGAGAACGGAATAGAATCACGACAAGAAGGTGAATGGGATGAAGTGTAGAGAAGATAACAATGGGTGTCTGTGGGTTTATAGAAAACTGAGGTATGGAGGCCAGAAGTACCCAAAGAAACGATAAGATCTAGGAAGGTGACAGAGGAAGTGGATATACAAGATGTGAACTTGATATCTTTGTGATAGCCACCAATGTGGTCGATAAACCTGGAGAGGTCATCCTCAGGTAGATCGGTAAGTCCGAAGCAGTCATCAATGTAAAAAAAAAAAAAGTAAAGTACCTCCGTCACGCCAAGTGACGTATAGGGAATATGGTGTTAGTGACCATACATTTTACAGACCTTCAGCACATGATTTTTGGGGTAATGTGGTAGGTATTATGCCCGTGCCTCTTCACTTTCCCAGAAAAAAATCCGGTACCCATTAAAGGCTGGG
Organism: Megaustenia siamemsis; assembly: GCA_032433765.1. Lineage (NCBI taxonomy): Eukaryota > Metazoa > Mollusca > Gastropoda > Stylommatophora > Ariophantidae > Megaustenia > Megaustenia siamemsis. The sequence continues at coordinate 22,741,282 of JAVIAB010000091.1, read as the reverse complement.
TGAACCCGGAAGCCGTCTGTTGGGATCGAACCCTACCTCTTGTCCTTTGTAGTCCAGTTCACTAACCACTGAGCTATCACGGCTCCCAGTCATCAATGTACCGAAGGTATATGATGGGAAGGGGACCTTGATATGAATTGAGAATTTGGTACTCAAGGTAGCCCATAAACAGGCAAGCATAGCTGGGGCCCGTCTTGGTGCCCATGGCTACTCCACTAACCTGGTCATAGAAGTCACCATCGAACTCAAAGGTGTTGAGGTTGAGTACAAGCTCAGTAAGGCGGAGAGTGGCAGTATCCACAGAGGGGTGTTGTCTCTGATATATGATGGGAAGGGGACCTTGATATGAATTGAGAATTTGGTACTCAAGGTAGCCCATAAACAGGCAAGCATAGCTGGGGCCCATCTTGGTGCCCATGGCTACTCCACTAACCTGGTCATAGAAGTCACCATCGAACTCAAAGGTATTGAGGTTGAGTACAAGCTCAGTAAGGCGGAGAGTGGCAGTATCCACAGAGGGGTGTTGTCTCTGGTATATGATGGGAAGGGGACCTTGATATGAATTGAGAATTTGGTACTCAAGGTAGCCCATAAACAGGCAAGCATAGCTGGGACCCATCTTGGTGCCCATGGCTACTCCACTAACCTGGTCATATAAGTCACCATCGAACTCAAAGGTATTGAGGTTGAGTACAAGCTCAGTAAGGCGGAGAGTGGCAGTATCCACAGAGGGGTGTTGTCTCTGGTATATGATGGGAAGGGGGCCTTGATATGAATTGCGAATTTGGTACTCAAGGTAGCCCATAAACAGGCAAGCATTGCTGGGGCCCATCCTAAAGATGCCAAATGGGATGACTTCTGTAAAAAAGTGTGCTCAGAAAAATCGCTCACCACATTCTGGCGGCTTCATCAGAGCATGAATGGCACAGCACGACACAGAGGCATACCAGATTTTCAGAGCGCAGGTTGGATATGGCACAAATCTGATGAGAGCAAAGGGTAGGCCCTGCTTGCCCGCTACATTGAGCAGACGGACCAAAGATATGAGGCTGTAAGAATGAGGATACGGGGATCGCTATCAAAATTGTGTAAGGATGTAGTGCTGGAAGAAGATCTCACAATCACAACCGATACCATTCGCACGACACTTAAAAGGTCACACAACACTGCTCCTGGTCCAGATGGTGTTCGGTACGATGACATAGGCGATTTAGCTGACGTCGACTTGACAAAACTGGCCAATGAGTTTAATGCCAGTATTCGGAGTGGCCAGATTAAGGAGGAGTGGCTACACAGCTACTTACTACCGCTACCGAAGCCAAACAAGGACCATTCTCAGATCAGTGCCTACAGAATCATCACAATGCAGAACACTGCGGGCAAGCTGCTGGAGAAAATAGTTGCCCGTGTCCTCACCTGTCACCTTGAACAGAAACGCACATTCCCACCCACACTCGGAGGTTATAGATATAACAAAGAGACATGGCTCAATGCGGCAGTCTTTGCCTATGACGTCTTCGAAGGCTTCCACAGATGAGAGGAGACATGTGCTGCTGCTATAGATCTGGAGGATGCATACAACAGGGTACCATTTGAATATCTCATGCATATGCTCCTCAAACTGGCGGTGCACCCCTTCCTCATTAGATGGATCGCTGCGGCACTGTTTCAGAGGAAGGTGATACTCAGATGTGGAAGTTGGTCTTCCGAGCCAATATCCATTTGTCAAGGGCTGCCACAAGGCTCACCATTGTCACCAGTTCTATTTAACGTGTACACAATAACGATCACGGAACAACAGCTGGATGGGAGGGGAAGAACTATGACTTTTGCTGATGATATTCTGGTATATCGACAGGGAAGAGACAGACGGGGAATCGCCTCCACAATGCAAGATGAACTCGATCGCATTTATTCCTGGTGTGGGGTTTCAGGTGCCTTGGTTAATCCTAATAAAGCATCAGTTTCATGGTTTTCCCTTAACAATCATATCGTTAATACGACCACACCGGTAGTACGAATGGGAGCTGATGAGGTGACCAAGGACAAGTTGGTGACATACCTTGGAGTTAAGTTTGATCGCAGCCTGTGTTTTCGGGACCACGTTGACCATGTGATAACAAAATCCCGCAAAGGATTAGCCACCTTGAAGGTCATGGCAGCTGCCAACATTAAGCAGAGGCTACTTACTCTTCTGTTCCAGGGATTAGTCCTCGCACCAATCGAGTATGCCCTGGCAATTCTTACTGTCAGTACGACTCAAATTGATAGGCTGGAGAAAATACATAATGAAGCCATGCGCATTATCCTGGGATGTACGAGGGACACTCCCTGTGTAGCAATGAGATATCTTCTTGACTTTCCAACCATGGATGACAGAATCAAGATCTGGAGAGCATGAGCATACCTGAAGATTAGTACAGATATAGAACATCCATTGCACCACGTGCTCAACACAGTGAAAGGTGCCAGGCTTAAAAGAGGCAAATCATGGGTGGGCCGAGCAGAAGATGTCATCAAACAGGTCTGTGGGCTCACCAATATCAGCGTTGGTGAGGAGTGGATACTGGTGCCTACGTCATTCAAGGGGACTTTTTTGTGTATTGTCAGACTCGACAGGAAAAGTAGGGAACAGAACCCGGTCGTGGTTAATGCCGAGGTCAACAGTCTCATCTGCGATAACACCGATGAGAAAGATGCAGTCATCTATACAGACGGATCTGTAATACGACACCAAAAAAGTGCATGGGCATTTACAGCGTGCTCGGCAGGCAGAATAGTCAAGGAAGACAGTGGTGCATACGTCATGATCACGAGCAGCATAACAATGGAGGCGATGGCAGTGACCAAGGCATTTAAATGGTTAGAGTCACAAGACTACACCCATGCATGTATACTGAGTAATTCGATGAGCATGATTAAAAAAGTGGAGGCGGGCTCTGTACACATACAATGGGTAGAGTCGTTGTAGAAATCCAAAATACGTAAGGTGACCTTTGCCTATGTCCCTGGACATGCGGAAGTACGGGGAAATGAGAGAGCGGACAGGTTGGCTAGCTGCGCTGCCGTTGAGGACGGGCAACCGATGGATCGGGCGGACATCATCAATGCTCTCCGAGATGTGGGAAGAGCACAGGACTTCGACAAACACAGATCCACGTCACTTCTTCGGATGATGGAAATGGGAGTTAAGATGGGCACAGCCAGAAATGAGAAACTTAGTGGGCGTGTAAGAAGACTTATCAACCAACATAGAACTGGAGTCGTCAGTCGCTGGACACTGAGGGAATTGCTGAGGAGAGGATGTGAGCACCTATGGACGTGTTCGTAGTGCAATGATGATGACCCGCAAATAACTCAATAACCTAATAACTGAATAGAGTCGCACGACATGAGAAGATAGATTAGAGTAGAAGTAGGTATTAGGGAATTGTTCAATAGGAAACAGTTCCCAACAAACCAGAGGTTAGGAGTTTTAAGTTGTGTGAGAGCCTAGGGACCAGTGGAGAGTAATATTGCTACTGAGAAGTATGACTGACCGTGCAGGAGTGAACCGTTGGTCATGTAATTACGTGTACATATGTTGTAACTAGGCGCCAATTGTTAAGTTAGATGAATAAAGACTTGTTTGTTCGCCTCAACATAGATCCAGTGTTGTGTTTCTAGCAGTCAGCTGATCATACCAGGCGGAGTAAGAACTTGGGAAAATGTCACAGGCACAAACAAAACGAAGTACTAAAATTAACCACAGTACACGGATGTAGATGTGTCAATTTCCCAGGCCAGCGGTCCTTGCAGACCGAGTATCCAAGTGTCACGAGAACAACACCACAGGTGACGTGTGTGCGGGAGTCGCCATTCATACACTTGAACTATGAGAGACAGGGGTGGTAAACAACGTCACCCAGCGGTCTTATTCAGAGACAGCACCACCCCCATTGTAATGTTAGCAGCAGGGGCTAGCTGCCAGTCACCACCAGTGATGGATCAATCAGCTGGTGACCTTACTGTGCTGTGAAAGAAGGCATTGAGGCTCCTGTGACTTTATGGTCTCGTACTGTAATGTGCTAGAAAACTATTTTCTCCGGTGACAGTATGTTCTCAAATTCCTCCGGGACAATTGTACTACTAGCAGAATATCCTAAAGATCTACAACAATTACTTAATGAAATAAACATGACAAGCAAAAAATATGGATTAGATATGAATATCTAAAAGACTAAAACTATTATCATAAACAAAGAAAATACTCAAAAGCCACAAGTGAATTTCAAAATTGAAGGAATAAGCCTGGAGACAGTTCAGAACTACAACTATCTTGGCCATACTATAACCGGTGATGGAAAATCTAACACTGAAATAAACAAAAGAATAGGAATGGCAACAAGTAATTTTAATGTCATGAAATATATACTAACATCAAAACAAATAACACCAGGGCTAAAACTAAGAATGAGGTAACGCCAAATGAGATAGGTCTTGAGAAATGTTTGCCAAGTCCAAGGCTGATGTTCTTGCACATAATAACCTACTTTGACTTGGTAGTAACGTTGCTACTACCGCTGATCAACATTACTGTCATGCTCTTCACGATCGTTTTGTCCATCATACACAAGTCCCGGTGGAAGAAGCTCTGGCCTGCCGATGCTGGAAGTTTCTGAGCTGAAACCGATCAACGATCCTAGGTGGAGCTCAGTGCGAGTTAGCGCCCAGGTTCGTGTGGCTAGGCTGCTCTTTGTCTTGTCTCTATCTTACATCATCATGAATTCACCCAGTCACGTGGCCAGACTGTACTATCAGAGGCGGACTCAAGATTCAGGGGACATGAAATTGACATTCTCTGAAGGTCTTATCCGGCTGATCTTCCTGCACGTCGGCCACGCCCAACATGCCTGCAGGTTTAGGATCTTCGTGGTCATCAGTAGAAACTTTACCAAGAACCTCAGACAAACTTTAGTGGAAGTTACCAAGTGTATATGTTAGTCGTAGCTCATATCTTGGAGGGTGTATGTGCTGGCCATGGCTGATATCTTGGTGGGTGTATGTGCTGGCCATGGCTCATATCTTGGTGTGTGTCTGGGCTGGTCATGGTTCATATCTTGGTGTGTGTATGTGCTGGCCATGGTTCATATCTTAGTGTATATCAGTGCTAGCCATGGCTCATATCTTGGTGTGTTTCTGTGCTAGTCATGGTTCATATCTTGGTGTGTGTCTGTGTTTAGTCATATCTCATATCTTAGTGTATATCTGTCTTAGTCATGTTTCATATTTTTGTGAGTCCATGTCTGTGTTAGTCATATCTCATATCTTTGTGAGTATGTCTATGTTAGTCACATCTCATACCTTTGTGTGTGCTTGTCTATGTTAGTCATATCTCATATATTTGTGTGTATGTCCATGCTAGTCACATCTCATCTTCATGTGTGTCTGTCTATGTTAGTCATGTCTCATATCTTTGTGTGATTGTGTTTAGTCATATCACATATATTTGTGTGTGCATGTCTATGTTAGTCACATCTCCTATCTTTATCTTTGTGTGTGCATGACTGTGTTTAGTCATATCTCATATCTTAGTGTGTGTATCTGTGTTAGTCATATCTCATATTTTAGAGTGTGTCTGTGCTAGTCACATCTCATATCTTAATGTGTGTGTGTGTTAGTCATATCTCATATTTTGGTGTGTGTCAGTGTTAGTGATGCCTCATGTCGTGTGCATGTCAGTGTTAGTCACATCTCATATCTTTGTGTGTGCATGTCTATGTTAGTCACCTCTAGTGACTCGGGCAGATGGTGCTCATAAACCTGGGAGGGCAGACCATCTAAGGGCGGAATCCCCCTACAGAAAAGACAATCTGCTGCCTTGCAGGAAGATTGGGGACAATCAAAGGCTAAGGAAAGCAAACCTGAACAAGTTGCTGGCTGAAATCGGATGCACTGGGCCACTGGCGCAGAACACAGTACAACGTTTTAAAAGGTATTCAAGCAGAGTGGATCTAACACTCTAATTGGCTTTAATTATGATGTCAATTCACTTAAACAGACAGTTGTCTTCATGTGAGAGTCTGGAATCCTACTCTGATTGAGTCCTGATCGCAGAGAGAGAGAGAGAGAGACTAAGAATAGCAAAATGTTATATCTTCTCAACATTCCTATATGGTGCAGAAACATGGACATTAGACAAGAAAGCAGAACAGAGAATTGAAACCTTTGAAATGTGGATATATAGAAGAATAGGTAGATTTGGATGGAAAGAAAAGAAAACAAACGAAGTCTTAAAACAACTAAAAATGAAAAGAGAATTACTAAACACATTCAAACAAGACACATGCAATTTTTGGGGCATGTTAAAAGACACAACAGCCTACTAAAAGTAATCTTGGAGGAGAAAATACAGGGCAAAAGAGGCAGACCAAGACTAAGATGACAAGTAACATCAAAAGATGGACAAATCAGCCTATGTCAACCAGCACCATCAAAGCAAGAGACCGAGCAGAATGGTGCTCTATGGTAGCCAACCTTTGTTGTGGAGGTGACACTCGATGATGATGAAAATTAACTTATAAATATTGGAGTCTAATAAAGGCAGCAGTTCATCCACAATATCATTGACACCAAAAAGGGTTTGTTTATTTTGATATTTTTTCTACTTCTTTTGGAGACGGTTTCATTGCTCTATGCCTTTTTAAGGTTTCATTAGTAATTCACCCTTTCCCTTCCATTAGCTCTACAACCTTTGTAGAGAAGTCTCAAGAGTTCTTCACTCTCTGGAGAGAGCTACATTAGTACTTCACACTTTGGACAGGGGTATCAGAAATTCTTCGCCCTTTGGAGAGGGTTGTCTCTAAGTTTGCACCCTTTAGAGAGGGATTAGTTTGTTTAGACCAAAAACAGGAAATTAACAAATAAGTTGACACTATGATGTCTTTGAAGCATTCCATGCTTATGAGGAAACCTGTGTAATAACAATAGACTAAGAGCAGCAGTTCCCAACCTTTTTATGAGTTCTGACACGCACGCACACACACACACATTTAATGGCAAAGTGAACCACTAAAGCAGTTTTTCATCAAATAAGTTGTGTGTTGAGGAATCATTCTGCAGATCCAAGAATTAATCTTGTACTTCATCAGTGATGCTGACAACAACAAGGAAAGCAGAGAACAGATTTCCGCTGCTCGGCAACCCCACAGAAAACCATTTATGACCCCATCACCAACTGATATCATTTGTCAATCTCTTGCATGTACTGTTAAGACTTGATGTATCTCCTCTGATATTAGATGAATAGCAGGATCCATATTGCAGAGAAAGGTGGCTCTCAGATGTGAAAGCTGGTCATCTGATCCAATAACAATTTGTCCGTGACTTCATCAAAGCTCTCTTGTTTCCAGTTCTGTTCAATGTGTACACTGTGAAGATTACAATTCAGCAACTGGATGGAAAGGGAAGAACAAAATCCTTTGCTGATGATATTTTACTCTTTTAAAAAGGGCAAGAACAGGAATGAGATCTGCAAGTCTCTGGAAAGCAAACTCGATCACATCACTTTGTGGTGTAACTGTTTCAAAGCTTAGTAAACCCAGGAAAATCAGCAGTTATATGGTTCTCCCTTAATGATCACATTGTTAACATAGACATGCCAGCAGTGAAAATGTGTGGCTAGGAGGTGATTAGAACATATTTGGAATAACATTTTATCATAGCTTGTGTTTTAAAGGTAATATTGACCATGTGATAACAAAATATACCATAGATTTTAGAAGCAGTGATCTCTGCAATATGTGCCGTTTTGGCACGCAAGGTTTCTGTTTTTGAGATTGTGGTTCTGCCCTATGTGCCGTCTTCGGCTCGAAAGGACAATAGATAGATAGATAGATAACAAAATATCTGAAGCAATATGGCTTACCATAAAAAATCATAAATATTATTAAAAACATGTATGATGGCTACACATGTGCAATTCGAACAGAGGAAGGACTGAGTGAATGTTTTCCAATAGAAACTGGAGTTAAACAAGGATGTATTTTATCGCCCTTGTTATTTGGAGTTGTTATGGACTTCATAATGAAGAAATGCTGCACTGGTAATAAAGGCATCAAATGGATACAAGGAGACCATTTGGAGGGCCTCGACGTTGCTGATGACATAGACCTCATCAGCAGTGAGATAAAAACGATACAGGAAAACACAAATAAACTGTCATTAATAGCTAGCAAAATTGGGCTTGAGATCAATCATGAAAAGACTAAGGTCATGAAAAGCTTAATTCCAACAGATAACAGAATATACATGGAAAACAAACCAGTGGAAGAGATCAATCGCTTTATCTATCTTGGAAGTCACATTTATCGAGAAGGTGATTCAAGTAAAGAAATTAGAATCAGAATAGCTAAAACAGCAATGTCTTTCAGAAACCTTGAAAAGTTGTGGAAATCAAAACTCATCAGCACAAACGCAAAACTTTTCAGACACAGTTTTTTGGACTTTTCAACACAGACTATTCTTTCTCTCTCTCTCTCTGCGATCAGGACTCAATCAGAGTAGGATTCCAGACTCTCACATGAAGTCAGCTGTCAGGTTAAGTGTGTTGATCGCCCCCACAGACAGAACAGCACAATTTTAGTCTGTCAGATCAACTCTGATTGAACACCCGTTAAAACGTTGCACTGTGTTCTGCGCCAGTGCATCCGATTTCAGCCAGCATTTTTTCAGGTTTGCTTTCCTTAGCCTTTGATTGTCCCCAATCTTCCTGCAAGGCAGCAGATGATCTTTTCTGCAGGGGGATTCTGCCCTTAGATGGTGGGCCCTCCCAGGTTTACGAGCACCATCTGCCCGAGTCACTTGAGGTGACTAACACAGACATGCACACGCAAAGATAAGAGATGTGACCAACACAGACATGCACACAGCGATACGAGACATGACTAACACTGGCACACATCAAGATATATGTCTGTCTGACTGCGATCAGGACTCAGTCAGAGTAGGATCCCAGACTCTCACATGAAGGCAGCTGTCAGGCTAAGTGTGTTGATCGCCCCCACAGACAGATCATCACAGTTAGAGTCTGCCATATCCACTCCGACTGAACACCCATTAATATCAAGATATATGACACATGACTAACATAAACATGCATAGAAAGATATGAGATATGACTGACATAGACATGCTCATACAAAGATATGACACATGCCTAACATAGACATGCACACAAAGATATGAGATATGACCATCATAGACATGCACACACAAAGATATGAGATGTGTCTAACATAGCCATGCACACACAAGGATATGAGATGTGACATACACAGACATGCAAACACAAAGATATGAGATATGACTAACATAAACATGCACACAAAGATATGAGTTATCACTAACCCAAACATGCACACACAAAGAATACACACTAAGATATGAGATATGACTAAACACATACACACATAAAGATATGAGACATGACTAACATGACACACACCAAGATATGAGCCATGGCCAACACACACAAGCTAAGATATGAGCCATGGCTAGCACAGAAACACATCAAGATATGAGCCATGGCTTCATGGAAAAACACCAAGAAATGAAGCATGTCCAGCACAGAAACACATTAAGGTATCCATATGCTTGGGTTTGTTGTTGTCGTCAGACTCTTCTTAACGTGGGGATCATCGACATATGAGCCGCAGGCCCCGATTAACTGTTCACAGGTTTCGTTCAAACTGTTCTCCGGAGGTTGAAGAGTGCAGTCTGACCCATAGAATGTTCCCTTGCATGTACAGTTCCCGGTTGACTGTTCACAAGTGTAGTTGAAACAGTTGTCCGGACATTTGAGAGTGCAGTCTGATCCGTAGTACGTTTCCTTGCACGTACAGTCTGTACTTTCCGGGTCACATAAGATGTCACAGCCATCAGAACACGTCTGTTTGCACTGTAGCCCAAAATTACCATCAGGACAAGTGTCACTACAGGTGTAGCCAGGACGTTTACATTGTAGGCATTTTCCAGATTTTTCCTCACATAAAGGACAGACACTAAGACAAGACACGGAGCAGTCGTGTCCATAGATCCCATGTAAACAGTTGCCGTGACACGTACCGATGATGACTATTCAAATCAAATGTACTATGAACCCTTACGTATGCATGTGAGAGCTGGAAAACGAGAGACATAGAAATGAAGTTGAGTGCATTCGAAAATAAATGTCTAAGGAAAATACTTGGTATATCATAAAACAAATTCAAAACAAACGAGGAAATTAGAGAAATTGCCAATCAACCACTAATATCTTCAGTAATCAAGAAAAGACAATGGTCATATATTAGACATGTGATGAGAAGAGATAATAACCGAATAGCAAAACAAGCCCTCATGTGGGAAACAACAGGTAAGAGGAAAAGAGGAAGACCCAGAGAGACACTGAAAAGAACATTGATGAGAGAGGCAGGAATTGGCTCCCTCAATAAGGTCGAGCTGCTTACACAAAATAAAGACAAATGGCGAGATTTGATAAAAGATCTTTACAAGGATTGATAGAATAAAAATTTAGATAAGAGAAGGAATATCTGGGTCTACGCCCTGTGGACTAGCTACGGCTCAAAAGGTCAATAGATAGATAACAAAAGCTCGTAGGGGATTATCAGTGATGAGAGTAATGATTCAACACTGAACTGGCAGAGTTAGTTGCTGCATGCTTATGAACATTTTGAGGACAAGATTTGAGCATCTATGGATGTGATCAGAGTTCCGTGATGATGATCATAACATAACATTGGACCTCCTGCTTTTCAGCTTTATCTGTGAAAATTAGACATTGAATCTCACTACTTAGAGAGGGGAGGGTAATGCCATGAAGAAACCATTGACTCGAAGAGAAAAATTCTAAACCCCCTTTGGCAGCAGGATTAAAACCAGGGACCTTCTTATCCAGAAGCTAACATCTTACCTCAAGACCACAACACTTCCCCACATCCCTCACAAAAGAGTCACTATACATTTGTAAAAAAAATGATGAATTAATTATCATCACTCTTTGAAGAGCATGTAGAGAATGGTGCTACTTAGAGCAGATCTTGAAACTGACCAGCTTGTTAGGTTCATACTGTTGAGAGTGACACGGCTGTGTATACTATATACTGATCAAGACATGTGAAGAGAGGATTCTTAATCAAAATAGGGATTTATAGCAAGAATGAAAATTGAAAATAAAATCACTGCCAAGCAAGGATAGATTACTTGTTAACAAACTAGCATGAGAATGAAGTTTGAATCAGTTATAGCCTGTCCGCTTTTGCTTTTTGATATCCCTCTTAAGAAAGCAACTTTTGTGTCAGTCTTTATGAGGACCACAACAGGTAGCACCATCATGAGTGATTAGGACACTTATAGTCCTCAGACCTTCCAAGAAATTGTGTGAATCTAATGTTCTGGTCACTCAGGGCTGCTCCACAACAATAAAAATGTTGGCTGGCTTGGTATGAATGCATCAACATGTGAACTCTGATAAGAAAGATATATTGAAGTTAAGTAGTTAATTGACTTTTTAAGTCTCATAACTACACATTCATTAACTACTTAACTTATTCCAAGTTTGACTTTTTAAGTCTCATAACTACACATTCATTAACTACTTAACTTATTCCAAGTTTGACTTTTTAAGTCTCATAACTACACATTCATTAACTACTTAACTTATTCCAAGTTTGACTTTTTAAGTCTCATAACTACACATTCATTAACTACTTAACTTATTCCAAGTTTGACTTTTAAGTCTCATAACTACACATTCATTAACTACTTAACTTATTCCAAGTTTGACTTTTTAAGTCTCATAACTACACATTCATTAACTACTTAACTTATTCCAAGTTTGACTTTTTAAGTCTCATAACTACACATTCATTAACTACTTAACTTATTCCAAGTTTGACTTTTTAAGTCTCATAACTACACATTCATTAACTACTTAACTTATTCCAAGTTTGACTTTTTAAGTCTCATAACTACACATTCACTAACTACTTAACTTATTCCAAGTTTGACTTTTTAAGTCTCATAACTACACATTCATTAACTACTTAACTTATTCCAAGTTTGACTTTTTAAGTCTCATAACTACACATTCATTAACTACTTAACTTATTCCAAGTTTGACTTTTTAAGTCTCATAACTACACATTCATTAACTACTTAACTTATTCCAAGTTTGACTTTTTAAGTCTCATAACTACACATTCATTAACTACTTAACTTATTCCAAGTTTGACTTTTTAAGTCTCATAACTACACATTCATTAACTACTTAACTTATTCCAAGTTTGACTTTTTAAGTCTCATAACTACACATTCATTAACTACTTAACTTATTCCAAGTTTGACTTTTTAAGTCTCATAACTACACATTCATTAACTACTTAACTTATTCCAAGTTTGACTTTTTAAGTCTCATAACTACACATTCATTAACTACTTAACTTATTCCAAGTTTGACTTTTTAAGTCTCATAACTACACATTCATTAACTACTTAACTTATTCCAAGTTTGACTTTTTAAGTCTCATAACTACACATTCATTAACTACTTAACTTATTCCAAGTTTGACTTTTTAAGTCTCATAACTACACATTCATTAACTACTTAACTTATTCCAAGTTTGACTTTTTAAGTCTCATAACTACACATTCATTAACTACTTAACTTATTCCAAGTTTGACTTTTTAAGTCTCATAACTACACATTCATTAACTACTTAACTTATTCCAAGTTTGACTTTTTAAGTCTCATAACTACACATTCATTAACTACTTAACTTATTCCAAGTTTGACTTTTTAAGTCTCATAACTACACATTCATTAACTACTTAACTTATTCCAAGTTTGACTTTTTAAGTCTCATAACTACACATTCATTAACTACTTAACTTATTCCAAGTTTGACTTTTTAAGTCTCATAACTACACATTCATTAACTACTTAACTTATTCCAAGTTTGACTTTTTAAGTCTCATAACTACACATTCATTAACTACTTAACTTATTCCAAGTTTGACTTTTTAAGTCTCATAACTACACATTCATTAACTACTTAACTTATTCCAAGTTTGACTTTTTAAGTCTCATAACTACACATTCATTAACTACTTAACTTATTCCAAGTTTGACTTTTTAAGTCTCATAACTACACATTCATTAACTACTTAACTTATTCCAAGTTTGACTTTTTAAGTCTCATAACTACACATTCATTAACTACTTAACTTATTCCAAGTTTGACTTTTTAAGTCTCATAACTACACATTCATTAACTACTTAACTTATTCCAAGTTTGACTTTTTAAGTCTCATAACTACACATTCATTAACTACTTAACTTATTCCAAGTTTGACTTTTTAAGTCTCATAACTACACATTCATTAACTACTTAACTTATTCCAAGTTTGACTTTTTAAGTCTCATAACTACACATTCATTAACTACTTAACTTATTCCAAGTTTGACTTTTTAAGTCTCATAACTACACATTCATTAACTACTTAACTTATTCCAAGTTTGACTTTTTAAGTCTCATAACTACACATTCATTAACTACTTAACTTATTCCAAGTTTGACTTTTTAAGTCTCATAACTACACATTCATTAACTACTTAACTTATTCCAAGTTTGACTTTTTAAGTCTCATAACTACACATTCATTAACTACTTAACTTATTCCAAGTTTGACTTTTTAAGTCTCATAACTACACATTCATTAACTACTTAACTTATTCCAAGTTTGACTTTTTAAGTCTCATAACTACACATTCATTAACTACTTAACTTATTCCAAGTTTGACTTTTTAAGTCTCATAACTACACATTCATTAACTACTTAACTTATTCCAAGTTTGACTTTTTAAGTCTCATAACTACACATTCATTAACTACTTAACTTATTCCAAGTTTGACTTTTTAAGTCTCATAACTACACATTCATTAACTACTTAACTTATTCCAAGTTTGACTTTTTAAGTCTCATAACTACACATTCATTAACTACTTAACTTATTCCAAGTTTGACTTTTTAAGTCTCATAACTACACATTCATTAACTACTTAACTTATTCCAAGTTTGACTTTTTAAGTCTCATAACTACACATTCATTAACTACTTAACTTATTCCAAGTTTGACTTTTTAAGTCTCATAACTACACATTCATTAACTACTTAACTTATTCCAAGTTTGACTTTTTAAGTCTCATAACTACACATTCATTAACTACTTAACTTATTCCAAGTTTGACTTTTTAAGTCTCATAACTACACATTCATTAACTACTTAACTTATTCCAAGTTTCAACTTGGAATAAGTATGATATGTTGACTGTGAAAACAGTGTCAGAAGTGTCTATAACTAGAATCAGAAATAACTAGAGTCAAAAGTGTCTATAAGTAGAAAGTTGCAGGAATTATTCTTGATCTTTCCAGTGTCTTTAGATGGCACATAGTTCTCATTGAGTCTCCCACCAATTGCAGGAATTAATAGTGTTTATGTTTAACATCATCTTTTTTGATTGTTTGAACACAGCTGAATCTGCTCTGAGTAATAGTGAAATTGATTTGTAAAAATCAGTCATTTTGAAAATCTCATCTAAATTGAGAATAAATTGTATTAGTTGAGATAGTTAATGAACTGGCCCCAATAAGGGCACTTGGCTGAACATTCACACATGTAGAATGCAAATAATTACATACTCACAGTGTATATGTCAAGTCGGTCTGAACTATACATAAACTTGAGAACTGAATTCTGGTCCTAAAATACAAAATTTGCAGACAAACTATGAGGTAGTTATAATGATCTCCTGCTAGCGACTACTTTCATAGCATAATGACGTGACTTGTCTTTCTGTGTAACATAATGAACATAGGAAACGCAAAAAATAATTTCTAAGTGTTTTAGTAATATCATTCTATCTATCTATTGACCTTTTGAGCCGTAGCCGGCCCATAGGGCATAGACCAAGATACTCCTTCTCTTATCTGAATTTTTGTTCTAGCAGTTTTCAATTCTTTTAAAGATATTTTATCAAATCTCGCCATTTGTCTCTGTTCTGTGCAAGCAGCTCTATCTCATTGAGGGAGCCGAATCCTGCTGCTCTTGCCTCTCTCATCAATGTTTTTCTCAGTGTCTCTCTGGGTCATCCTCTTTTTCTCTTACCTGTTGTTTCCCATATGAGGGCTTGTTTTGCTATTCGGTTATTATCTCTTCTCATCACATGTCTAATATTTGACCATTGTTTCTATATCTCTTGTTGATTTCCAGCTTTCACAGGCATACGTAAGGCATACGTATCATTACTATTTATTATTAAAAGAAAACACTTTATTTTTTAGATGGTGCAAGAATATTTTGTACATAAAGACAATATATACTTCAGGCAAATGAAAGATAGATGGATTGATGGTGCAAGCATTGAAAAAGTTTTGATTGTTTTTGTATATCTTAGTATTATTTTGTTTCAAATGTTGCTATTATATTTTATAACATGTAAATTTCATAAGTCTGATTTTCGGTACATCATAAATATTGAGAACATTGATGAGAGAGGCAAGAGCAGCAGGAATCGGCTCCCTCAATGAGATAGAACTGCTTGCACAGAACAGAGACAGATGGCGAGATTTGATAAAATATCTTTAAAAGAAAACTGCTAGAACAAAAATTCATATAGGAGAAGGTGTATCTTGGTCTACGCCCTATGGGCCGCGGCTCGAAAGGTCAATAGATAGATAGATAAATATTACCAACCTAAATATGCATGGAAATGAGAAACAAGCTAGGAATAGCCCCCGCCACAGAATATAAAAAGAAACAACAGATAAAATAGTTTGGCTACATGACAAGGCAGAAAGATCAAAACACAACACGAGTCCTCAATAAACGTTGTGAGAATATCAGACCCAAGGGTCGACCACGAAAAAGATGGATCGATTGAATATTAGAAGCACTAGGAAACATAACAGCAGCAGAGGTGAACAGAAGAGCAAAAGACCGTAAATTATATCTCCCCTCGACATTGAAAGGCAAATGAGGAAACAAAGATGAAGGAGAAATATGTATATAGTTAGTAATAAATGACTGAATAAACTTAACCTGTATCTTTCAGTTCCTGACCATGTTTGGAGAATTGCTCTCAAACAATTCAAACTGATGCCCCATCCTCATGCAGAGTCAGGAGCTCAAGATACATTCTCTTTTTCCAAGAAAGATGTGGGTACACTACATAAAGGAAGGGATATTATTGTAGCATGCATTGATAGAGATAAGAAATTGTCATGTACAAATTCACATGATGATTATGATGTTTAGTAAAGTAATTAAAACCTTGATTCAAGGACTACTGCACAGCAGCAATAAATAGATCATCAAATTATGACTTTGTTGTTCCTGGTTTCAGAATGGTGAACTTGTTATATTTTCCTCAAGCTCCCATCAACATCGTCATCATAAACTACAGACACTGCTACATCATCCTCCATGCTTTGCTAGGGGAATATAGTGTCATAGACCATACCTTTCCATGACCAATGCACATTTTTGGATGATGTGGTTTGTATAATGATGCCTTACTTTCAAGAGAAATCATACACATTTTTAGAGGTTGGATGAACCCCGGATCCTTCTTCTTTTTTTCAACTCTCTGTGGAGCATAGGTCTTCAACAAACACTCTCCAAGCCATTCTGTTTCTTACCATTATTTTATTTTAAGATCATTCCATGATTTCCCTATCATCTTCATCTCTGCTTCCATCTGTCTTCTCCAAGTATATTTTTAGCTTCCGCTTCGTCTTTTTCCTTGGGGATTCCAAAAAAAAAATGGTCTGCCATGGAATACTGTCAGTTGGCTTTTGCAGTGTGAGTCCTATCCATCGTCTTCATTGTATCTCTTTATCCACAGGTATTTGACTGGTACTTTCAACTCTATGTTAGTGATTTTGTCCTGCCATTTCTATCCTTTTATTCTGCACAAGCATCCATTAATTAAGGTCTATATCTTCATGATTATCATTTTTGTTGTTCTTCATGTTTCACAACCATATAATAGGACTTACTATATATATATATATATATATATATATATATATATATATATATATATATATATATATATATATATATATATCAG
Source organism: Megaustenia siamemsis (assembly GCA_032433765.1). Classification (NCBI taxonomy): domain Eukaryota; kingdom Metazoa; phylum Mollusca; class Gastropoda; order Stylommatophora; family Ariophantidae; genus Megaustenia; species Megaustenia siamemsis. Next base: position 22,724,111 of record JAVIAB010000091.1, on the reverse strand, counting down.
ACAGAGAAAGAGAGAGAGAGATTATTTATTTATATATATATATATACAGGGTGTTTATAAAGTCTCACTACACTTGTATCTAGGTCAATTTGAAAAAAAAATGTTTATGACGTCATCACAATATGTGCTCCCACTGTCAATTGTGCGATACACACGGGTAGTTGTTCAAAGATTTATAGCAAGATTTCCTGATAAACAACCTCCTCATCGCATTACGGTTAGAAATTTGTTGAATAAGTTTATTGCTACTGGAAATGTGGAAGATGCTCCACGATCTGGTAGGCCTGCTGTGAATGATGAAATATGTTTAGATATCCAAGACAGAATCCTTAAAAGTCCAGACAAGTCATTAAGAAAACTGTCGCAACAAGTGAACTTACCATTGAGCACATATTGTGATGACGTCATAAACATTTTTTTCAAATTGACCTAGATACCAAGTGTAGTGAGACTTTATAAACACCCTATATATATGTATATATATATATATATATATATATATTATATATATATATATATATATATATATATATATATATATAAATAATCTCTCTTTCTCTGTCTGTGATCAAGATTCATTCAGAGTAGGATTCCAGACTCTCTCATGAAGTCAGCTGTCTGTTTAAGTGATTCGATTTCCCCATATAGTTTCTCTTCCAGGGAGGTGGGTATGGATCACATTGCTCTTCTCAGGCCTGTGTTAATAATGTAAGGTATGCTGATGATACAGTCTTAATCGCTAAGAGTGAAAATGAGTTACAAGAAATGTTGAACATTATAGTGAAAGAAAGCAAAAATAAAGGACTGAGCCTTAATAGCAAAAAGACAGAAGTAATGGTGTCATCAGTGTATGTAATAGCACAGACTCATCAGTGTATCTAATAGCACAGACTCATCAGTGTATGTAATAGCACAGACTCATCAGTGTATGTAATAGCACAGACTCATTAGTGATTGTAATAGCAATGCTCACTTAGATTGCCTGTTATACATGTTTCATTTGTAGGTTTGTACATCCATCTCAGCATTATCTGCACTGCCTGCTTTGAGCAATTATGACATTTTGAGACTCTTTCTTGGACATTATAGTGAAAGAAAGCAAAAATAAAGGATTCAGCCTTAATAGCAAAAAGACAAAAGTAATGGTAACAACAAAGAAAAAGACCTCACCTCAGTGCAGAATAAAGACAAGTGGAACAATATTAAAACAGGTAAATGAATTTAAATATTTGGGAACTTTGTTAACCTCAGACGGAAGATGTACAAAAGAGGTGAGATGCAGAATGGCTCAGGCAAAAGCAGCTTTCCAGAAAATGAGGAAGATACTATGCAATCCATTTTTGACAATAGAAACAAGAAAAAGAGTTCTTAAATGTTATGTAGAGCCAGTCTTAACATATGGATGTGAATCACGGACAAGAGGACAACAGACAAGAAAATCACTGGAGTCTGTAGAAATGTGGTTTTACAAAAGAATGTTGAGAATACCATGGACAGCTAAGAAGAGTAATGAAAATGTTCTGAAAGAGGTCAAAGCAAATAGAGACCTTATTTCTAATATTAGGAAGAAACAATCATCATTTTTTGGCCATGTAATGAGAAGAGAACAACTGGAATATATTGTAACAACTGGAAAAATTGAAGGATGAAGAGATAGAGGGAAGCAAAGAGAAAAAATACCAGACAGCTTAAGAGAATGGCTTGGCAGAAGGTCAACAACAGAAATTATAAAGAATTGTCGAGATAGAAAGTTGTGGAGAGACATGGTCACCTATGCCAGCAGGCCCGGTACTTGATGATGATGGTTCTAAAATTGGTTTGAATCTTTCCTGTTCACGATTTTAATTCAGATAATAAGGTTCATGTGAAGTTATTTCACATTCACTCAAGATATTGGTGATTTATATTTTACACTTTTGCACCTCCACCACCACACACACCCATGCACATATACATACACCTCCACCTTTCCTGGCTTTGATTAATTGATTCTAGCTGCTTTGTTTCTGTTAACAGTTTCAATGTGATATGAGTAAGATGACATCTTTAAGGATTATTCTTCAGCAACCCTCTCCTCAGTGGAAGGAATTTAAATTGGATGAACTTAAGCTATTTAGATCTTTCAGTGTAAGTTTGAAATATAAAACAATTAAGAATAATTAAATATGTTTAGTTCCATTGTACCTTTTTTCAACTCTACCACATCATTTAAGTCATTTTATTTTGTCATGTTTTTTTTTCACCACTTTAATTTTTTTTAAAATAAACCAGTGTATTACTGTTAATATATGTATTTTTAAATTGATTGATGGAATTTTCTGTGTACCTGTGTTTTGATATATTAATTTGAGAATGAATTCAATAATTGATAGATAGATGACAAATGAAGAAACTGAATGCCAACATTCAGAGTTGCCAGATTAAGGAGTGATGGTTACACAGCTACTTATCACCTGTGCCGAAGCCAAAGTACTCTCAGATAAGTGCCTACAGAATCATCAAAGAGAAGTCCTGTTAGTGTGACGGCCAAGATGGCTGTTTAGTCAAATCAGATTCAGAACTAGTGGCACTTTTGTTGCAATGTGGTTTCAAGTAATTCTTTCTGGTTTTTATTTGTGGAGACAGCAGTAGTCTAGTTGCATTCATCTGACCACAAAATCAACATGGTTTTGGTGCACATGCACTGAGATAGTGCTGCAGCCGACTGGCCATGGAGTGTAGTGGAACTGTAGCGGGCCCTGGCTTTGCCCAGGAACAGAATGTATGATCTGTGTTCGACTGCAAATTTGCTACCAGCCGGACTGCAGTTGGATCAAGTGTTTCACCGAAGTGAATGCCTGACTTCATTTGTTGGGATACCTATTCTTGGGGCATGCCTACTGATCATGAAGTCCACACTGGAATTAGCATGACACATGGAGATTATGATGCCTGTGATGACTGTTACGGCGAACTGGAAGTGACCATCTGGGGCAGTGCATTATTTATACAGTTTAATGCATCACATTCAATAGAACAGTTTTTATGCATGTAGAATTGTGCAGTTTTACAGAACACAACACATTAAATAGAACAGTATGAGCGATTGGGATGAACACTGTTGGTTGCTGAAAAAGGGGCTGAGCAGATATGGGAATGCCCTGCCTGCAGAGAAGCCATTCTGTTTTAAAGTCTAAGTAAGAATCATCATGATGCAGAACGCTGCGCCAAGCTATCAGAGAAAATGGTTGTTCGTATAATTACTTATGATTTTGAACACATTTGTGCATTCCCACCCACATTCAGAGATTGTATGGCCTTTGGCGTCTTGACAGACAGTTGGTAGCAAGCAATCATGATAAATCAGTAGTTTGGTAAAGCATTAGTGTCTCATACTGGGTGCTGCTTTACTAAACATCTTCTCTCATGGCTGAATTTGCCAATCCTGATCAGACAGATCCATCCACAGAACGAGCAAGGTGTATTTGCGGTACCCAGCCTTGTCTCTTTTCTCTTGCGCCTTTTATCTTCTGAATTTGATATTAGCACTGTCTCGAAAGTTGCTGTGCTATTTTTATTTTTGCTATCCATGTGTGCTCTGATCTGCAGCCACATTTTCCCAGTTTCTTTCACTTATAGAAAATTCCCTCAAGGAAGCCCAGCAAACATCCTTATATCTCAGCACTGGTCTGCCCTTTGGTCTCTTTCCATCCCTAAGTTCGCCATACAATATTTGTTTGGGAATACGATTGTTTGCCATTCTTCTTACATGGTCCAGCCACCTTAGTCTATGAATCCTAAGTGTTGCCATGATTGATAGGAGTTTAGCTCGTTGTAAGACATTAGAGTTAGTTACTTTGTCCTGCCATTCGATGTTCATAATCTTGCGAAGGCAACGTACATGAAAGCTGTTTAACCTTTTCTCCTGCCCTGCATAGGTAGTCCAAGTTTCTGATCCTTATAGAAGTATACTAAGAACACAACTTTGGTAAATTTGAATCTTAGTCCTGAGTGTTAAATTGGTTTGGCCCATGCTGTATCTTTAAGTTTACCAAATGTGGAAGCTGCCTTTCCAATTCGGGAATTTATTTATTCTTTAAGGGAGACATTGGCTGTGACCATAGAACTGAGGTAGGTGAACTTTCTCACAGGTTCAAGGGGTGTGTTATTTAATGATATAGCTGCGGGGCTGGCTACACCTTGCTGAAGCACCACAGTCTTCTGGATACTTATTGATAGGGAGAATAATTCACATGATCTAGCTAGATTGTGTCAATCATTGACTGCAGGACGGATTCATCGTGAGCACCCAGTGCTGCATCACCAGCGAATAAAAGCTCCTTGATTAGGGTCTCAGTTGTTTTTAATTTTGACCTCAGATGTGCAAGATTGAATAAGTAGCCGGCAGATCTTATAATTGTATTATCAACCCAATTGTAATATCAGTATGCGTGTGAAAACTGGAAAACAACAAGAGATATAGAAACAAAGTCGAACGTATTCTAAAATAAATGACTAAGGTAAATACTTGGTATAGCGTGGAACGAATTCAAAACAAACAAGGAAATTAGAGAAATCGCCAATCAACCACTAATATCTTCAGTAATAAAGAAAAGATGATGGTCATATCTTGGACATGTGATGAGAAGAGATAATAACTGAATAGCAAAGCAAGTTCTCATGTGGGAAACAACAGGTAAGAGAAAAAGAGGAAGACCCAGAGAGACACTGAGAAGAACATTGCTGAGAGAGGCAAAAGCAGCAGGAATCGACTCCCTCAATGAGATAAAGCTGCTTGCACAGAACAGAGACAAATGGCGAGATTTGATAAAATATCTTTAAAAGAATTGAAAACTGCTAGAACAAAAATTCAGATAAGAGAAGGAGTATCTTGGTCTACGCCCTATGGGCCGGCTACTGCTCGAAAGGTCAATAGATAGATAGATCTTGTACGGATGTAGATGTCTCCAGAGACGGTTTCAAACACATTGTATAGAAGGGCAACGAAAAATATGCCGAATACAGTAGGGGCAAGGACTCATCCTTGTTTGACTCCACAGTTCATCTCACAGTGATTCATGAAGGATACGTTCCATCAATTGATATAGGCGCTTTAAAACAATTCTTGCTAATGCCTTTTCAGCTATACTCAGGAGGGATATACCCCTATAATTGTTGCAATCGTCCTTGTCTCCCTTATTTTTATATAATGTTACAATCTTAGCATTTTTAATGTCTTGGGGTATATCACCACTTCTCCAGCATTGGATAAGAAGATTGTAGAGGTGGGGCAGGAGTGTTTTAAGTTTTCCTTGAGTATTTTGGCTGGGTTGTTGTCATTACCAGAACCTTTTCCACTTCAGAGGTTGTGGATGACATCAAGTTCTTTCTCAGTAGGTTCAAGGTCCAGTTCAGTCAGCACTGAGTATTTTGGGACTAGCTGGTCTAGGAGTGGGCTTGCTGGTCTGTCTACAGAATATAAACTTGAGTAACGTTCGACCAGTCTTTCAAGCAGTTTAGTTTTGTCACTGATAGACTCATCGTTAGCATATTTTAAGGGAGAAATTTTTTTAGATGTTTGGGCCTAGAGCGATCTTAATGTTGCTGTACATAGTTCGTGAATCACCCATCTCAGCTGCTTTCTGGATCGTAGAGCACAGATTTGACCAGAATTCATTCGCACATCTACTTGATTCCCTTTGTACTTCTGCTCTTGCTGGTTTGAATTTGTCTTTTGTGTTCTGGCATAGGTAGTTCTTTAAGGCTAGGAAAACCTTTTTCTTCTTCTCTACAAGTGGCATGAGTTTCATCAAGTTTTCTTGAACCCAATCCTTAGTGGAGTGTTGCTCTTTTCCAAAAGAAGAGATTGCACAGTCAATAATGTGGAACCAGTGGTGTTTTCATGATTCCTACCCACTTTCAGAGATTATGGATATAACAAAGAGATATGGCTCAATGTTGCTGTCTTCTCCTATATCTTTGAATGATTCCACAGACTAGAAGAGATACGTGCAGCTGCAATACTGCAATAGATCTGGAACATGTATACAACCGTTTGAGTACATCATGCACATGCTCCTCAAACTGGTGGTCCACCCCTTCTTCATCAGGTGGATTGCTGCAGCACTGTTTCAGAGGAGGGTGATACTCAGATGTGGATGTTGGTCGTCCGAGCCTACATCAACTTGTTCATGGGGCCACAAAGTTTATAATTTTCACCAGTCCTATTTAATGTGTACACTATAACAGTCACAGAACAGCTGGATAGGAGGGGAAGAACTTTGACTTGTGCTGATGACATTCTGGATTATCAACAAGGAAGAGACAGATGGGTAACTTAGAAATTAACTTGATTGCATCTCTTCTTGTGTGGAGTATCAGGTGCCTTGGTTAATCCTAATATAGCTTCAGAGGTGTAATTCTCCCTTAACAATCATATTGTTAACATGGAAAGAAACACCACTGGTAGGAATGGGGGCTGAAGATGTGACCAGGAACAGGTTGTATACCTGGTAGTTGAGTTTGATCTCAGTCTGTGTTTTAGGGACTATGTCAACCATGTGATAACAAAAGCCCGCAAAGGACCAACCACCATGACCTTCATGGCTGTTGCCAAAATTGAGCAGAGGCTACTTACATTTCATTTTCAGGGACTGGTTCTCACACCAATTGATTATGCCATGGCAATTCTCAATGTTAGTAAGAAGTCGATCGACAGGCTGGAGAAAGTACAAAATGAAGTGATGAGCATTATCTTGGGGTTTATGAAAGACACTAGCTGTTTATCAATGAGGTAGATATCCTCTTATTTTTCCAACTACGAGTGACAGGATCAAGATCTGGAGGGTGCGAATACCCTAAGATAGGTACAGATAAAGAACATCTATTGCACCAAGAGCTCAATACAGGGAAAGGTGGCAAACTTGGAAAAGACAAATCATGGGAAGGCCGCACAGAAGTTGGCATCAAACAGGTTTGTGGGCTTACCAATATGAACACTGGCAAGAAATGAATACCGGTGTCTACATCATTCAGAGGCATATTCTCATGTAATATCACACTCAACAGGAAATGCAGGGAACAGAATTCAGTCGTGGTCGATGCAAATGACCACAAGTAGTATGACTATGGCAGTGACCAGGGCATTCATCTGGTTGGGGTCACAAGATTACACCCAAGCCTGTATATTAATTGATTCAATGAGCCTGATAAGCAAAGTGGAGTGGGCTCTGTGGAAGTGAGTCAAGTCATTACAGAAGTCAACAATACACAGAATCACCTTTGTCTACATCCCTGGACATGTGGGAGTTCATGAAAATGAAAGAGTGGACAAGGCTGGCTAGCTGTGCTATCGTCGAAGATGGTCAACCAATAGACCAGCAGATATCATTACTGCCTTTTGAGATGTGGAAAGGGCACATGATTTTGACAGCCATAAGTCCATTAGACTTATTTAGATGAAAGAGATGGGAGTAAAGATGGGTACATCTGTGGCTGTATAAGAGGATGACTTTTCAGATATATTCAGTGTGCAATGGTGATAACCCAAAAATAACTGAATGGAGAAAGGTTTCAGTTGAAGGTGATTTAGTTGTAAAGTATTGGCACAAACAGTGGAGCAGATAAGGTTCAGTGGTGCCTCATACTTAAAGCTTAATTTGTTCCAGGAAGGTTTTGGAACTCTGAATCTATTAAAATCTGAATAAATTTTTCCCATTATAAATACTGAAAAATGAATGAATCCAGTCTCAGATCCTAAACAATACACTGCAATAAACTTAAACAGCAAATATTTATAACTTAATTATTTCCACACGTTTCACCACACTGCGCCATGCTGATTTTAGCTACGTACGTTTCGCCGCATAGTGCACCACTCTCAATTTGATAGTGTGTGATGTCTTCAAACCATATTCTTTTTACATGTCTTTTTTTCATCTTGGTATTGGTGAAATCTAATACCTTGTTCAATTATCTAAAAATTCATATATAATATGTTATATGTTGGATAAATATAAATATATAGATTGGTTTGTTATTTCAAACAAATTTGTTTTGTCCTGTTTGTGAAAAACAGACTTCACAATGGTGGTTAAGAAATCAGAATACCAGAAGCAGTATAAAGCATGTGTAGTGAAGAAACATCAGGCTGCATATCTTGAAAATCTTAATTTAAGACTTCAGCGTCGGGATAGAGAGTTCTTGCACACTCCTATCTGTTTGGGGGGGGGGGGGGGGGGGGACTTAATGAAGAGGATGAGAAAGTATCATCAGATAGCTGTGAAGAGGAACAGCCTAAAGAAGTGAAGCCACAGACAGAACCAGAGACACAGTATCAATCATTGGCAGAAATTTTGTCCTATGCTAAAGAAAAAGCAGAAGCTGTAAGAAAACAGAAACATTTGGATTGTCTGATTAAATCAAGTGATTGTTCAAAAGAGAAGCAGATTAACACTGATGTGCATGGCAAAGTTCCTGAAGGAGAAGATAAAGTGATCAAAGAAACAGGTTGTTTGAATAAAAAATCAGAAAGGAAGGATCTGGCTGATGTACATTGTTAAAACTGGGGGACCTGTGGGCTATCTTCCTACCCCAAGGTGAAGGTTTTGCAAATCCTCGCCTCAATTCCATCCATGGCATGTATTGTGTCTCTATCTCTGCTGACATATCATCCATCTGTTTGTTCACTTTCTAGGCCCTGTATTCAAGAAGGATTCACAACAGCCTATTCCCTGCCACCTACTGTCACTGGCACTTACTCCGTTCATTCAGGCGTATCTCATGGGGGCAAAATGTATCGACAGAGGATCGTCACGTCCTGGATCACTTGTGTCTGTGCGATGTACTACGGGACTGTTGAAGGGAACATGATGGACTCCTAGTCAGTGCTAGAGTCATTTGTCTTCAAGTATGTCAGTAGATGGTCTCGAGGTGGTTTCGCTGAAGCTCTCACCCTGTCCACAGGGGGTTCCTATAGAAATAGTAATAAGATAGAAGACAAGACACTCACTCAAGGGAGAGTGAGGGTGATTAGATGAGGGCCATAGCGTATACCACATGTTGGTTGGCTCTAGTCCTGCATCTATAGGGGCTCACCTCCTCCCGACCCAGTTATACCACTGGGAACTCGGTCGCGCCCAAGACCAACTTTGTGATAACAGAGGGACCACGTGTAGGTGTGGCCTTGGACACAGTGGCCCAGTGGAGTTGAATTTAGTCCATCAAAACCAGAGAGGATTTTGTCAAAACAGAGAAGGTTTTGTCATCCGATATCCACTGAGCCTGGCAAATGAGAGGCTATGAACACTTCAAATACCTTTTGGTGATGTCAAGAGCGGACATCACCCACCCCCCAAGGATCTGGCTGATAAATCCAGTCATTTAAATGAGTTGTTTCTTGATGAAAATCCCAAATTGAGTGAGAAACTTGCAACAAGAAGGAACAATAGAGAAAATGGTCTTGCAGATGCAGATCAAGTGAAACCTGCTGACAGGATATACAATGGAAACAAAAAATTATCAGCTGCAAGGACAACAAAGATTTCTAGAAAGAAAAAAAGAGAACTAGAGATACTTCCAATAAAACAGTCTACTCAACTCCCAAGTCAAAGTTCTTCAAGACCACAGAATGCAGGAAAACATTGTTATAGTCTTGAGCCTACAGAAACTTCAAGCTCTGAGCCATTTGTGCCAGCTTTAACTTCTGTTCCACGCATACGAAGACCTGATCGCCAGGCCTACATTCCAAGGGTAAAGTCCACACCAGTATCACCAGAGCCACCACCTTTGAAGGAAAGACCACCTTTTATGGCATTCGGCGTTGGTGATAAGGAGGACAACCTAGCTACTCACAGAACTCACAATGTTAGATCTTCAGCTGATGTGTATCCACCTGCTCTTAGAGCAAAAACTAGACGTAATGAAGAGCAGCACAGGAGGCAGAAAGAGAAAATACATAGAGCTCACAGTGCTGAAGTTCTCAGAGACAAACTCTCAGCTGCCTTAACTCATGATCCAGGTGACTGGGAATCAGAGTACCAGAAGCAATTTCATGGATATGCACCAAAGGACTATGAGAAAGCTATTGCATCTCATGCTGTGATACACAGGTCTTCGCAAGTCCGAGCAGTACACAGAGGGGGTTGCCTTTTTGTTAATGTTGACTAAGCCATCCAAAATTTAAAATATATAGAAGTTAGTTTATGCAAATAATAAATATATTAATTTATTAATATTTTTCTCATTCTTTTGAATGTCCACATTTTTAATTGTAGTCTTAGATATTTAACTGTATAGTTAACAGTAGGTTGAAAAATATTTATTGGTTTATAATTTTTTAAATTTTGACATATAGTTTAGGTGTTCTAAAATCCCAGCTGAAATATAAGCCTGATTTATTTTATTTTTGTTTAGCTGGTTGCTTTTTTGTCTACTGCTATGTAGCACTGGAAGCCAAGTTACAAAAATATTCAGCTTCACTAATTCTGTTTTTGGCTATTTTTATTACTCTTGACATTAAATTGTTATTAATTGAAAAATCAGAAACATTAACAGAAATAAATAAAAATACTGTAAACTTGAATACCTTTTCTATCCATCCATCACATCACATGACATCTATCCATCCATCTAATCTATTTTATCTAGTCTATCTATCCATCCACCCATCTATCTAATCTATCTATCTATCTAGTCTATCTGTTGTACTTCTTAGCCAAAGACGGGACATAATTCAGCAATTCTTGACTACCTTTCAGTAAAAAGGAAATTTATCTCTGCTGTTTTGTAAATAAAGTCATCCATATTTAATTCCGATTGCCCTCTTTGTGCAAGATTGGGGATTAAACTTTAAATTCTCAGAAGCTTGCATTAAGGTTATTATGAAGGTTTTAATTATCATAAAATGTAAATTAACTCCACTTAGTATATGTGAATAGCTTTTTAACTCCTAAAAATGTATTCTTGTGAAACAGAAGATCTCATAAACAAATACAAAATTTGTACAGCAGACTTTCTCACTTTATGTGTGGTTATTTATTTTGGGAGCCACTGTAGTTTATATGTGAAAAGTACTTCACCACCAACCAGGCTTCAGATGCCACTTGCAGCACACAAGGTTGATTGTTGTGTGGGCTACATCATCGTAATGGCTCATCGTAAATCCCTAGACCGGCCATACGCTAATCATACGGTCTGTTGTTTGATGTGCGACGGGGATAATTCGACGACTAACTGTGTGTTTATATATTCGGCATTGGAGTCAACAATGGTGGCCTAACATCATCAAGTGCTATACATTTTAAAAATAAATTTGACGATCATCATTTTCAGGAGGACGTGAACTTCCGGTATATGGTGGATAGGCAGCAGGAACCATTGAAGGCTATGCATGAAAAGTGTTCCTTGTTGCAGTTTCCTCATATTCCAAGTCTGGCTTGTTGCAGGAGCTACTGAGTTAAGTGCTCTGGGGATAAATAATTTATCCTTATATGAACTTCCGTTTCAAAATGGTGGAACGTTTCACGTTCTCTCGATTGCTGCAGACAATGCATCTGGGGTTTGATAATTCGACGGGGATAATTCATCATTTTACATTTCATAAATTGAGAAGATCATAACATACTTGACAACAAAGGATGAGGGTGTTACTGCCCATCTCCATACATCTCTCATATCAACTCAGGATGTGACAAATTGTGTCTTTGATAATGAGAAACTGAGATAAAAGAGAAAATTAAGTTTTCTTTAGTACTGGGATTGGTAGGTAACAAGGGAGATAGTTGGTTATAGTTTTTTATCAACTGCATCAGTGAGTGTTCATAACTGGGCACAGTGATTTAACTTTGTAACTAATTTGGTACCAATATCACTTGCTAATTATAAATACAAAAGCTGCTTGATCATGATTGTGGCAACTCTAGTTTTCAATTACATATGACAAATGTATCTTGAGACTGTTCTATAGGTTTACAGAGAAGTATTCCGGAGAATTTTGAGTTTTAAAAAATACCTAGCTAACACATATTTTCATGCACAGACAGTTCAAAAATGGAAGCATCATTCAAAATAAAAATTCTGCTTTTGAGTTTAACATTCAAACTCTGGAATGTTTGAAGTTAAGGTCATTCAAAGAACAAGGCACCACTGTAGTCAGACACACAGTGTTCTTTTAACCCTTTTGCTGCTATGACTTCCATAAAAATTGTGATGCTGCTGTACAAGGCATTTTTGCTTGGAAACCATCACAGTGCATGACAGTTATTTTTTGTCACCATATCAAAGGCTCAGAAGTTCCTGGCTCTGACTGTTTTGTAATCATGTGAAAATATATACTTGTAACTCATAATTTACCCTTATATGAACTTCCGTTTCAAAATGGTGGAACGTTTCACGTTCTCTCGATTGCTGCAGACAATCCATCTGGGGTTTGATTCATTTCGGCTCTCTGATTGCAATTTTCTGTGTTGAAATCAAAATTATGTTCTGCTTAGCAAATCTGTGCGACGAAGTGGATAGATCTGCACCGGCGAGAACATACAGCAGTGTTTCTTAACAAGTCAAGTATTGTAACGGCGACCTTCACCGTCTAGCGTTGACATGCGGTTTACGTCACAGTGAGTGCTGTTCAATGGCGGACTGTGATTTTTGACGCAAGTTATTTACATGCTGAAACGCATTAATGGATTGCTTCGTCAAGTCGGCCGAAGATTTTCCTCTTTGGGAAATTGCACCTTGTTTCTTTCATTGTTCGCTAACCGTAGGGTCTACTGTTTGATGTGTGACGGGGATAATTCGACGACTAACTGTGTGTTTATATGTTCGGTTTGTGTCAAGAACAATGTCCTATCATCATCAAGCGCTATACATTTTTTGTTCTCAATATGACGATCATCATTTTCGGGAGGACGTGAACTTCCATGGTATATGGTGGATAGGCGGCAGGAACCATTGAAGGCTATGTCTGAAGGGTGTTCCTTGTTGCAGTTTCCTCATATTTCAAGTCTGGCTTGTTGCAGGAGCTACTGAGTTAAGTGCGCTGTGCACACCGTGAGATGTGTGATTCATCCATTTTGATCATGTTTCGATATCCCAATTGTTTACGATGAAAGATGATATCGTATGACAGGGAGGAGTTGACTGTGTTCACTTTCTGCGTGGTTTTGCCTTATGTCTTTTGGCGTGTGCTGAGACTGCTACGATGGGGACTACAGTTACCTTTCTTTGTTTGGGAGATGAGTTAGTAATTCGGGTGATTACGCTGGCACGGGCGGTTGAGCAATTATGGATTTTTATTCATTTGCAGTGATACCGAGGTCTTCAATAACCAATAACAATAAAAAATTTATCCTACATTACCATGCACTTAGAAGGACTGGGTGTTCTAGAGGTAAGACATCGGCCTCTGGGCAAGAAGGTTCTTGGTTCGATTCCCACCACAGGTGTTGGGAATTTGTCAGAAATTGAACAAAAATTATGGTTTTACCCTCCCCTGGTGTATGGATAGTGAGATCCAATATCTAACCCTCTCAGAATATGGCGAAAAATAGGAGGTCGCGTGTTGCAAAGAACCCTTGGGAGTTTAAAGTCGAAAAGAGTTGGCCAAAAATGGCCACTGTCCGAACAAAAATTGTTAAGCAAATCTACTCATCCGTGCTGAAGAAGGGCTGAAAGGCACATATATCGCGAATCTGCCATAGACTAGTGACACAACGCATCCACATCCACTCAATGGGTGAACGCTAAGGAAAAGAGACTATGCTCATAGTAATATTTATATGGTTGATAACAATATTTCTTCAGAAATATTTAGCAACTGATAAAATAAAAATAAAATAAATAAATTTTTTCCCCATAATTTTTGTGGTGTATGAAATACTTCAAAACAATGAGTAAGACACAATACATCACAGTCTTTTCATATGTATTTTGATTCTTGTCATTTTTGTTTTTCGAACACATGACACATTTTCTCGCAAGGCCCTTCCTCTTCAATGTTGTTGAATCATCATCTTCTGTCCTTCCTCATTTGCCTTTCAGCGTTGAGGGAAGATATAATTTGCAGTCTTTTGCTCTTCTGTTCGCTTCTGTTTCTGTTATGTTTCCTAGTGCTTCTAATATTCTATCAATCCATCTTTTTTGTAGTCAACCCATGGATCAGGTATTTTGACAAAATTTATTGAGGGCTTGAGTTATGTTTTGATCACTCTGCCTTGTCACGTGGCCAAACCATTTTATCTGTTGTTTCTTTATATATTCTATAGCGGGGGCTATTCCGAGCTTTTTTCTCAGTTCTTCATTTCAGATCTTATCTCTCAGGCTGTTTCCTGTCATTCGTCTAACACATTTCATGTCAGTAGAGGTTATTTTTCTTATTGTTCTTGCATCTAGGGTCCAGTACTGGCATTGGTAGCACAACATTGGGATGAAGATTGTATTGTACAGTGTCCGTTTTGCCTCCAGAGTTATTTCCTTGTTGGAAAATAGTGGTAATAGCTGTCCAATGATTTGACATGCTTTGATGCATCTTGAGTCTATCTCTGCTGTTTGTGAATTGTCGTTTGTCACTAAACTTCCTATATATTTGAATTCCTCTACTTGTTTTAGTTGCCTTCCTTCTATAGTTTTGTTGAGGTTCTGTTTATCTGTTGTATTTTGTGCCTGTGCTGTTGAGTTTATTTAAGTGTTCTTGTAGGTCTTCTATTTTTCCATGTATTGGTGCTTGATTGTCTGCAAATAAAAGCTCCAATATTCCTTTTTGACAAGTCAAGTGTTGTGAATGCCACTTTCCACCGTCTAGAGTTGATCTGCTGTTTACGTCAACACATTGAGTGCTGTTCAATGGCCGTCATTGGAATTGTTTGATGCAGGTTATTTACATGTTGCAACACATTAATGTGGACTGCTCCGTCAAGTCAACCAAAGTTTTTTCTCTTTAAGGAATTTGCACCGTGTTTCGTTCGTTGTAGGCTGCATTCACTAGAGTAATCGGCAAGCTATTGGCGCAGCCATTGTTGTGTGTGCTACATCATCATAATGGCAAGACCGGCCATAAGCTAATCTTACGGTCTGTTGTTTGACTAACTGTGTATTATATGTTCGGAATTGGAGTCAAAAACGATGTCCTAACATCATCAAGCGCTATACATTTTTAAAAATATGACGATCATCATTTTCAGGAGGACGGGAATTTCTGGTCAATATGGTGGATAGGCCACAGGAACCATTGAAGGCTATGTATGAAAAGTGTTCCTTCTTGCAGTGTCCTCATATTCCAAATCCAGCTTATTGCATGAGCTACTGAGTTAAGTGCTCTGTGCACACCGTGAGCTAATGCTCTCATCTGTTTTGATACTCCCTTTGCTTACGATGAATGATGATATCGTATGACAAGGAACAGTTGGCTGTGTTCACTTTCTGTGCGGTTTCGCCTTATGTCTTTTGACGTGTGCTGAGACTGCTATGATGGGGACTACAGTTACCTTTCTTTGTTTGGGAGATGAGTTAGTAATTCTGATGATTCCACTGGCGCGGGTTCACATGGCCGAGAAGAGATATACCTCTATATTACTTGCAGTCTATTTTGCTACCTTTCTTTTTCATATTGGTATGATGATTACATGTTGCCAGTCTTCTGGGGTTTTTTGTTGGTGCCATGCTGCATTGAATATTCTGTGCAGCCATGTCACTCTTGTTTATCCTGCTGCTGTTTTTATTTCTATTGGTATGTTATCTATCCTCGGTACTTTTTTTCTTGGTGCATATTTGATTACTTCTTCGATATCTTCTTTCATGATGTTGGGTTCAGTATTTGTGCGTTCTTGCGTGGTTTTTGATGTCTTATTGGTAGTTGGTGTAATGTTTAATAGATCTTCGAAATATTCTTTACATCTCTGTTGCATATGTTGGTTATTTGATATTGGCTGTCCATCATTGTTATTTATGAACTCAGTAGGAACATGGTTTTCTTTTCTCGCTCTTGTGGCTTTTACTGCTTTGTAGAAATCTCTTGTGGCTGTCTTGAAGTCCCTGCTCATGTTTTGTCCAAATTCTGTCCAATTCTTTTGCTTAGCTTCTTTGATCAAAATTTTAACTCTTTTTCGAACTAAGGCATATTTTTCATATTTTTCTTGTTTCTTATTCTCCCTCCAATTTTTAAAGTTTCTTTTTTTCTTTAATTGCTTCTCTGATTGCTTTGTTACACCACTGGGTGCTCTTCTTCCCTTCTTTTGTCCTTAGCTATGTTCCACATACTGTTTTAGAGATGTTGGTTACTGTTTCTTAAATTGTTTCCACTCTTCTTCTACTGTGCTTACTTCGTTAGGGAGTTTCTTGAATTCCTCAATTAGTTTTTTTTCTAGGGTTTTCCTTGATTCTTCATCTTTTAATTGTTTTATTTTTATTGTGTGATCTTTTTGCTTCTTTTGTTTGTTTTCATTTATTCTCTTTGTTTTTGGCTGTCTGAGTGTAATCATAACCATTTTGTGGTCTGTGTCATCTGTGGTATTAGGGATTGCTCTGCTGTCAGTTACTCTTTTCTTGTTCTGTTTTCTTGTTAGTATAAAATCTGACTTCTGCATGTTGTGTCATTCCATTTGTACCAGGTGTGTAATTGCGACGATTTTCAACATCATTAGTGAATGACATATGTAAAGATTTCACACCTTCCAAAACTCATATGGATATATTATTCAATTCACATGTGGGTTCATGGCACAGAGAGAGCTTTATAAGACTGGCATCATAAATACATCTGGTAGGGTTGCTGGATATACATACCACAATGTTTTGAAAGCCCTCAGTTATTGTATCATCATCATCATGTGCCATACCGGTTGGCACAATCTTCTATCTACAGTGCATCGTATCAGTTCTGTTGTTGACTGTTTTCCATGCCATGACACCAAGCTGTCCAGTATTTTCTCTCTTTGTCACCCACGACCTCTCTTTCCTTTTATTTTACCAGTTGTAACCAAGTATTCCAACTTTCCTCTTCTCATGATGTGCCCGAAAAATGTTGATTGCTTCTTTCTGATGTTTTTTAAGAGCTCCCTTTTTGTGTTGGCCTCTTTGAGAACTTCCTCATTGGTCTTTTTAGCTGTCCAGGGAACTTTCAACATTCTTCTGAAAAATCCCATCTCTGTGGCCTCAAATCGTCTTTTCATTTGTTTGTCTACTGTCCATGATTCGCTTCTGATGCACTCTCTTTCTCATTTTTATTGACATAGATTTGTTGCATAAGATATTTTTCATTTTCTGAAATGCTATTTTGACCTGAGCTATTCTGCTTTTTATTTCTGTGGTGCGTCTCCCATCTGATGTTATTATTGTGCCCAAGTATTTGAAACGTTGCACTTTTTTCAGATATGTCTCGTTTTTTTATGCTGCATGATGGTGGTGATTGTTTCTTCGATATAACCATTACTTCTGTTTTCTTACTATTCAGACAGATCTTTCTTGTTGCTTTCTTTTACTATTATGTCTATCAGTTATTGTATAGCAAATCAGAATACATTGAAAAAGTTGGAATGACAATCTATAATGACTTAAGACATGTACACAACCAGTGAGTTACTGGAACATTCAGCATGCATGTTTTTTATCACCTAATGAAAGACACTAAGCAAAGCATTTATGAGTTTGACCTAAGTGCTATTTTGTCACATTCTAATAAGTATGTATAATCAAGCTTCATGATTTCACAATTTATTGTACCATTTACTACTTCAAAATTATTAAATTCTTTTAGGGCATGCATCCTACCTCTTTGCCAGCCTATATTTTGGAAAATGTAAATGAAAAAACTGGAAAAAGAGAGTTGAAGGTGAGTATAATGTAAATTTTGGCTGTATGAGGTGTTTAGGAAATGCACAACTGTTGTATTAATAATTTCTTAAGGCAATTCAGTTAATTCTGTAGGTTTTCCGGGCAAATAGTATATGTTGTGTATTGTAATAGTTGTTTCCTGTGCATTCACAGTGTGTACTCTAGATATATCAGTTTGCCTGTGATGCATATTTCTTTTCATTCAATATATTTCATACAACACCAGAATGCTGTCTTTGTGCTCTTGTTTTGTTCAAAGTTCGCATTGTATTAAAGCTGGATAATGTTTAAGGGATTTGTTTCTGAACAATACATTGTGATCAATGCTTCTATATTTTTTACACATCATTTATTACTTACTCTATGACTCATGACCATATATTTTGATACATATACTGAAGCACATTAGTAATGCTCCATTTTACAGATCCAGAAATAGTGTCATATGTAAACATTTAAGTGTTTACTCAACACCGTTGCCAAATCCACATATGTCCATCAGCAAAGGATATGTTTAATGTGCTCTTGTCTGTGAATAGGGCTGCATTCCATTGCATACCAATGGCTTGGTAGCTGTCATTTTCAGATAATCAGGGCATTTCAACCAGATGTACTGGGTTCTTTGTCTCAGTGGCTTTTCATACCAAGTATAAACTCACAACATATATACATGTTCTGGGTCATAGTTATTGGGAATTGTGTTGCATGTGTAACTTTCATTGTTTTCATGTAATCTGTACAAAAATCTGTGGTTTGAATCATGCACTTTCCATTCCAGCAGCCATTAAACTACCTACTTCATGACAAACATGGGGAAAATCTATTCCCACACTACATTTACATTTGACACTGTCTAAATCTGTAAAGTTGTGCATTATTAATGTGCTTCAGTATATATATATCAAACTATGTGGTCATGAGTCATAGAGTATGTAATGTCTTCCTTTTAGAGTGTGGTGCTCTGAAAGTGTTATTATTCATGACTGCATTGAATGTCATCTCCACATCAAAGGTTGGCTACCATGGAGTGCCATTTTACTTGTCTCTTGTCTTGAAAACTCTTGTTGTCATTGGTTCCTCTATTCACCTTTTGATGTTCACCTTTAATGTTTCAGTCGACTTTGGTCTTGGTCAGGCTTGTCTGTCTTGTACCTTCCCTTTCAAGATGACCTTCAGTAGGGTATTGTGTCTTCCTAAGAATTTCAATTGTCTTTTTTAATTGTATTAAGTAGCTCTTTTTTTTAATTTTCAACTTATTTAGAACTTCCTTATTTTGTAAAGTAATTTGGTGCTGACTGGTTGCGAATCCATTATATGTTATTGTAACTTGTTATATTCCTTATTTTTCTTTTTTATTCCTGGTCTCCGGTAGTGAGATCCGATGTCTAGCCCTCTCTGGTTAGTGAGATCCGATGTCTAGCCCTCTCTGGTTAGTGAGATCCGATGTCTAGCCCTCTCTGGTTAGTGAGATCCGATGTCTAGCCCTCTCTGGTTAGTGAGATCCGATGTCTAGCCCTCTCTGGTTAGTGAGATCCGATGTCTAGCCCTCTCTGGTTAGTGAGATCCGATGTCTAGCCCTCTCCGGTAGTGAGATCCGATGTCTAGCCCTCTCTGGTTAGTGAGATCCGATGTCTAGCCCTCTCTGGTTAGTGAGATCCGATGTCTAGCCTTCTCCGGTAGTGAGATCCGATGTCTAGCCCTCTCTGGTTAGTGAGATCCGATGTCTAGCCCTCTCTGGTTAGTGAGATCCGATGTCTAGCCCTCTCCGGTAGTGAGATCCGATGTCTAGCCCTCTCTGGTTAGTGAGATCCGATGTCTAGCCCTCTCTGGTAGTGAGATCCGATGTCTAGCCTTCTCTGGTTAGTGAGATCCGATGTCTAGCCCTTTCCGGTAGTGAGATCCGATGTCTAGCCCTCTCTGGTAGTGAGATCCGATGTCTAGCCCTCTCTGGTTAGTGAGATCCGATGTCTAGCCCTCTCCGGTAGTGAGATCCGATGTCTAGCCCTCTCTGGTTAGTGAGATCCGATGTCTAGCCCTCTCCGGTAGTGAGATCCGATGTCTAGCCCTCTCTGGTTAGTGAGATCCGATGTCTAGCCCTCTCCGGTAGTGAGATCCGTTGTCTAGCCCTCTCTGGTTAGTGAGATCCGATGTCTAGCCCTCTCCGGTAGTGAGATCCGATGTCTAGCCCTCTCCGGTAGTGAGATCCGATGTCTAGCCCTCTCTGGTTAGTGAGATCCGATGTCTAGCCCTTTCCGGTAGTGAGATCCGATGTCTAGCCCTCTCTGGTTAGTAAGATCCGATGTCTAGCCCTCTCTGGTTAGTGAGATCCGATGTCTAGCCCTCTCCGGTAGTGAGATCCGATGTCTAGCCCTCTCCGGTAGTGAGATCCGATGTCTAGCCCTCTCCGGTAGTGAGATCCGATGTCTAGCCCTCTCTGGTTAGTGAGATTCGATGTCTAGCCCTCTCCGGTAGTGAGATCCGATGTCTAGTCCTCTCTGGTTAGTGAGATCCGATGTCTAGCCCTCTTTGGTAGTGAGATCCGATGTCTAGCCCTCTCCGGTAGTGAGATCCGATGTCTAGCCCTCTCCGGTAGTGAGATCCGATGTCTAGCCCTCTCCGGTAGTGAGATCCAATGTCTAGCCCTCTCTGGTTAGTGAGATCCGATGTCTAGCCCTCTCCGGTAGTGAGATCCGATGTCTAGCCCTCTCTGGTTAGTGAGATCCGATGTCTAGCCCTCTCTGGTTAGTGAGATCCGATGTCTAGCCCTCTCTGGTTAGTGAGATCCGATGTCTAGCCCTCTCCGGTAGTGAGATCCGATGTCTAGCCCTCTCTGGTTAGTGAGATCCGATGTCTAGCCCTCTCTGGTTAGTGAGATCCGATGTCTAGCCCTCTCTGGTTAGTGAGATCCGATGTCTAGCCCTCTCTGGTTAGTGAGATCCGATGTCTAGCCCTCTCTGGTTAGTGAGATCCGATGTCTAGCCCTCTCTGGTTAGTGAGATCCGATGTCTAGCCCTCTTGAAAAATGCTGAAAAGAAAGGAGATCCCGTGTGCATTCTGCACACATTAAAGAACCCTTAGCAGTTTGAATTTGAAAAGATTAGGCTAAAAATGCCTGCTACTCAGATGAAATTAATAGGAAAAATCTTCCCAGAATGTTAAATTTATAGCATATGAACAGCATATATAGCATACGAGTAAAAAAATGTGCATGTACATGCATGTGCAAGAGTTTGGAAGTTGTTTTGCCACAGAAAGTCTGAGAAATGTTTATGTAATTTTTTGTCCACAGTGCAAGCTCATGTACACTTTTATGTTTTTGTTTCCCCTTTTTCTGTTAAAAAAAAGAAAAAAAGAGAGATGCGCTTGATGGTTTGGAAATCTCTTTGAAAGTGCACATATTATTTTGACCTCTGTCCTGTCATAACAAGAGAGAAAACATGTACGAGATGGAATGGGAGTGAAAGAAAGGAATCAAGAATGGAAGTGAGAGTCGCATCAAAATTTATTGTATTGTAAAGGAGATGGCATTGTTTGATGTGTGAACCTCCCATTGTCATGGAAATATTATTTCTGCACAATGTATGTTTCCTTTTGAAATAAAATAAAAGCTGGTTTAAAAATAAATGAATAATAAGAAGATAAATTATCTTTTCTAAGAGGATTCAGGTATAAATTTATTCTCTTGTGCTGGCCCTGAAAAACTATATACATAATAAGAATTGAAGCAGTCACTGTAGAAAAACAACTGATATCAAAGACACAGGAATAAAGTATGGAATGCCATTCATGGCACATATCAAAACAGATGATTTACAGGTAACAAATGTTATAGTGATCATCGATTTACAGGTAACAAATGTTATAGTGATCATCATCAAGTACCGGGCCTACTGGCGTAGGTGATCATGTCTCTCCACAACTTTCTATCTCGACAATTCTTTATAATTTCTGTTGTTGACCTTCTGCCAAGCCATTCTCTTAAGCTGTCTGGTATTTTCTCTCATTGCTTCCCTCTATCTCTTCGTCCCTCAATTTTTCCAGTTGTTACAATACATTCCAGTTGTTCTCTTCTCATTACATGGCCAAAAAATGATGATTGTTTCTTCCTAATATTAGAAATAAGGTCTCTATTTGCTTTGACCTCTTTCAGAACATTTTCATTACTCTTCTTAGCTGTCCATGGTATTCTCAACATTCTTTTGTAAAACCACATTTCTACAGACTCCAGTGATTTTCTTGTCTGTTGTCCTATTGTCCGTGATTCACATCCATATGTTAAGACTGGCTCTACATAACATTTAAGAACTCTTTTTCTTGTTTCTATTGTCAAAAATGGATTGCATAGTATCTTCCTCATTTTCTGGAAAGCTGCTTTTGCCTGAGCCATTCTGCATCTCACCTCTTTTGTACATCTTCCGTCTGAGGTTAACAAAGTTCCCAAATATTTAAATTCATTTACCTGTTTTAATATTGTTCCACTTGTCTTTATTCTGCACTGAGGTGATGTCTTTTTCTTTGTTGTTACCATTACTTCTGTCTTTTTGCTATTAAGGCTGAATCCTTTATTTTTGCTTTCTTTCACTATAATGTCCAAGAAAGAGTCTCAAAATGTCATAATTGCTCAAAGCAGGCAGTGCAGATAATGCTGAGATGGATGTACAAACCTACAAATGAAACATGTATAACAGGCAATCTAAGTGAGCATTGCTATTACAATCACTAATGAGTCTGTGCTATTACATACACTGATGAGTCTGTGCTATTACATACACTGATGAGTCTGTGCTATTAGATACACTGATGAGTCTGTGCTATTACATACACTGATGAGTCTGTGCTATTACATACACTGATGAGTCTGTGCTATTACATACACTGATGAGTCTGTGCTGTGAGTCAAGTAGTCAGGTGGTGTTATAAAACAAAGTCAAGGATGGAATCTACACCAACCTCTGGTATGAGAACAGAAATTGGAGAGATTCCTATAGCCCTTGAGTTGGTTTCACAGACAATTAAATGAGGCTTTATGGATTCTCAGTTGATGTTCAGTTGTGATTTCTCATGCATGAATTGATGACTTATATAGAAGCCTCAAATCTTTTAAAATGTATTTGAATATATTGTCCAGGTTAAGGTTGGGCTTATAACAGCAAAAAAGTCTGATTGACTAGCTTCAGGGGTGTTTGTGGTGGCTATGATATATACACATAAGTGACCTCTTAAAAACCCTTGACAACAGCTTGCTGAAAATTAACAAAGCTGTTGGTGTATATGTGGTCTTATGACTGCAACAACAATTTGGATTGTAATGTTGTGCAATAGCAATGAAAACCTGCAAGGTTAACATACAAGGTGAGCCTGATGCGTGCACAACCAGTGAGTTACTGGAACCATCAGTTGAAACAGGGTATAGCAGGGATAAGTTTGAAACAGGGTATAGCAGTGATAAGTTTGAAACAGGGCATAGCAGCGATAAGTTAAGTGAGTTAGAGGGAAGCTATGGGGGTAAACAAAGGGGGAGATAAAGAGGGGTGAGTGATAGGTGTTCAGGTGTGCGTGAAATAGGTGAACGAAGCAAAAGGGCACGAGAAATAGGAGGAAGGCGGGAGA
Organism: Megaustenia siamemsis; assembly: GCA_032433765.1. NCBI lineage: Eukaryota > Metazoa > Mollusca > Gastropoda > Stylommatophora > Ariophantidae > Megaustenia > Megaustenia siamemsis. The sequence continues at coordinate 22,700,699 of JAVIAB010000091.1, read as the reverse complement.
AATGGGAAACAAAGGATAGGTTGAGAAACAAAGGGGGAGAACAAATCAGTAGCAATCGGGCAGTGGTTGGATGTGGATGTCTGTAGAAATACAGTCGGTACCGTGAACTAGAGAGGTTAGTTAGGAAGTTAGTAGTTAGGTTAGTTGGAGGGCGACAGCCACTCAAGTTAGTTGTGTGAATTTCCTGGAGACTTGACAGTTAGATGTGATTAGTTGTGATACTAGGTTAAGCTAGGCACAGTAGGCTATACTATCAATAGCAGATAAATGTTCATGTTACAAATATTTGCAAGGACTTGATTGTGAATCAGGTGGGTACAGCATTATGAGATTTAGGAGATCATGTGTGGTCGCCTACGTGAGAAGACTTAGTATAAGTATTGCCAAAGAGAGACATTTAGCAGAGCTTGGATAGCTCATATCATGTGTAGAGACGTTATTCTGATCTTGTGTGATCGCCTACATCGGAAGACTTAATATAAGTCGTTCCACAGAGACATTAGCAGAGCTTGGATAGCTCACACCATAGGTAGAGACGTTATTCCGATCCTGTGTGATCACCTACATAGGAAGACTTAATATAGGTCGTTCCACAGAGACATTAGCAGAGCTTGGAGAGCTCACCACATGTGTAGAGACAGTATTCAGATCCTGTGGGATCGTACACAGACGGAGACTTAGTGTAAGTCTGGATAGACATTCATAGAGCTATTATAGTGGAAACTAGTACAAAGCAAGTAGACTAGCAAGTTGTGTGGTGCTGACATGAAACTGTGTGTCGGCTGAATCTGACATAGGTGCGAGAGGAAGACAACGCTGCCTTCAACTCTGAGGTTAAAGGAGCAAGGCAGGAGATAAATATGTTAGTTCTTATGCTGTGTATTTGTAAATGGTGATGGATGAGCCGGAAGTGTTTCATATGACAATTAAAGTGTTCTATGTGCAACTCATAGGTGTTGAGAGTGAATTGCAGAATGTTAGCTGTCTGGATAGTCCTAGCGATGAACGAATGCAGGGGTCGCGGTGCAATAAGGATACCACAACGTAAAGTCAGTGAAGAATCGATCACATGCAAGCGAGGGAGGCAGTGCAAGGAATTTGGCTATCAATCCTTAATGAAGGCCAACTGGTGAGGGCTCGGGCCATTGCAAGCTTTCACATAAGCGGATGAGTGCTGAATAAAGGCACTCCGGCCATCAATAAGATCTGCACACGCTGGGGAACAACTCAGCAGGCTCAAAGAGCAGTAACATGGCGACAAGGCTGTCTTTGGTCTGGTGGGAAACTAACCTGTCATTGGTCCTCTACCTGTCACTCATCAGCAAGTCAGAAAATCGATGGGAGGCTGGCCAACCCAGGCATGGCTGGGTTCAGTGAGTGAGTCCGGGTCAACGTGACAGAGGCGGCGGTTCAACAGACGGGTTGTCAAGTTCATACCCAGCTGTCACAGCAAGTGGTCTGTGGCATAATTCAAGAATGGAGGTGTAATCAAGAGCGTCAAGGAGGTTAATGTTAATCATCTTAGTCATAATCGTCAGAACAAGTGAAAGAACGGTAACAAGATGTGAAGGTTAACATTTTAAGTGATTAAATAGCGAAGAAATAGCAAAGAATTATTACACCAAGAAAAAAAAAGGATATTACAATGGGTCGTGATCAACGCTAGGTCGCTTGCAGACAAATAAGACAAAGGTGGCAAACTTAAGAATTCCAAGGATCATCGGGGATGTGATGTATTAAGTAGTTAATTAAGAATAATTGAAGGATGACAGGTGAGTGAAAGAATGATTAAACAGACAAATGGAAAGAAACAACTGTGATAAAGAAGTATTATAGTCGTGTGTGTGTCAGAATATTTTTTTTAGTTAGAGTAGAAATAACGATTGAAGAAGGAGAAGGGAGTAGAATAGGGAAACAAATAGGATTGAAATAGAAGTCATACATGGCTAGAATACGGAAAGTGAGAAATAATTGTGTAAAATAATGCAAAGATGTTGAAGACAAATTGTTGAGATTGATAGTAGAAATAGTTGTTGTAAAATAATGCAAAGATGTTGAAGACAAATTGTTGAAATTGATAGTAGAAATAATTAGTGGAAAATAAGCAAATATGTTAAAGGCAATTTATCAAAAATAATTGTAGAAAATGTATGCATACTAGGAGGGGACACAAATTGAGTTCAGGAGTTAGATGGTGAGAAAGGGAGAGATAGGAGTAGTAAGGTTAATAGTGTGTAAATAGGAAAGGAAGTAGATAGAATATGGAGAAAGAGAAATGAGAGTCGAAAGGTATAGGGTGTGTAAAAGTGAGATAGTAGCGGAGAACTAATCGGAGATTGATTAGGCTACACAAGTAGGGGTAAGGGGCTGTAGCGAAGTACTAATCGGAGATTGATTAGACTACACGGAGTAAACAGGCAGGAAACAATGAGGTATATTGAAAGAGGCCTGCGAGAAAGGAGGTAAGTAGAGAGGTGTAGGTCCGTTAGTGGATCCGTGGAAAGGACTACACAAAAGAGACTATTGGATAGCTGATAGCAGAAAATTGCAGAATGCAATGTGGGGAAGGGAAGAAGGCATAGAAGGGATTGGAAATAGGAGGCACAATAGGAGAGAAAAAGAAGGAATAAATAGAGGACGGGGAGCATAGGCAGTTATAAAAGTAGGGGTGAAAATAAAGAGGAGAGGAGTTGTAGGAGGTGTCGACTTAGTCTGAGGATGCTGTAGGGTCCATATATGGAATTTGGGGACAAGGAAATGACGAAGATTGGTGAAGACAGGCAGTGAGAAGAAAAGAAGGGGATGGTAGAGGAGGTTCCTGATAGGAGCAGATTAAGAATAAGGGGAAATAGGGGGTAAATGGGAGTTAAAGAGTTATTATAGATAGATAAATAACTAGGAGAAGGTAGAAGGCAGTGAAACAGGGTATAGCAGTGATAAGTTTGAAACAGGGTATAGCAGTGATAGGGAGCCGCGATAGCTCAGTGGTTAGTGAACTGGACTTCAAAGGACAAGAGGTAGGGTTCGATCCCAACCGACGGCTTCCAGGTTCACCCAGCCTTTAATGGGTACTGGATTTTTTTTCTGAGAAAGTAAAGCGGCACGGGCGTAATACCAACCACATTCCCCCAAAAATCATGTGCCGAAGGTCTGTAAAATTTATGGTCACTAATACCATATTCCCTATACGCCACTTGGTATGACGGGCGTACTTTACTTTACTTATAGCCGTGATAAGTTTGAAACAGGGCATAGCAGCGATAAGTTAAGTGAGTTAGAGGGAAGCTAGGTGGTAAACAAAGGGGGAGATAAAGAGGGGTGAGTGATAGGTGTTCAGGTGTACGTGAAAATAGGTGAAGCAAAAGGGCACGAGAAATAGAAGGAAGGCGGGAGAAATGGGAAACAAAGAATAGGTTGAGAAACAAAGGGGGAGAACAAATCAGTAGTAATCGGGCAGTGGTTCGATGCGGATGTCTGTAGAAATACAGTTGGTACAGTGAACTAGAGAGGTTAGTTAGGAAGTTAGTAGTTATAGTCCGTTCAGATTCGTTTGCCTAGACATTAATTTATTTTTTTCAAAAACTTATTGTTCATTTGCATTGATCTTTTGAAGTTAGGTTTAGAATACTAATGTCGCTATAAAAATATTTTTTTATCAAAGAAATGTGATCCAGTTTCAAAGATGCCTTATTTAACCTATATTAAAAAAAAGTTAATCGATATTATAAACACCGGCGGGATTATGTAGATGCTTACATCTCACAGCTGATTCTTTAACATATAGGCATGACCTTCACGGCTGAATGCGCACCGTCCTAAAATAGTTATGTTTCCACTATAAATTTTTATAAAGAAATGTTACATATGAAATTTCCCGTTTAGCACAAAATGACATTTTAGCCGAAACCGGAAATTATGTGACGTCAAAATCACGGCCGTAGACTCGAGTTCGAGTCATAATTCAGAGGCAAATCTCAATATTTACAGAAAGGAGGCGGCACTATCCATATTATCTTCTGCAAGTCTATGTGAGAATGAATATAAAGGCAAAATATTTTACTGAGCATAACATTGCTATAAAGATTTATCAATACTTCAGCAGAGAGCGTAAAAAGGGACAACTTTATTGTTCTTTATCAAACCCTGAGAAGAGAACAATGCATATTTTAGGTTTGTGTAAACGTTCATTTGATCGAATAGTTAAAGAAAGCGGATATTTATTGCCAACAAATGCAAGAAAGCAAGGAAGGAAAGAAACGTTAGACAGTTTTGATAAGGACCTAGTAAAAAGAGAAATCTGTCGAATGTTTGATATAAACGAAGAAGTGACACTTAGAAAGTTGAAGCTTTGGCTGAAAACTAACAACGACATTGAAATATCAAAAACTTCATTATGGAAAATATTAAGAAGTGCAGGCTTCACCTTTAGAAAGTATGCTGGTGGAAAAAACATTATTTGTGAGAAGCCACATCTAGTAGCTCTTAGAAGCAAGTATTTACGTGAAGTGAAGGAAATGCGCGAAAATGATTATGATATTGTTTATTTAGATGAAACTTGGATCAACGCTCATCATACAAATGAAAAGGAATGGCAGTTAGCAGATGGAAGTATTAAAAGATCAGTACCAAGCAAGTAAAGGGCAACGTTTGATAGTTGCACATGCAGGTAGCAGACATAATGGGTTGTTGCAGAATGCTCATCTCGTTAGCATTTCAAAATCCATAGACAATAGAGACTACCACTCCGAAATGAATGGGCACATATTTAAAGACTGGATCGAGAAAAGTATCCTTCCAATATTAGATCGACCTTCTTGTCTGATAATGGACAATGCTTCATACCATAACGTAGTTAACGTAGAAGATAGAATCCCAACATCATCAAGTACAAAAGATGCAATCAAAACGTGGCTCATAAAAGAACACATACAAGTTAACGACAGCTACTTGAAACCCGAATTGCTTAGCCTTGTAAAACAGACACAACGTACAAAGGTATTTAAAATAGACAAGTTAATTCAAGAACATGGCCATAGATGTTTGAGACTACCTCCATATCATGCACACTTAAATCCTATAGAACTAGTTTGGGCAAAAGTTAAAGGATACGTAGCATTAACAAATAAAACTTTCAAAATATGCGATGTTGAGACACTTACAAATCAGGCTCTATCAAATATAAATAAAGACTACTGGGTAAAATGTGAGGATCATGTGTTACGACAAGAAGAGGAATATTGGAAAAAGGATGGTTTGTTGTTTGTTCAGCCGAAAGCAGTAATCGACCTATTTGACTCGTCTGATTCTGAATGATCATTACTCTGATTAAGTCTACAGATAAATAGTTTGATTTGCAAAATTTCCTAGTTGATTTGTTAAACAGTTTATTGTTCAAGACCACCCAAGCAATCAAAAATATGTTATAAGCAAACCAACAACCATTACTTTGAATGGAAGCCTGCTTGAGTCAGTACAGAAGTTCAGCTATCTTGGATCCACTATTACAGCCACACTTTCCTTAGATGAGGAACTAAATGTACGTATTTGAAAGGCAGCGACAACATTTGGGAAACTCACACCAAGAGCATGGAACTATATCAAATTGACTCTACGAACAAAAGTTCTATATATAATTAAAAATTTGTATACTTGCCACCAAGTAAAATTTTATGGACACGCCTATGGGTCATCGTTGCACTAGATTACTGTAAAACATTTTGATTAGGGTCAAAATAATAGTTACATGGGCAAAGATCAAAGGAATTCGCCGCTTTAAGAAAACCGTTATAGCTAGACATCGAGTAATACATATGTTCTCGTGACATGGACATTTTAACACCGTATGCCAAAAATCATGTGAAATCATCAAGAACTTTTTGAATTATAAATCATAACATCTCGGCAAACGAATCTGAACGGACTATAGGTTAGTTGGAGGGCGACAGCCACTCAAGTTAGTTGTGTGAATTTCCTGGAGACTTGACAGTTAGATGTGATTAGTTGTGATACTAGGTTAAGCTAGGCACAGTAGGCTATACTATGAATAGCAGATAAATGTTCATGTTACAAATATTTGCAAGGACTTGATTGTGAATCAGGTGGGTACAGCATTATGAGATTTAGGAGATCATGTGTGGTCGCCTACGTGTGAAGACTTAGTATAAGTATTGCCAAAGAGAGACATTTAGCAGAGCTTGGATAGCTCACACCATGGGTAGAGACGTTATTCCGATCCTGTGTGATTGCCTACATCGGAAGACTTAATATAAGTTGTTCCACAGAGACATTAGCAGAGCTTGGATAGCTAACACCATGTGTAGAGACGTTATTCCGATCCTGTGTGATCGCCTACATCGGAAGACTTAATATAAGTCATTCCACAGAGACATTAGCAGAGCTTGGATAGCTAACACCATGTGAAGAGACATTATTCCGATCCTGTGGGATCGTACACAGACGGAGACTTAGTGTAAGTCTGGATAGACATTCATAGAGCTATTATAGTGGAAACTAGTACAAAGCAAGTAGACTAGCAAGTTGTGTGGTGCTGACATGAAACTGTGTGTCGGCTGAATCTGACATAGGTGCGAGAGGAAGACAACGCTGCCTTCAGTTCTGAGGTTAAAGGAGCAAGGCAGGAGATAAATATGTTAGTTCTTATGCTGTGTATTTGTAAATGGTGATGGATGAGCCGGAAGTGTTTCATATGACAATTAAAGTGTTCTATGTGCAACTCATAGGTGTTGAGAGTGAATTGCAGAATGTTAGGTGTCTGGATAGTCCTAGCGATGAACGAATGCAGGGGTCGCAGTGCAATAAAGATACTACAACGTGAAGTCAGTGAAGAATCGATCATGTGCAAGCGAGGGAGGCAGTGCAAGGAATTTGGCTATCAATCCTTAATGAAGGCCAACTGGTGAGGGCCATTGCGAGCTTTCACATAAGCGGATGAGTGCTGAATAAAGGCACTCCGGCCATCAATAAGATCTGCACATGCTGGGGAACAACTCAGCCGGCTCAAAGAGCAGTAACAAGGTGGCAAGGCTGTCTTTGGTCTGGTGGGAGACTAACCTGTCGTTGGTCCTCTACCTGTCACTCATCAGCAAGTCAGAAAATCGACGGGAGGCTGGCCAACCCAGGCATGGCTTTGCTCAGTGAGTGAGTCCGGGTCAACGTGGCAGAGGCGGCGGTTCAACAGACGGGTTGTCAAGTTCATACCCAGCTGTCACAGCAAGTGGTCTGTGGCGTAATTCAAGAATGAAGCTGTAATCAAGAGCGTCAAGGAGGTTAATGTTAATTTTCTTAGTCATAATCGTCAGAACAAGTGAAAGAACGGTAACAAGATGTAAAGGTTAACATATGAAGGATTAAATGAAGAAATAGCGAAGAATAATACCAACGAAGAAAAGGATATTACACAGTGTATACACAGTTTGTCTTTTGCTAAAAATAACCGAGCACCTAGAGTTTGCCTATTGTGTTATTAATAAATAGTAATTAAATTTAATGTGATTGTTCATTTAGCTGCTACTGAACTGTTGTACTTTCAATGTATGTGTCATATACATTAAAGTTATTTGTTTACACCAATTACCCATGTATCCACTAATTAATAGTGTGCTGCCATCACATAAAACTACTCAGAGATTTTTTGTTTTTATTTGATTTTTTCCTGCTTCCTACCAGGTAAAATGTGCCTCATCAGACACACTTGTATACATAATGTTTTGTCTCCTCCTCTGCTGAGAAAGATGATGAAGAAAAAAGAGCCTCACTATGCCCACTGCAAATAGGAAATATGATATTATTTTTTTCTAAGACAAGACAATTTTTGGTAATACGGTAGCATTTTGCCAGTGCCATCTTTAAGAAATAAATCTGGTACCCATTTAAGATGAATCAAGGAACAGTTGATTGATATCACATTTGACCTCATGTCCTTATTAGACTAGTTATCTATTAGACTAGTTATCTATTAGACTAGTTATCTATTAGACTAGTTATCTATTAGACTAGTTATCTATTAGACTAGTTATCTATTAGACTAGTTATCTATTAGACTAGTTATCTATTAGACTAGTTATCTATTAGACTAGTTATCTATTAGACTAGTTATCTATTAGACTAGTTATCTATTAGTCTAGTTATCTATTAGTCTAGTTATCTATTAGTCTAGTTATCTATTAGTCTAGTTATCTATTAGTCTAGTTATCTATTAGACTAGTTATCTATTAGTCTAGTTATCTATTAGTCTAGTTATCTATTAGACTAGTTATCTATTAGTCTAGTTATCTATTAGACTAGTTATCTATTAGTCTAGTTATCTATTAGTCTAGTTATCTATTAGTCTAGTTATCTATTAGACTAGTTATCTATTAGTCTAGTTATCTATTAGTCTAGTTATCTATTAGACTAGTTATCTATTAGTCTAGTTATCTATTAGTCTAGTTATCTATTAGTCTAGTTATCTATTAGTCTAGTTATCTATTAGTCTAGTTATCTATTAGACTAGTTATCTATTAGACTAGTTATCTATTAGTCTAGTTATCTATTAGTCTAGTTATCTATTAGACTAGTTATCTATTAGTCTAGTTATCTATTAGTCTAGTTATCTATTAGACTAGTTATCTATTAGACTAGTTATCTATTAGTCTAGTTATCTATTAGTCTAGTTATCTATTAGTCTAGTTATCTATTAGTCTAGTTATCTATTAGACTAGTTATCTATTAGACTAGTTATCTATTAGACTAGTTATCTATTAGTCTAGTTATCTATTAGTCTAGTTATCTATTAGACTAGTTATCTATTAGACTAGTTATCTATTAGACTAGTTATCTATTAGTCTAGTTATCTATTAGTCTAGTTATCTATTAGTCTAGTTATCTATTAGTCTAGTTATCTATTAGACTAGTTATCTATTAGACTAGTTATCTATTAGACTAGTTATCTATTAGTCTAGTTATCTATTAGTCTAGTTATCTATTAGTCTAGTTATCTATTAGACTAGTTATCTATTAGTCTAGTTATCTATTAGTCTAGTTATCTATTAGACTAGTTATCTATTAGACTAGTTATCTATTAGTCTAGTTATCTATTAGTCTAGTTATCTATTAGACTAGTTATCTATTAGTCTAGTTATCTATTAGACTAGTTATCTATTAGTCTAGTTATCTATTAGTCTAGTTATCTATTAGTCTAGTTATCTATTATTCTAGTTATCTATTAGTCTAGTTATCTATTAGACTAGTTATCTATTAGACTAGTTATCTATTAGTCTAGTTATCTATTAGACTAGTTATCTATTAGTCTAGTTATCTATTAGTCTAGTTATCTATTAGTCTAGTTATCTATTAGACTAGTTATCTATTAGTCTAGTTATCTATTAGTCTAGTTATCTATTAGACTAGTTATCTATTAGTCTAGTTATCTATTAGTCTAGTTATCTATTAGACTAGTTATCTATATAGACTAGTTATCTATTAGACTAGTTATCTATTAGTCTAGTTATCTATTAGACTAGTTATCTATTAGTCTAGTTATCTATATAGTCTAGTTATCTATTAGTCTAGTTATCTATTAGTCTAGTTATCTATTAGACTAGTTATCTATTAGTCTAGTTATCTATATAGTCTAGTTATCTATTAGTCTAGTTATCTATTAGTCTAGTTATCTATTAGACTAGTTATCTATTAGTCTAGTTATCTATTAGTCTAGTTATCTATTAGACTAGTTATCTATTAGACTAGTTATATATTAGTCTAGTTATCTATTAGTCTAGTTATCTATATAGTCTAGTTATATATTAGTCTAGTTATCTATTAGTCTAGTTATCTATTAGTCTAGTTATCTATTAGACTAGTTATCTATTAGACTAGTTATCTATTAGACTAGTTATCTATTAGACTAGTTATCTATTAGTCTAGTTATCTATTAGTCTAGTTATCTATTAGTCTAGTTATCTATTAGTCTAGTTATCTATTAGTCTAGTTATCTATTAGACTAGTTATCTATATAGTCTAGTTATCTATATAGTCTAGTTATCTATTAGTCTAGTTATCTATTAGTCTAGTTATCTATTAGTCTAGTTATCTATTAGTCTACTTATCTATTAGTCTAGTTATCTATTAGTCTAGTTATCTATTAGTCTAGTTATCTATTAGTCTAGTTATCTATTAGACTAGTTATCTATATAGTCTAGTTATCTATTAGACTAGTTATCTATTAGACTAGTTATCTATTAGTCTAGTTATCTATTAGTCTAGTTATCTATTAGTCTAGTTATCTATTAGACTAGTTATCTATTAGTCTAGTTATCTATTAGTCTAGTTATCTATTAGTCTAGTTATCTATTAGACTAGTTATCTATTAGACTAGTTATCTATTAGACTAGTTATCTATTAGACTAGTTATCTATTAGTCTAGTTATCTATTAGTCTAGTTATCTATTAGACTAGTTATCTATTAGACTAGTTATCTATTAGACTAGTTATCTATTAGTCTAGTTATCTATTAGTCTAGTTATCTATATAGTCTAGTTATCTATTAGTCTAGTTATCTATTAGACTAGTTATCTATTAGACTAGTTATCTATTAGACTAGTTATCTATTAGTCTAGTTATCTATTAGTCTAGTTATCTATTAGACTAGTTATCTATTAGTCTAGTTATCTATTAGTCTAGTTATCTATTAGACTAGTTATCTATTAGTCTAGTTATCTATTAGACTAGTTATCTATTAGTCTAGTTATCTATTAGTCTAGTTATCTATTAGACTAGTTATCTATTAGTCTAGTTATCTATTAGACTAGTTATCTATTAGTCTAGTTATCTATTAGTCTAGTTATCTATTATACTAGTTATCTATTAGTCTAGTTATCTATTATTCTAGTTATCTATTAGTCTAGTTATCTATTAGACTAGTTATCTATTAGACTAGTTATCTATTAGACTAGTTATCTATTAGACTAGTTATCTATTAGTCTAGTTATCTATTAGACTAGTTATCTATTAGTCTAGTTATCTATTAGTCTAGTTATCTATTAGACTAGTTATCTATTAGTCTAGTTATCTATTAGTCTAGTTATCTATCTATTAGTCTAGTTATCTATTAGACTAGTTATCTATTAGTATAGTTATCTATTAGTCTAGTTATCTATTAGTCTAGTTATCTATTAGACTAGTTATCTATATAGTCTAGTTATCTATTAGACTAGTTATATATTAGTCTAGTTATCTATTAGTCTAGTTATCTATTAGTCTAGTTATCTATTAGACTAGTTATCTATATAGTCTAGTTATCTATTAGACTAGTTATCTATTAGTCTAGTTATCTATATAGTCTAGTTATCTATTAGTCTAGTTATCTATTAGACTAGTTATCTATTAGTCTAGTTATCTATATAGTCTAGTTATCTATTAGTCTAGTTATCTATTAGTCTAGTTATCTATTAGACTAGTTATCTATTAGTCTAGTTATCTATATAGTCTAGTTATCTATTAGTCTAGTTATCTATTAGTCTAGTTATCTATTAGACTAGTTATCTATTAGTCTAGTTATCTATTAGTCTAGTTATCTATTAGTCTAGTTATCTATTAGTCTAGTTATCTATTAGTCTAGTTATCTATTAGTCTAGTTATCTATTAGACTAGTTATCTATTAGACTAGTTATCTATTAGTCTAGTTATCTATTAGTCTAGTTATCTATATAGTCTAGTTATCTATTAGTCTAGTTATCTATTAGTCTAGTTATCTATTAGTCTAGTTATCTATTAGACTAGTTATCTATTAGACTAGTTATCTATTAGACTAGTTATCTATTAGACTAGTTATCTATTAGACTAGTTATCTATTAGACTAGTTATCTATTAGTCTAGTTATCTATTAGTCTAGTTATCTATTAGTCTAGTTATCTATAAGTCTAGTTATCTATTAGTCTAGTTATCTATTAGACTAGTTATCTATATAGTCTAGTTATCTATTAGTCTAGTTATCTATTAGTCTAGTTATCTATTAGTCTAGTTATCTATTAGTCTAGTTATCTATTAGTCTAGTTATCTATTAGTCTAGTTATCTATTAGTCTAGTTATCTATTAGTCTAGTTATCTATTAGACTAGTTATCTATATAGTCTAGTTATCTATTAGACTAGTTATCTATTAGACTAGTTATCTATTAGACTAGTTATCTATTAGACTAGTTATCTATTAGTCTAGTTATCTATTAGTCTAGTTATCTATTAGACTAGTTATCTATTAGACTAGTTATCTATTAGACTAGTTATCTATTAGACTAGTTATCTATTAGACTAGTTATCTATTAGTCTAGTTATCTATTAGTCTAGTTATCTATTAGTCTAGTTATCTATTAGACTAGTTATCTATTAGTCTAGTTATCTATTAGACTAGTTATCTATTAGACTAGTTATCTATTAGTCTAGTTATCTATTAGACTAGTTATCTATTAGTCTAGTTATCTATTAGACTAGTTATCTATTAGACTAGTTATCTATTAGTCTAGTTATCTATTAGTCTAGTTATCTATTAGTCTAGTTATCTATTAGTCTAGTTATCTATTAGTCTAGTTATCTATTAGACTAGTTATCTATTAGTCTAGTTATCTATTAGTCTAGTTATCTATTAGACTAGTTATCTATTAGTCTAGTTATCTATTAGACTAGTTATCTATTAGACTAGTTATCTATTAGTCTAGTTATCTATTAGACTAGTTATCTATTAGTCTAGTTATCTATTAGTCTAGTTATCTATTAGTCTAGTTATCTATTAGACTAGTTATCTATTAGTCTAGTTATCTATTAGACTAGTTATCTATTAGACTAGTTATCTATTAGACTAGTTATCTATTAGTCTAGTTATCTATTAGACTAGTTATCTATTAGTCTAGTTATCTATTAGTCTAGTTATCTATTAGTCTAGTTATCTATTAGACTAGTTATCTATTAGTCTAGTTATCTATTAGACTAGTTATCTATTAGTCTAGTTATCTATTAGACTAGTTATCTATTAGTCTAGTTATCTATTAGTCTAGTTATCTATTAGTCTAGTTATCTATTAGACTAGTTATCTATTAGTCTAGTTATCTATTAGTCTAGTTATCTATTAGTCTAGTTATCTATTAGACTAGTTATCTATTAGACTAGTTATCTATTAGTCTAGTTATCTATTAGACTAGTTATCTATTAGTCTAGTTATCTATTAGACTAGTTATCTATTAGTCTAGTTATCTATTAGTCTAGTTATCTATTAGTCTAGTTATCTATTAGTCTAGTTATCTGTTAGTCTAGTTATCTGTTAGACTAGTTATCTATTAGACTAGTTATCTATTAGTCTAGTTATCTATTAGACTAGTTATCTATTAGACTAGTTATCTATTAGACTAGTTATCTATTAGACTAGTTATCTATTAGACTAGTTATCTATTAGACTAGTTATCTATTAGACTAGTTATCTATTAGACTAGTTATCTATTAGTCTAGTTATCTATTAGTCTAGTTATCTATTAGACTAGTTATCTATTAGACTAGTTATCTATTAGACTAGTTATCTATTAGTCTAGTTATCTATTAGACTAGTTATCTATTAGTCTAGTTATCTATTAGTCTAGTTATCTATTAGACTAGTTATCTATTAGACTAGTTATCTATTAGTCTAGTTATCTATTAGACTAGTTATCTATTAGTCTAGTTATCTATTAGTCTAGTTATCTATTAGACTAGTTATCTATTAGTCTAGTTATCTATTAGTCTAGTTATCTATTAGACTAGTTATCTATTAGTCTAGTTATCTATTAGACTAGTTATCTATTAGACTAGTTATCTATTAGTCTAGTTATCTATTAGTCTAGTTATCTATTAGACTAGTTATCTATTAGACTAGTTATCTATTAGTCTAGTTATCTATTAGACTAGTTATCTATTAGACTAGTTATCTATTAGACTAGTTATCTATTAGTCTAGTTATCTATTAGACTAGTTATCTATTAGACTAGTTTTCTATTAGACTAGTTATCTATTAGACTAGTTATCTATTAGACTAGTTATCTATTAGACTAGTTATCTATTAGACTAGTTATCTATTAGTCTAGTTATCTATTAGACTAGTTATCTATTAGACTAGTTATCTATTAGACTAGTTATCTATTAGACTAGTTATCTATTAGACTAGTTATCTATTAGACTAGTTATCTATTAGACTAGTTATCTATTAGACTAGTTATCTATTAGACTAGTTATCTATTAGTCTAGTTATCTATTAGACTAGTTATCTATTAGACTAGTTATCTATTAGACTAGTTATCTATTAGACTAGTTATCTATTAGACTAGTTATCTATTAGTCTAGTTATCTATTAGACTAGTTATCTATTAGACTAGTTATCTATTAGACTAGTTATCTATTAGACTAGTTATCTATTAGTCTAGTTATCTATTAGTCTAGTTATCTATTAGTCTAGTTATCTATTAGTCTAGTTATCTATTAGTCTAGTTATCTATTAGTCTAGTTATCTATTAGTCTAGTTATCTATTAGTCTAGTTATCTATTAGTCTAGTTATCTATTAGACTAGTTATCTATTAGACTAGTTATCTATTAGTCTAGTTATCTATTAGACTAGTTATCTATTAGTCTAGTTATCTATTAGACTAGTTATCTATTAGTCTAGTTATCTATTAGTCTAGTTATCTATTAGTCTAGTTATCTATTAGTCTAGTTATCTATTAGTCTAGTTATCTATTAGTCTAGTTATCTATTAGTCTAGTTATCTATTAGACTAGTTATCTATTAGACTAGTTATCTATTAGTCTAGTTATCTATTAGACTAGTTATCTATTAGTCTAGTTATCTATTAGACTAACTACTGCTCTACTGTGGCTCTCTCCTACCCTCAAAAGTTACAGTTTTAAATAGATTTCACACAAGTAAAAAAAAAAAAGTCAAGTACCCCCATCACGCCAAGTGGCGGCGTATAGGGAATATGGTGTTAGTGACCATAAATTTTACAGACCTTCGGCATATGATTTTTGGGGTAATGTGGTCGGTATTACGCCCGCGCCCGCGTATTAGGCTGGGTGAACCCGAAAGCCGTAGGTTGAGATCGAACCCTAGCACTTGTCCTTTGTAGTCCAGTTCACTAACCACTGAGCTATCGCGGCTCCCTAGATTTCACACAAGATCAATAATTAAATATCAAACCATATTGTTGCTGGAAAATTTTTCATCAATATTTTTAGATGATTTTTTTCTACTCAGGGTGTCCCTGACTTAGATGTATTGTCATCAGGACTTCAGCAGATGTGGGCTTTATCCAAGGAGATGGATGCTAATCAGACACAGCAGTCTCTTGGCAGATATGGTGTAAGTTAAGGCATTTGCATTAATATCAGTTTCATAATTTAAATTGTTCAGATTGTTGTTTATTTGCAAAAAGTAAAGTAATAATGCCACAGCACTTTTTTTTAAAAACTCATCCAGCTTCAAAATTGTTAAACACTAGGATTAATAAAACTCCAAAATATTTGTCAAATGAACTAAAGAAATATTTTGTCAATTAGTCAATATAATTTATTTTGTTTTGTTTTATTTAGGTTTAGTTTCCACTATAGTAACTACCCCACTGCCTTGTGGGTGAGACTTTAAGTCATAGGCTATCGGAGCCAACTGTAAACAACCCAACGGAAGGCAACAGAAAATCACCATTGTAATTTTTTTGTACAGACATGAATCACCACAATAATAGAATTCACATATTACTAAGAATCATCATGTGAAGAGTGCAAAACAAAATCAGTCCAGAAATTAGTGATGAACAGTGTAGTTTTGTTGGAGGTAAAGGAATGAACATTGCCATATACATCATACAATTTTTAGTAGAAAGAGCCAAAGAGGTGAAAACAGATCTATACCTATGTTTCATAGATTATTCCAAAGCATTTGACAAAGTAAAGCACCAAGAAATAATCAAAATTTTAGAAGGCATAAACGTAGACATAAAAGATCTAAGAATAATAAAGAACATGTACTGACAATGCCACACTGGCCATAAGAACTGGAAATTAATTGGGAATGTTTCAACAAATAAAACAGGGTGTTAGACAAGGTTGTGTGTTGTCACCAGATTTGTTTAATATTTATAGTGAAATTATTTTAAGATCCATAAGGGGCATGCCTGGAATAACAATTGGAGGTCATAATATAAATAATCTAAGGTATGCTGATGATACAGTCTTAATCACTAAGATTGAAAATGAGTTACAAGAAATGTTAGACATTATAGTGAAAGAAAGCAAAAATAAAGCACTGAGCCTGAATAGCAAAAAGACAGATGTAATAGTAACAACAAAGAAAAAGACATCACCACAATGCACAATAAAGACAAGTGGAACAATATTAAAACAGGTAACTGAATTTAAATATCTGGAAACATTTTTAACCTCAGATGGTACATGTACAACAGAGGTAAGATGCAGAATGGCTCAGGCAAAAGCAGCTTTCCAAAAAATGAGGAAGATACTATGCAATCCATTTTTGGCAATAGAAACAAGAAAAAGAGTTCTTAAATGTTATGTAGAGTCAGTCTTAACATATGGATGTAAATCATAGACAATAGGACAACAAACAAGAAAATCACTGGAGTCTGTAGAAATGTGGTTTTACATAAGAATGTTGAGAATACCATGGACAGTTAAGAAGAGTAATGAAAATGTTCTGAAAGTGGCCAAAGCAAAAAGAGAGCTAATTTCCAATATTAGGAAGAAACGATCATCATTTTTTGGCCATGTAATGAAAAGACGATTGGAGGCCACAGAGATGGGATTTCTCAGAAGAATGTTGAAAGTTCCCTGGACAGCTAAAAAGACCAATGAGGAAGTTCTCAAAGAGGCCAACACAAAAAGGGAGCTCTTAAAAAACATCAGAAAGAAGCAATCAACATTTTTCGGGCACATCATGAGAAGAGGAAAGTTGGAATACTTGGTGACAACTGGCAAAATAAAAGGAAAGAGAGATCGCAGGTGACAAAGAGAGAAAATACTGGATAGCTTGGTGTCATGGCATGGAAAACAGTCAACAACAGAACTGATACGATGCACTGTGGATAGAAGATTGTGGAGGGACATGATCACCTACGCCAACCGGTATGGCACATGATGATGAATGAGAAGGGAACCGTTGGAATATATTGTGACAAGTGGGAAAATAGAAGGACGAAGAGAAAAATTACCAGACAGCTTAAGAGAATGGCTTGGCAGAAGGTCAACAACAGAAATGATAAATAACTGTCGAGATCGAGAGTTGTGGAGAAACACTATCACCTACGACAGTAGGCACGGTACTTAATGAATGAATGATGATTAGTAACTAAAGTTATCTGCACTTGATGAAAAAATGTGCTATCTATCATAATGTCTATTCATCAGACTCCGGGCCTTCCTTGTGCTCAGAAGCCATTTCATTGATTGTTGTAGGATATGACTAACTCAGATATGCACGCACAAAGATATGACACATGACTAACACAGATACACACTAAGATATCAGATATGACTAAACACAGACACACACAAAGATTTTGTTATTTGGTTATGGAAGGCCCCGGTATCACTGCAAACGAATTAAAATTCATAATTGCTCAACCGCCCGTGCCAGCGCAATCATCCGAATTAATTTTCCCCATCGTAGCAGTCTCAGCACACGTCAAAAGACATAAGGCGAAACCGCGCAGAAAGTGCACACAGCCAACTGTTCCCTGTCATACGATATCATCATTCATCGTAAACAATTGGAATATAGAAACATGATCAAAACGGATGAGACACACAGCTCACGGTGTGCACAGATCACTTAACTCAGTAGCTCCTGCAACAAGCCGGACTTGGAATATAAGGAAACTGCAACAAGGAACACTTTTCATGCATAGCCTTCAGTTGTTCCTGCCGCCTATCCACAATATACCGGAAGTTCACGTCCTCTTGAAAATAATGATCGTCATATTTTTAAAAAAAAAATGTATAGCGCTTGATGATGTTAGGCCATCGTTGTTGGCTCCAATTCCGAACATTTAGACACACAGTTAGTCGTCAGATTATCCCCGTCGCATATCAAACAACAGACCGCAAGATTAGTGTACAGCTGGTCTAGGGATTTATGATGAGCCATTACGATGACATAGCACACAAAAATGTCGCACACACAATTTGAATAGTCTAAGTTTTGTGTTTGTGCTGATGAGTTTTGATTTCCACAACTTTTCAAGGCTTCTGAAAAACATTGCTGCTTTAGCTATTCTGATTCTAATTTCTTTACTTAAACTCTAAACTTAAACTTATAGAACAGTTGATCAGAGGTTTAACAAGCCGCTATCGTAAAAACGCTTTTGTTAATAAAATGTAAACTCCATCATACCTTACATATATTTTTTGGATGAACTTGTACATCAGACCAAAAAACCCATTGCAAATGAAAAAAAAAAGCACTTGTCAATTTTAAGTGTTAATTTATAATAATAATAAATATTAATGATATTAAATATTATTAATAATGTTAGATATTATTAATAATATTAAATATTATTAATACTATTATTAAAATATTAACTCTTAGAAGTCCTTGGTTTTTTAAAAATATTTTGGGATATTTCAAGTTCCTTTTTGTGAACATCACCGAAGTCAATCAATCTTGTTGCTGAAAAGGGGATTGGATGAGCTTTTGTTTAGTGTTAATGTTTTTGAAATTAGAATGTGTTTACTTCATAATGTTACCTAATTTCTTTGTTACTAAAAATAAACACTGATCTAAAAAATACAACATAAATAGTTACCAAGGAGGAAAAAAAAGTATGAAGATTATTATTATGAAAATCTTTAATACAGTCATTTACAACATTAATTTTTACATAAATTAATGAAAATAAATTGTAAAATTTTTTTTTAATAAGTTAGTAGTACATATTTTTAAAAAGACATGTAAAATTGACAAATTATAGTCAAATTGCTTTCTATGTTATAGGGACAGATTCTCAACAATACATCTAATGTTAGAAAGGAAGGATACCATAAGTCATTTGAAAAGAAATCATTTTATGTGTTTTATATATATATATATATATATATATTATAGAATTGTTTATTAAATAAGGTCACCAAGGATACCATCACACTACAATATATATGGAAACAAACGTGTAGACAAACTAGCAAAGGAGGGAGCAAGATTGCCACAAGAGAACCATCTGGTCAGTTACGATGAAGCCAAATCCATCATCAAAGGCCAGTATCATGAAAAATGGAAACAAGAACACCCAAAGTATAACGAGAGGGACAGATACCTCCAACTATCAAGAAGAGATCGTCATCATACTTCGCCTACGCACTGGCCACAACAGAATGAGAAACCACATGTTCACCAAACTCAAAATAGGAACTACCAGCCAGTGCCACTGTACCCTGGATGACAACAAAACATGTTCTACAGGATTGCTCCCCAGTACACAGACATGAGAAGGACAATATGACTCACACCCACCTTCCTGGAAGAGAAACTATAAGAGGCAACCAAATCACTTAAACAGACAGCTGCTTTCATAAGAAATTCCGGAGTCCTAGTCTAAATGAGCCATGATCGCAGCAGAAGAAGAAGAAAATAAGATAAATACTTGGTTGCGTTCATACAAGTGCGCAAACTTACACACTTTCACACACAAAACTAAACATGCAAAAACTGCTGGCTAGGAAAGCATTTGCATCAGTTATCATTCATATTATGACTTGCAGGAAGACAGTTTATCTTGCTGCTGAAGGAGAAATGCTTATTGCATGCCTGATATATAATTGCACTTCTTATTTCTATTTATTTTTGGTTTGGTAGCAGAAAAAACAATTTAGTGACAGATCAGATATGGCTGGAACAACCTGATGGTAGTCATTTATTTTCTTTACAAACTCAAACAATGGGACAGTAATAGTTTTATCTATACCAGCAAGCTCCTTTATGAGTTCCTTAGTGAACTGAAGCTGTCATATTTCTTATTCTTAAGCCGTGCCAAAACTGTATATCCGAATGCATTTTTTTTTCTTGAAATAATATACAAACATTAACCCTAGCTATATCTATAAAATTATAAAGTAAAGTTTCCCAACAGTTATTAGTTTTCCCATGGGATTTGTATTTAGAAATTTATTGATCAGACCTATTTTCTCCTCCCACAAACATATAATCACTGACAACAACCAGCATGTCAACATTTATTTCTTCAGATACTATTGCATTTTGTGCTACACATGCATGATGTTATAGAATTTAAAGATTTGATCATAATGGTATTCATATTAACAGTTTTATTATCCTTCTACTGAATAATCTTCTAACCTATCTCATATGACAAAATGGTACCACATGCTGTTTTTCATCATCATCGAGTGCGTCTCCGCAACGAAGGTTGGCTACCATGGAGCGTCATTCTGCTTTGTCTCTTGCTTTGATGGTGCAGGTTGTCATAGGCTGATTTGTCCATCTTTTGATGTTACTCGTCCATGTTAGTCTTGGTTTGCCTCTGCCTCTTTTACTTTGTATTTTCCCCTCCAGGATTACTTTTAGTAGGCTGTTGTGTCTTTTAACATGGCCCAAAAATCACATTTGTCTTGTTTGAGTTGTGCTTAGTAGTTCTCTTTTCATTTTTAGTTGTTTTAAGATTTCGTTGTTTGTTTTCTTTTCCTTCCATCCAATTCTACCTATTCTTCTATATATCTACGTTTCAAAGGCTTCAATTCTCTGTTCTGTTTTCTTGTCTAATGTCCATGCTTCTGCACCATATAGGAATATTGAGAAGATGTAACATTTTGCTATTCTTAGTTTTAGCCCTGGTGTTATTTGTTTTGATGTTAGTATGTTCTTCATGACATTAAAATTACTTTTTGCCATTCCTATTCTTTTGTTTATTTCAGTCATACATTTTCCATCACTGGTTATAGTATGTCCAAGGTAGTTGTAGTTCTGAACTGTCTTCATGTCTATTCCTTCAATTTTGATATCCACTTGTGGGTTTTGAGTATTTTCTTTGTTTATGATCATAGTTTTAGTCTTTTTTTATATTCATATCTAGTCCATATTTTTTGCTTGTTTATTTCATTAAGTAATTGTTGTAGATCTTTAGGATTTTCTGCTAGTAGTACAGTATCGTTAGCATATCTTAGGTTATTGATTATCTTTCCATTATTTTGTAGGCCTGGCATCTCTATGATGTTTTTAAAGATTTGCTCAGTGTATAGATTGAACAAGCTTGGTGATAGGATGCATCCCTGTCTTACTCCTCTTTTTATATCAATGGGTGTAGAGTTCACTTTGTTATATTTTATTATTGCTGTTTGCTCCCAGTATAGATTACATATTAATCGTATGTCCATGTCATCTAGATGTATCTCTTTTAGGAATTCTATAAGTTGTTTGTGGTGTTCTCTATCAAAAGCTTTGGTGTAGTCTATGAAGCAGGCATGTATTGGTTTGTTTACCTCTGTGTACTTTTCGATTAATGTTCTAATGCAGAATATGGCTTCTTTTGTCCCGCTATTTTTCCTAAATCCAAATTGCTGCTCATCTAATCCAGTATTGATTTTATTCTGAATCCTTCCTTGTATAACTTTTAGCAAGATTTTTGTAACATGACTCATTAGGCTTATTGTTCTAAAGTCACTGCATTCAGCTGCACCATTCTTTTTAGGCAGTGCAATGAAAGTTGATGTTTTTAGTTCATTTGGTATGTATCCTGTGTGGTATATGTCATTGCATATGTCTGTAATCACTTCAGTGCCAAAATCTTCTAGTGCCTGTATCATCTCTATCTGTATACTGTCAGGTCCTGCTGCTTTTCCCTTTTTCATTGTTTTTATAGCTTTTTCCACCTCAGATTTTAAGATTTTATAGCCTGATGTACATTTTATAACTGGTTTCTTGTCCCTTTGATCCTGAAATAGTTCTGTTATATATTCCTGCCATCTAGCTATAATATCTTTATTGTCTGTAAGCATTTTTCCATATTGTCAGCTATATGCTGATTTTACTTTTTAATAAATTTATAAATATATTTAAAAAATAATAAAAGTATAATAATTATCCATAAACATTTTATATCTCTAACAGAAGGTTTTACATAATTTCATAACAATGTCAGATCTCTAAACTTGTGAAGAGGAGCTGAATCTTTCCCTGTGTATACTTCAAAGTTATATGTATATCCAGTTACTGTATTTATGATCTGCTGCTACCCACACTTGCATTCTCCATTTTGTTGGTTTATCCTTGATGTACTATCTAAATGTCCATCTGCATAGAGTGACACTTCTGAGTCACATGAACAAGTGGTTGAATGTTGAGAGCTTTGTTGATAAACAAATAAATAAGCATTTGTTCATGACTAAATCAATATTTATGTAGTAACAAAAGTTACTAACTGTATTCTGTGAGATAGCAAAAGCATTACTGGATAAAAGATATGTAAATGAACTCTTCTTTAAAATGTATTGTAACTATAAATTGTCTGGTTTACCATTGTTAACATTGTTAAAAAAAACGGGCTTCCTTATTGAACTGTTTCAAACATTTCCATAGCAGCTGTTACTAGGGGAAGAAAAAGAAAATAATTAAATAAAGCACATATTAAACATAGAGATGCCAGGCCTACAAATTAATGGAAAGATAATCAATAACCTAAGATATGCTAACGATACTGTACTGCCAGCAGAAAATCCTAAAGATGTACAATTACTTAATGAAATAAACATGACAAGCAAACAATATGGACTAGATATGAATATCAAAAAGACTAAAACTATGATCATAAACAAAGAAAATACTCAAAACCCACAAGTGGATATCAAAATAGAAGGAATAGACCTGGAGACAGTTCAGAACTACAACTACCTTGGACATACTATAACCAGTGATGGAAAATGTATGACTGAAATAAACAAAAGAATAGGAATGGCAAAAAGTAATTTTAATGTCATGAAGAACATGTTACATCTTCTCAATATTCCTATATGGTGCAGAAACATGGACATTAGACAAGAAAACAGAACAGAGAATTGAAGCCTTTGAAATGTAGATATATAGAAGAATAGGTAGAATTGGATGGAAGGAAAAGAAAACAAACAACGAAATCTTAAAACAACTAAAAATGAAAAGAGAACTACTAAGCACAATTCAAACAAGACAAATACAATTTTTGGGCTATTTTAAAAGATACAACAGCCTACTAAAAGTAATCCTGGAGGGAAAAATACAAGGTAAAAGAGGCAGCGGCAGACCAAGACTAACATGGACGAGTAACATCAAAAGATGGACAAATCAGCCTATGACAACCTGCACCATCAAAGCAAGAGACAAAGCAGAATGGCGCTCCATGGTAGCCAACCTTCGTTGCGGAGAAGGCACTCGATGATGATGATGAGTTTCAATTAATAAATCATCATCATCAAGTACCGGGCCTGCTGGCGTAGGTGATCATTTTTATGCTGCATGCTGGTGATTATTGTTACACAATTACAAAACGTATTTATTGGGGACCCGTGGTATTGACAAGTTTGAAAACCGCTGCTGTAGACCACCTAGTTGCCCCTTCCCAACTCTAAAATGTGAGTAATTCAACATTGTGCTATTCTATTTTCTCCATTTCAATTTTATAGTATTTCAGATCTTAGTTATCATGTCTCTTTTATGTCATGTTACTTTTTGTTTTTAGGTCTCTGTATTAATTATCATTGTGTTTTTCATAAACTTCATTATTCCTGTTCTATAATATAAATGTCTGCTAATATTCAGCAATGCTGTAATAGTCCTTTCTGTCTTAAAGTTTATTGAATTCTCTGAATTAATCTTTTTTTCTTACAGAAATGACTCACTTAAGTAACAACAAATTGTATCTTTACAGGTAGATAGCTGCTACGACATTAATTTGTTGTCCTACTCATGATTTCTCTTGAACTGATCATCCTCAGATGCAGTATCTGCAAGCTTTGTCCATGTTATAATTTATTTTCAAAATTGTAAAGCAATAAGAAAAAGAAAATAAAAGAAAATTACAAATTGGTGTTTTATTTATTTTTCTGTTTGCATTATATATATATATATATATATATATATATATATATATATATATATATATATATATATATATATATATATATATATATATATATAATTATTAAATATTCCTTGAATATTATTTGAGTATTTTTTTAATCGACTTGCTTCTCTCTAATGTGATTTTGCGTTGTGTTTCTTTGTAATGTTAATATTATTAGGTGACTTTCTTACACATGCCTTGAATTAATCTTCATTCTTTCAACTTGGAATATTGACAAATGCTATAGATGAGAAAGATGTGGTCATCTATACAGACGGATCTGTAATACGACACCAAAGGAGTGCGTGGGCATTTCCAGCACTCTTTGCAGGCAGAATAGTCAAGAAAGACAGTGGTGCACACATTATGACCATGAGTAGCATGCCGATGGAGGTGATGGCAGTGACCAAGGCATTCATCTGGTTAGAGTCACAAGACTACACCCGCGAATGTATACTGAGTGATTTGATGAGCAAGAAAAAGAAGAAAAGTGGAGGCTGGATCTGTACGCATGTAATGGGTAGAGTCATTGCAAAAGTCAAAAATACGTAAGATCACCTTTGTCTACGTCCCTGGACAAGCGGGAGTACAGGAAAATGAAAAGAGCGGACAGGTTGGCTAGCTGCACTATTGTTAAGGACGGTCAACCAATGGATCGAACGGACATCATCAATGCCCTCCGGGAAGTAGGAAGGACACAGGACTTTGACAATCATGAGTTCATGTCATTCCTTTGGATGAAAGAGATGGGAGTTAAGATAGGCACAGCCAGAAACGAGAAACTTAGTGGGCGCATAAGAAAACTAATCAACCAACATAGAACTGGAGTCGTCAGTCACTGGACACTTCGAGACTTGCTGAGGAGGGGATCTGAGCACCTATGGACATGTTCAGAGTACAAAGATGATGACCCGCTAATAACTCAATAACTCAGGTGTACTACCACACCAAAGCGTGTTTATCACAAAATATTTACAGTTGTATAGTTTCACCTTGAATACATAATTCTTGCATGCTCAAAGTATATTTTTATTCTAGGTTACAGTCATGTTAACCTTACTTTGTGGCGTGGACAACCACTTAATCACACAATCTTATAAGTATATAATGTCACACAAATCCTAAAAAGTTAATAATATCACATAAATCCTAGAAATGGCTTAATATCCCACAGATATGTCTTGGGTATCTCTACTCACATCCAAGGGGACCCTATGATCTGTTAAGCTTTTCACCTTTCTCAGTATTTTTAGATCGCATGAGTCTCTCAGCATATTTCTATCTGAGCATTTCGTTTCTTCTAAGTGTTCTTTCTAAGCGTTCTCGTTTCTGAGCTTCCTCCTCTCTATGCATTCTTTCTAAGTGTTCTCACTTAGTGCCTTCATCAGTTCATCTGCTCATCTCTCTGAGTGTTCCGCTTCTTTTGAGTGTCCTTTCTAAGTGTTCTCACTTAGTGCCTTCATCAGTTCATCTGCTCATCTCTCTGAGTGTTCCGCTTCTTCTGAGTGTCCTTTCTAAGTGTTCTTGTTTCTGAGCTTTCTGCTCTCTGAGCGTTCTTTCTAAGTGTCCTCCTAGCTTAGTGCCAGTTTGGCATCTATCTCTCTAAGCTTTCTGTCTCTCTAGTCTGACTTAGCTTCATGCCCTTCTGGCGACTGTCTCGGCTCATCTCTAAGTGCTAAGTGAGAGTGCCGATTCTTCTACCTTTCATCTCCCTGTGGAGCATAGGTCTTCACCAAACACTTTCCAAGCTGTTCTGTTTCTTACCATTATTTTAAGATCGTTCCATGGCTTCCCTCTATCATCATCTTCATTTCTGCTTCTATCTGTCTTCTCCAAGAATTCTTTGGTCTTCCTCTTTATATTTTTCTCTGGGGATTCCAAAAAAGGGCCTGTTGTATAATACTCTCAATTGGCTTCCGCAGTGTGTGTCCTATCCTATCCAGTGCCGTCGTCTTCGCTGTATCTCTTTATCCACTGGTATTATACTGGTACATTTCCATAATTCTATGTTAGTAATTTTGCCCTGCCATTTCCATCCTTTTATTCTGCGCAAGCATCCATTAGTGAAAGTCTGTATCTTGATGATTGTCATTTTAGTTGTTCTCCATGTTTCACAGCCATATAATAAGATTGACTTAACATTGGAGTTGACAATTTTTATTTTTGTATTTAACCTAATTTCTTTGGACTTCCATATGTTTCCCAGTTCAACAAATGCACCACTTGCTTTTGATATCCTTATTTTGGTATCACTTTCTGTTCCTCCCTCTTTGTCTATATTACTGCCCAGATATATGTAAGGTTGTACGTCTAGTAGAGGTATTTCTCCTATTTTTATTTGTTTATTGCCAACTACATCAATTCTCATAATTTTTGTCTTATCTCTATTTATTTTTAACCCCATATGTTGTGATCTCTCATCAAGTATGCTCATTTTATCTTGCATCTATTGATGGTTGTGCGATAGGAGAGCTATATCTTCAGCAAAGTCTAAATCATCAAGCTGCTTGGTCAGTGACCGATGGATTCCATTTCTGTTGTTTTGAGATATTTTCATAATCTAATCTAAGGTCAGTAGAAAGAGAAATGGAGACAGAAGGTATCCCTGCCTTACTCCTGTTCTTATTTCAAATGCTTCTGTAAGCTGTCCTTCATGCACCACACTACATTTCGTTCCTTCATACATTGTTTTTATCAGGTTAATAAACTTTATGGAGTTTCCGTAATGACTCAGCAACTTCCAAAGCATTCCTCTGTCTAAACTATCAAATGCCTTTTCGTAATCTATGAATCCAGTACAAAGTGGGGACTGTAGTTCTAAACTTTGTTCAACTATTATACATAGGGTAGTTATTTGATCAGCACATGATCTGTTCTTCCTAAAACCTGCTTGTTCATCTCACAAACGTTTCTCTGTGGCCTCTTTTAGTCTCTCCAGAATGATTCTGCTTAATATTTTTCCTAGCACTGATAGTAGCATAATTCCCCTATAATTTGTGCATTCCTGTAAAACTTCTTTTCTTTGGTAGTTTGATCATATAACCTTCTTTCCAGTCTTTAGGCATCTCCTCCCTCTCCAAAATTTTATCTAACAGATTATGTAACATCTTGGTAGAGGTGTTAATATCTGCTTTGATGGCTTCTGAAGGAATTTCATCTGGTCCTGTGGCTTTAACATTTTTTAAAAGCTCGATGGCTTTCATTATTCCTTGCTTGATTTTCCATAGTTAATGTGTAATTCTTCTTCTGCTGGTAGTATATCTTGAGGGTTATTTCAGCTGGGTCTGTTCTAAAGTTCTTCAAAGAGCTCTTCCCATCTTTCCATTTGTTCCCTTATATTACTAAGCAGATTTACTTTCTTATCTTTAATAAAGGTATTGATCTGTTTGTATTTTACACTTAATTTCTTTGTTCTATTGGACAGTTCTATCATATTCCCTTTATAGGAATCATGAAAAAGGCACCCAATCAGACATAGAAAGAAAACACGTAGCAGAAAAACACATACACAATACCTACCCATAGGACTCTTGGTCCCACATATACACAGATGGCTCTGCTACAAATGCCACTAGAAACGGAGGGGGTGGTGTGTTGACGCTGAATAACCAGGACGAGATCACCAAGTCAATAGCTACTGGGAAATTCTCAAGCAACTTTGAAGCAGAAACTGAGGCCCTCAGAGATGCTGCAACACTGGCTACTCAACACAAAAATAACATGCACAATAAATTGGTGATTCTGACTGATGCTCTGTCAGTACTATCAGCTCTAAAAATCCCCAAGAACAGTGAACTAGATGACTTGAGAACAACCCTGGACCAACTATGCAATAACTTCCAGTGAGTAGTCATTCATTCAGTGGATACTATCACACTGTAATATGCACGGGAACGAACGTGCAGACAAATTAGCTAAAGAGGGAGGGAGATTACCATAAGAGAACCATCCGCTCAGTTATAATGAATCCAAATTCATCCTCATAGGTCAGTACTATAAAAAATGGAAACGAGAACACCCAAAGCATAATGAGAGGGACGGATGCCATCAACTATCAAGGAGGGATCAAGTCATCATACTTCGCCTACGCACTGGCCACAATAGAATGAGGAATCATATGTTCACCAAATTCAAAATAGGTACAACCAGCCTATGCCACTGTACACTGGACAATATGACTACAAAACATGTTCTACAGCAGGGATGGCCAATTATAAAAATTATAGGCGCCCGTGACGTCCTTTTTGTGGCCCGCGGCGGATAAAAAATAAAATCAGGTTGCATTGAGCAAAATGTCCTGGGTAAAATTGATTTAAAGTTTGTTACATTAACTTCTACCGTGGGGAAAGCTAACTCAAATATTCCCTAGTAGACCTATGTTTAAAACTCGGAACACTCTAGTAGTTAGTTTAACGTGGACTTCCCGTCATTCCCGGCCCATCCTTTTTTTTTTCCTTTTGATCATCCTGCGACCGACTTAAACAAAGGAAGAAGCCAACGAATGGTTCTAGAGTCGACTCTCGGTTCGGCGAGTTCAAACAGTTTCCGCCAAGAAATACTGTCAGTTACCCACCTCCTCCACCCCAACACATTCACCTCACACTTATTTTACTTTCAGTTTCTTTCTCTCCAAACCTCTTTTCATCAGTCAAAATTATATATCCGATCTGATCATTCTGATTTTGTCGAGTTACAGTGAACAGTTCCATTTTAACAGGAAACAGTGCTATTGTTGTAATCTGTGTTTTCATTGTCTGTTGCTTCGGTCGTGGTATAATATGAACAATAAGCGTCAATTAAATGAAAAAATCATATTTTTTCATGAGAAATGGGAACATGATTTTTTATTTATCAACAATAAGGATAGCAAACCGCAGTGCCTTGTGTGTTTGCAAGTGTTGTCTGTAAATAAAGAGTATAATCTTAAACGGCATTACACACAGCATCACGCCGCTAAATACAAGGACTACATTGGTACAATACGTTCTACACTTGAGTGCGATTTGAAGAAAAAGGTTAGTGCTCAGAAATCTGTTTTTACTACATTAACAACAAAACAAACAAGTTCCTTAATGGCATCGTTTGTTGTAAGCGCAGAGATAGCGAAATAAAAAAAATCATTATGTGACGGTGACTTCGTAAAGCGTTGTTCTATTAACATGGCGCGTGCATTTGGGGAAGAAAAAATTACCAGTCATTTTGAGAGCGTTCCACTATCACAACAGTCACTAGAAGGGCTACTAGCTTTAGATTCTTTGCATAATACGACCAAAGGTCAAGACATTTATAACTCAGTTATGAAAGTTGTTAACGGTATTGGTGACATAAACAGACTTTCAGCAATAGTGACAGATGGCGCTAAGTCAATGTGTGGTACTCAAACAGGTCTAGTGGGATTATTAAGGAAGGCTGGAATCCATTGTCCAGCATTACACTGCATTATACACCAGGAGGCGCTGTGTGGCAAGATTCTAGACGTGGAGGATGTTATGAAAACTGTAATAAAGTATGTGAATTTAACAAAAGGCAGGAATCGTTCTTTGACACACCGACAGTTTATAAATTTTCTATCAGAAGTTGAGGCGGAATATGGCGATTTGGTGCTCTACACACAAGTATGCTGGCTAAGCAGAGGGAATTGTTTGAGGCAGTTTTTTGCTTTGAGAAATGAGATAAAGCAGTTTTTAGAGAAACATGATACCAACAAAGAACTGATCAGAAAAATGTCTGATCCACATTTTAACAGTGTATTGGCCTTTTTAACTGATATCACCCAGCACATGAATGAACTCAACGTGAAGCTACAGGGACGTTCCCAAACAGTCTCAGATTTGGTAGGACACCTAGATGGATTTATAAGTCAACTAAAAGTTTTTAGATTTACCCTGGTCAAAGAAAACTTCATTCATTTTCCTTCGTGCAAAGAATTGATTGAGGAGCGCAGTGAAACTGATTTCAAATTTTCTGTATTAATGTTAGACAAACTATTGGAGCAATTCAATGAACGATTTTCTGACTTCAGTGGTACACGACCAGAACTGGCATTGTTTAACAACCCTATGAAGTATGACATTTTCCAACAACATGACACTTTTCAGTTGGAGTTATGTAACCTCCAAAGTGACCCCCTTTTCCAATCAAGGATGGAGATAGGAGTTGACTTTTGGAAACTTGTGCCACATGAAAAATATCCCGCATTGAGCGATTTCAGTTTGAAAATTACTTTTATGTTCGGAAGCACATATATATGTGAATGCGTTTTTTCAACAATGAAGGAGATTAAATCGTCACAAAGAAACCGACTCACTGATGGCCACCTTCAGGATTTATTACGAATATCATCATCTTTACACATTGACTTTGATGAACTTGTTGCTGCACATGAACGTCCCCATTGTTCTCATTAAGGTTTGTTACATGTCAACTTTAAAATGACCTAACTAAAACATGTTTGTTAAACAATATAAATAGCAAATTTTATTAATTTTTATAAATCAACTAGACGTTTTTAACTCTGTTGCAATAAAATGATTTATGTAAGCAAATAATGCCGATAAATAACAAAAATATTACC
Source organism: Megaustenia siamemsis (assembly GCA_032433765.1). Taxonomy (NCBI): domain Eukaryota; kingdom Metazoa; phylum Mollusca; class Gastropoda; order Stylommatophora; family Ariophantidae; genus Megaustenia; species Megaustenia siamemsis. The sequence continues at coordinate 22,669,999 of JAVIAB010000091.1, read as the reverse complement.
TTAAAACAAATGCCAAGTTTATTTGTATTGATGTTGTTATGTGTGTGACCCGCCACAAAAAAAAAATAATAAAAAGTGGCCCGCCATTTGAAAGAAATTGGCCATCCCTGTTCTACAGGATTGCCTCCCAGTACACAGACCTGAGAAGAGCAATGTGGTCCACACCCACCTCCCTGGAAGAGAAACTATATGGGGCAATCGAATCGCTTAAACAGACAGCTAACTTCCTGAGAGAGTCTGGAATCCTACTCTGATTGAGTATTGATCGCAGAGTGAGAGAGAGAGATATATATATTCCCTTTATTTGCTGCTTCCTCTGCCCCTTTAGCTAGTTCATCTATATATTTCCTCTTATCCCTTTTAATGCATCTTCTTACTTCTTTGTTCACCTCTGTGTAAGCTTCCTGTGTCTTGGCTTTATTACTTCTCATTTTGCTTTTATGTATGTCTGCTTTCTTATTCTTTCTTTCTTTAATTTTATCCAAGGTTTCTGCTGTCATCCATGCCTTTATTCTGGCGTTCTCTTTTCCCCAGCGTTACTTCGCATGTCTTTTTACATATATCCTTTACCTGTTTCCTATGATCTAATATATTTATTGTATTTTCTAGTTGTTGGAGGACTTGGTGGTATTTGTTTGATATTGAGACCGCAAATTTATCCTTGTTCTTTAAGAAACCCTACATTGAAATACTCTCTACCCTTATTCGTTGTAGTATATCTTTTTAGTTTAAGTTTGGCTAGCAGAGATGATGATCTGAAGCCACATCTGTCCTCTATATACTTTTACATACTGTAAGGAGGAATTAATCTTATTATTAATACATATATGTATAAGTCACAGAAGTCATGAATGTTGCCAAAAATAAACAGAACATCAACATAACTATAGAAGGCAGACAACTAAAACAAGTAGAGGAATTCAAATACCTAGGAAGTCTAATGACAAACGATAATTCTCAAACAGCAGAGATTGAATCAAGATGCAACAAAGCTTGTCAAATCATCGGACAGTTATCACCACTATTGTCCAACAAGGAAATAACTCTGGAGGCAAAACGAGCACTATACAATACAATCTTCATCCCAACGCTGTGCTACCAATGGACCCAACCTGGACCCTAGATGCAATATCATCATCATCATGTGCCTTCTCCGCAACGAAGGTTGGCTACCATGGATCGCCATTCTACTCTGTTTCTTGCTTTGATGGTGCAGGCTGTCATAGATTGACTTGTCCATCTTTTGATGTTACTCGTCCATGTTAGTCTTGGTCTGCCTCTGCCTCTTTTACCTTGTATTTTTCCTTCCAATATTACTTTTAGTAGGCTGTTGTGTCTTTTAACATGCCCCAAAAAATTCATTTGTCTTGTCTTGATTGTATTTAGTAGTTCTCTTTTTATTTTCAGTTGTTTTAAAACTTTATCGTTTGTTATCTTTTGTTTCCATCCAATTCTACATATTCTTCTATAAATCCACATTTCAAAGGCTTCAATTTTCTGTTCTGTTTTCTTGTCTAATGTCCATGTTTCTGCACCATACAGGAATATTGAGAAGATGTAACATTTTGCCATTCTTAGTTTCAGCCCTGCTGATATTTGTTTTGTTGTTAGTATATTTTTCATGGCATTAAAATTACTTTTTGCCATACCTATTCTTTTGTTTATTTCAATTTTACATTTTCCATCATTGGTTATAGTATGTCCTCGGTAGTTGTAACTCTGGACTGTCTCCAGATGTATTCCCTCAACTGTGATATTTAATTGTAGGTCTTGAGAATTTTCTTTGTTTATGATCATAGTTTTAGTCAGTTTGCGATTTTTAGATGCAAGAACAATAAGAAAAATAAACTCTACAGAGATGAAATAGGCTACTGTGCGGCGCTGATAAAATGATTTTGCAAAAAAGCACTTCTTGGTTATAGGACAGTAAGTGTCCCTGGATTTCACTGTTTCTACAATAGATGCCACCTTGGACAGGCCATCCTTGTGCGAAACAACATGGTGGCACGTGAGGTTGATATATCTGCTGGGGACAGTGAAGAATTGTCCGCTGCCTGCCCGTGCGCTTCCGGAGCCCGAAAGGGGAGTAAAGAATTGTGACGCTGTTCCCTGCAAGGCGTGTCCGTCCGTATGAGGCGACTAAGGAAGTGTGATCATTGGACTGGCTATCCTGTACTGTAAAAATAAAATAAGCCGGAGAAAACTTCACAAACATGGACAAGTCAAAGAAAAAGATAAAAGTAAATCCGCCATCCTGGAAAGATAAAGGCTCTCTGTCTAAGAGATGTATGACACAATCCGGAGAAAGCTGTAAGGAGTCCGGGTCGCCGACTCACCTTTTAACTACCAGGAAATCCTCCAGAATTGGCACCTGTAACGTACATACCCTAAATGAACAAGGGAAAGCTGCACAAGTGGCAGCAGAAATGACAAACTACAAAATATATTCTGGGAATGTGCGAATCAAGATAGCTGAGAACGGAAAGGATAAAACTAAATACAGGAGATTGGTTTTATCATCAGGACATCAGGAACCTGGAGCACAACAAAGTGAACGGGTAGCTATAATGTTATCAAGAAAAGCACAGAAGACACAGATATAATGGGAAGCAGTAGGGCCAAGACTAATAAGCGCAACATTTAAAACAAAAAAAATAAAATAAAAATAAAAATACACATTATCCAATTCTACGCACCAACCAATGATAAGGATGGTTAAAGATTAATTCTATAAACAGTTGCAATGTCAGATAGATGAAAGACGAGCCAAGGATTTTATAATCTTGATAGAAGATCGAAATGCAAAATAGGATCAGACAGCAGAGGCTTGAAGAGATCATGGGAAAACATAGACTTGGAGAAATGAATGAGAATGGAGAGATATACGTGAAATTCTGTTCATTTAATCAAATGAACCTAGGAATATCAATATTCCAACATAAAATAATACATAAAGCTACATAGGTATCACCTGATAATAGAAAGGAGATTCAAACTGACCACATATGTATTAATAATAATTTTAAGTCATCCTTACATGATGTAAAAGTATATAGAGGAGCAGATGTGGTTTCAGATCATCAGCTTCTGCTAGCCAAACTGAAACTTAATGTGAAAATATATACCACAACACATAAGGATAGAAAGTATTTCAATGTAGGGTTTCTTAAAGAACAAAGAACTACAGATAAATTTGCAGTCGCAATATCAAACAAATACCAAGTCCTCCAACAACTAGAAAATACAATATATATATATATATATATATATATAGAAGCTCATTAGAAACAGGTAAAGGATATATGGAAAGAGACATGCGAAGAAACCATAGGGAAAAGAGAACGCCAGAATAAGGCATGAATGACAGCAAAGATCCTGGATAAATTTAAAGAAAGAAAGAATAAGAAATCAGACATATATGAAAGTAAAATGAGAAGCACTAATGCTAACATAAAACTCATGAAACTTACACAGGGGTGAACAGTTAAGTGAGAAGATGTATTGCAAGGAAAAGAGGAAATACATAGATGAACTAACTATTGAGTTATTTGCGGGTCATCATCATTGCACTCCGAACATATCTACATGTACTCAGATCCCCTCCTCAGCAAGTCTCGCAGTGTCCAGCGACTGACGACTACAATTCTGTGTTAGTTGATAAGTCTTCTTATTCGCCCACTAAGTTTCTCATTTCTGGCTGTGCCATCTTAACTCCCATCTCTTTCATCCGCAGGGAGCCTCGATAGCTCAGTGGTTAGTGAACTGGACTATAAAGGACAAGGGTATGGTTCGATCCCAACCGACGGTTTCCGGGTTCACCCAGCCTTTTAATGCGTACCGGATTTTATTTTTCCTGGGAAAGTGAAGCGGCACGGGCGTAATATCGACCACATTACCCCAAAAATCATGTGCCGAAGGTCTGTAAAAGTTATGGTCACTAACACCATATTCCCTATACGCCATTTGGTGTGACGGGAGTACTTTACTTTTTTACTTTTTTTCCGAAGGAGTGACGTGGACTCATGGTTGTCGAAGTACTGTGTCCTCCCCACATCTCGGAGGGTATTGATGATGTCCGCCCGATCCATTGGTTGTCCGTCTTCAACGACAGCGCAGCTAGCCAACATGTCCGCTCTTTCACTTCCCCGTACTCCCGCGTGTCCAGAGACGTAGACAAAAGTGACCTTACATATTTTTTACTTCTGCAATGACTCTTACCCATTGCATGATACAAAGCCCGCCTCCACTTTTCTTATCATGCTCATCGAATTACTCAGTATACAGGCGTGGGTGTAGTCTTGTGAACCAGATGAATGCCCTGGCTACTGCCATCACCTCCCTTGTCATACTACTGGTGGTCATAACGTATGCACCACTATCTTCCTTGACTATTCTGCCTGCCGAACGTGCTGTAAATGCCCATGCACTCCTTTTGTGTCGTATTAAAGATCCGTCTGTATAGATGGCTGATCTTTCTCATCGGTATTATCCCAGATGAGACCGTTGATCTCCGCATTGACTTCCATTGAGTTATGTTCATTACTTTTCCTGTCAAGTGTTACAATACACGAGAACGCCCCCTTGAATGGCGCAGGCACCGGTATCCATTCCTCGCCAGCGTTGATATTGGTAAGCCCACATACATGTTAGATGACATCATCTACTCGGCCCACCCCTGATTTGCCTGTTTTTAGCCTGACACCTTTCCCTGTGGTGTTGAGTCCATAGTGCAATCGATGCTCCTTATCTGAACTTATCTTCAGGTATGCTCGTGCCCCAGATCTTGATCCTGTCATCCATGGTTAGAAAGTCAGGAAGATACCTCATTGCTACACAGGGAGTGTCCCTCGTACATCCCAAGATAATGCGCATAGCTTCATTCTGTATTTTTTTTCCAGCCTGTCAATTTGCGCCGTACTGACAGTAAGAGTTGCCAGAGCCTCGATTGTCATCATTCTGGGCGATGATAAAAAATATAAATTATGTGTTTTGGAACCTTGTAGCCACTGCATGCTACTCCTTTTTTCAGTGAGTGTGCAGTTTGGGACATGCTTATAAAAGAGACCAGTCTCTGTCCTCATTGTATATAAATAAGTGATTCAAATTGCTTGAGAAATTTGTGTAGTTTACTTTCCTTCCTCTGTTTCTTTGAAACTGACCTAATCCTAACGCATACTACTTTATTTACAATTCTGTCACACTTTTTTCGGTTCAACCAGCCCATACTTTGATTGAAGTTGGTATGACCTAGACACTCCGCCAGCTCTTTCCCTTTTCACTAAGGATGGATCCTGAAATCGGGGTATTTTCAGCTTGCTGGAACCGTATATCAAATCACAGTCAATGTTTTCGTAATTAAGTTTCCTAATTTTCATTCTACTCTGCCCGCCAAAAGCCACCACTTGTAAACGCAGACATAATGTTGTTTCTGTCCTTCAAGATTGTATTTAGTGTAAAAAGTAAAAGTAAAGTACCCCCGTCACGCCAAGTGGCGCATAGGGAATATGGTGTTAGTGATCATAGATTTTACAGACCTTCAGCAGGTGATTTTTGGGGTAATGTGGTCGGTATTACGCCCGTGCCGCTTCACTTTCCCAGAAAAAAATCCAGTGCCCATTTAAGGCTGGGTGAACCCGTAAGCCGTCGGTTGGGATCGAACCCTACCCCTTGTCCTTTATAGTCCATTCACTAACCACTGAGCTTTTGCGGCTCCACTGTATTTAGTGTTTTTTTGTGGGAATATCATGTTCCCAGCATATTTGTCCTTTTGATTGTAACTTTTTTCCCACTTTCTCTACCAATATCTCTTTTGTTTCAGGTGATATCTGCTTGTGTTTCTTATCAATTCTGGAAGCCATTGCCAACAACAATTTAATGAGTTGTGAATAGATTTGAACAAGCATGTAGAGAATTATATGTGCACTAAAACTCAGCCTTTATGATGAAAGCATATTTGTCACTGGCTTATCCAATTATAAAAAAAAGTAATTTCTCCAACCGCAGGCCCACTTGTACTTAATGTTTTGATTCCCTGCATGACCTCATCCTCAAACCTTACCTCTCTCATTCATTGCCCCGTGCAAATAGTCCTTACTAGCCATGTTAACTCTCCGTGGCAACATGACATAATTTTTCACTGACAAGCAAAGTACAAACCGTTTATAGTATTTTTTTTTTTCTGGCTAGGAAAATTTCACCCCAAAAAAAGCAATTTGCAGACTGAGAAGTAGCGTTATAAAAGATTTTTAAAATATAGGGTAATGAAAAAAAGTGGGATTTTAAAAATTGACCTTATATGAGGATTCTTGTTATCTCTCTCTCTCTCTCTCTCTCTCTCTGCGATCAGGACTCAGTCAGAGTAGGATTCCAGACTCCCACATGAAGTCAGCTGTCAGGTTAAGTGTGTTGATCGCTCCCACAGACAGAACATCACATTTAGAGTCCGCCAGATCCACTCTGAATGAACACCCGTTAATACGTTGCACTGTGTTCTGCGCCAGTGGCCCAGTGCATCCGATTTCAGCCAGCATTTTTTTCAGGTTTGCTTTCCCTAGCCTTTCATTGTCCCCAATCTTTCTGCAAGGCAGCAGATTGTCTTTTCTGTAGGGGGATTCTGCCCTTTGATGGTCTGCCCTCCCAGGTTTACGAGCACCATCTGCCCGAGTCACTAGAGGTGACTAACACAGTGACACATGACTAACATAGACATGCACATAAAGATATGAGATATGACTGACTTAGACATGCACACCCAAAGATATGACACATACCTAACATAGACATACACACAAAGACATGAGATGTGACTTACATAGTCATGCACACACAAGAATATGAGATGTGCCAAACACAGACATGCACGCACAAAGATATGAGACATGACCAACATAAACATGCACACAAAGATATGAGATATCCCTAAACCAGACACGCACACACAAAGATATGACACATGACCAACACAGACACACACTAAGTTATGAGATATTACTAAACTCAGACGCACACAAAGATAAGAGACATGATCAACACGGACACGCCAAGACATGAGACATGACCATCATGGCTCACACCTAGACATGAGCCATGGCTAGCACACACACACACGCACACAAACACACAAGCCAAGACTTGAGCCATGGCTAGCACAGAAACACACCAAGATATGAGCCATACGGGCCTTATTATAAGTGGATTCTATGGTGCTCCTGGTTTACTCCATTCCATCAACCTTACAAAAACTATCTATAAGATTGTTTAAATGAAAAATGTTTTTTTTTTTTTAATTTAGATTTCAAGTCCGTTAACTTTGAGATCCAAAAATAAGTGTAATAGTCATAGAACCCCCGGTGATATCAAACCTTTACATCGGCAAACAATACAGAGTTTGAAGTTCTGGATTGTTAATTGTGGGATAGTCACTGTAAAAACCACTGAAACATGGGAGCCCACCGATCGACTCGTTTGGGATGCGAGATGATTAAATAGCAATATAGGGTCGAATGCTGATCAAGAGCAGTCATTTATATGTGAGAATACCATACTCTATTTTATTCAGAGTGGAGGGGCTATAGTATTTTAGTTTGAAGTGGTGTTAGTCGGGAAGAGGTAAATTTATAAGCTGGCAGTCATTTACTAAATATGAGGAGCTGGAATTACCGTTTTTTAAAAATCCAATTTATAAAATTGTGTCCGTTCATCTCACCATGATAGTCATGTAGATTTGTTTGGATAACAAGTTTCATATTCTCAAGTAAACATTTTCTCTGCTGCAGGCATGGACTGTTATCAACATGGGACCTTTGCTACTTGGCACAAATCTTTTTATACTTCCATCATCACACTGCCATGCACTTCCACTGGCATGGTGGGCATTTATCCTTGTTGCGTCAAAATACACTATATCATAGTTCCAGCACGTATTTCCCTTAAATCTCGCAAAAACCGGTCTCACGACACAAAAAAGTGAATTTTCTCACATATCACATTTCTACCAGACCGAAATGAGGAACAAGCTCTACGTACAATCTTTCTAAGTATGCTTTGACATTTGTATCATTGTCATTGTTGTCAAAGCTTCTTTTAAGTTACATAGCGTCAAGAATTCCTTTGTTTACATTTTACGCGTTTCATGTACAAAGTAATCTGTGTCGAAACATTCACATTTCCATTATTTCCTATCACTGATGTAGTTCTTGAAACAGGGCTATTTTGCATTTCTTGTCCAGCAAAAAAATTATCTTTTTGAGATACCCATGGCATCCATACACCCCCCCCCCCCCCCCCCCCCGCGCAGATTTGATATTTTATGAAACAGATAACCTCCATCTTAAATAGTCTACAGGCGCCTCAATACAAAGTGAAAATCAACATCAACAAAGCAGAAGTCAAGACTATTGCAAAAGAGAAACAACATCAATATAACATAACATGGATGAGAAACTACTAAAACAAGGGGAGAAATTAAAATATCTAGGAAGTCTCGTGACAAACGGCAATTAGCCGTTTCACAAGCAGCAGAAATAGACTCAAGATGCAACAAAGCTTGTCAAAATCTTCAGACAGCTATTACAACTATTGTCCAACAAGAAAATAACTAGAGGTAAAACGGGAAATCTACATACAAACTTCGTTCCTACTTTGTGCTAGCAGTGCTAGATCTGGACCCTAAACGCAAGATTATCAATAAGATAATAATTTTCCATAAGAAAAATAGCCTCTACCGAGATGAATGCGTTAGACAAATGACAGGGAACAAACAGCCTGAGAAATATAAAAAATGAAGAACTGAGAAAAAAAGCTAGAAATTATTCCCGCCATAGAGTACATAAAGAAACAACAGATAAAATTGTTTGGCCCCGTAATAAGGCAGAAAGACAACACAATGAGCTTACAATAAACGTTGCATGAACACAAGATCCAACGGTCGACCACGAAATGGGTTTGTAGGATATTAGAAACACTAGGAAGCATAACAACAAAAGAGCAAACGACCGCAAATTATATCTACCCTCGACGCTGAAAGGCAAATGAGGAAGGAAAGAAAAAGAAGACAATTTCTTTTCCTCGATCAGCTTCTTTTGAAAAATAATTAAATTGTTTCAGCTCAATCTCTTTAATCGCAGTAAATTTCATTTTCAGAGCTATCACTGCTGCTTCCACACACCATCAGATACCAGTGGTGCATACTGGTTTTGGGGTCTGGTCACTGACATAATAAATGAAGACATGCATTATATTCAATAGGCTAACATGAAGTAATATTTGCTAATTACATCACTACATTTTAAATTACTTACTTATTTATATGTAAACTCTATCCGTCTTGTTTGGGACGAAAATATCTCGATGACTGTCATTTAAAGTATTGTTGGGTTGGTTTCTAAGTTTCTGAAGGAATGATTTCTCAATGGACATTATTGCCAAACCAGATAAGCGTTCTTGTGTCTGAGTTGAGCGACAATAAGATTTTATTCTCTTGAGAGCAGAAAAATTTTTTTCTACAGATGCTGATGCGCATAACGTAGTTATAAACAGGTTAGGAAGTTCCTGTAATCAGACATAGTTTCACTTTCACTTTGTGACGATTCTGATTGGCTAGAGCTAAAAATAACCCATGCAACCGCATTCCTCTAGCGGTAGCTTTCTCCGTATTATTTTGACGGGAATTTTTGAATGTCAATGTCATTAATTCTAAGTCGGAGAGAAGAGAACTTTGCCGCTGCTTATTAGCAGTTTCATGAACTATCTTGAGCAGTTTCGGTTTCATTCACAAACGTTATAGTGGCCATATGAAAACCTTGCTTTAATAAATGCAAATCAAATCAAATAAATCATATTGACCTACGAAATGTGTAATAGAATATTCGAAAATCTGTAATATAATTATGAAAAAAATGTAACAAATTATCATTTCCTTTTGTCTTTCGTTAATATGTTCAGGCTACCAGCGATGTTGCAGGCTTCAGATGTTTGGTTATCTTGTTAACTTGTTGATCTATCTTCTGTGACTTGTTGACTATCTTGTTATTTGTTCTTTCATATCTTGCTACTTTCACATTTCTTATATATATATATATATATATATATATATATATATATATATATATATATATATATATATATATATATATAGACACAAATAACTCGTCATCATAGTTTTCGAACAAATATAAACAGTCTTTATTAATGGCATCCACATGTGGGTTGACAATGGTTTGACAATATGTCTCTGATTCACTCAACAAGTTCAAATTCTCTTATAAATCTGACGTTACTATAGTCCGTTCAGAAATTCATAATCACACCTGAATTAGCTTTGCGTCATAACCGATTGTTATTTTGGTTTCAAATTTTGCATGCAATCTTAGAATATTGATGACGCAAAGATTTTGGTATTTTTTTATTCCACAAACACAATAGATTTTGCACATCAGCGAATTCCTTTGATCTTTTATGACGATATCACACAAGTTGATTCAAATTTTAAAGTTTACAGTAATCGTGTTAAATTTTCCAGTTTACTGCAATTCTTGTCAGAGGCGTATCTACATAGTGCTTAATTGTGGGTGTTGTTCGTTATGTGTATTTGCAAACATGAATTCAATTGGTTACAATTAGTCTTGTCCTTCGGTCACCATTAGACCCCAGGACGTCCTAACTGCAGCTGGAATTGAATTCATCTTAATTTTAATCATTCCGAATCTGACGATTCCAAGAGGTTGATAATCATTACTGGCTGGACAAATAGTTATCCATCTCGTTTCCAGTACTCATGTTCCACCCGCAGCACATGTTCAACACACTTCTTCCAGAACGGAATGTCTATTTTTGAGAGAGACTCGCGTGTCAGAACTTCAACATCACACATTTTAAACGTCCTATTCTGTTCTGCAACTTGTCCTTTGACGTGAGCTCAGACAAGTTCGATTGGATTAAGGTGCGCATGATACGCAGGGAGTCGAAAATAGGTGTGGCCGTATTTCTCAATGATTTTGTCAAAATGGTACACCGTTTTCTTATTCGTTTTCTTCACAAGTTGTAGCAATTCGGGTTTTAAATATGTGTCGTCAAATTTGACATTTTCATTCGCAAGCCATGCCCTAATTTGCTCTTTTGTATTTGATGCAGTAGGCACTTTGTCTTTCTCTGATACGACATTGTGGTATGATGCATTATCCATGACTATGCATGAAGGTCTCTCCAGGATTGGTAAAAGATCGTTCTCCAAACAGTGCCTGAAAATGTTTCCATTCATTTCAGTATGGTAGTCCCTACCGTCGGTACTTTTTGTTTGGAAAATCAAAAGCTGTCGACTTTCCTTTTCCTTCCTTGATTGACATGAGTGCACTCTGAGTCTTGTTTAATCCAACGAGAAAATTACGATTTATTAAGACCAAGCGCGAGTTGCGTTCGTCTCTCTGGGTCATGAATATCACAATATAAATGCCCCATCTTGGATTCCCTAAAAGTGCTGATATAGTAAAACAGTAACCTTTCGCATAGTTATAAATTTGCTTTTCAAACTCATTGCAATTTAGATATAATTGTTGGTATTTATAGTCAACAAATTGTCTACTGAGTCTTTCACACAATTAATAAAGATACGCCTTCCCTTCGGTAATTAATGCCCAGGCCGTGGTGCGTCATGTCGTTCAATAACAATTCAGTTTTGTGCACGGGATTTTCCTGAAGTTAGTGTTTCTGCAACAGCCAAATTATTTTACGTGAACGACCGCACCAACTTAATGTATATATCCTAAAATGGTGTCAAATTCGAACAGGGTGAATTTAATATAGCCTAAAGAAGAAAACTTTTAAACTAGATCAAATTTTTCAGAGCAAAAAATATTTTTATAAACGTCATCAATATTCTAAGATTGCATGCAAAATTTGAAACCAAAATAACAAGCGGTTATGACGCAAAGCTAATTCAGGTGTGATTATAAAATTCTGAACGGACTATAGATAGAGCCTACCAGCGATAATTATCATAAGTAACTTTGTGATCGTATTAGTGTTCTTTGTCAATATATGTATATCTCTATCTAATGATACTGGGGACTTACTGATATCTTTATTTTAACTCTAGTTACCACAGTTAGACGTCTTTAAAACTATTATACTTTCAAAGTGCAAAACGTAAGTAGTGTATTATGGCATTCACTTAAGCCTTTTTGAGCAGAATTTCGTCTATATAATTAGTGTCTGCGCTTGTTTCGTGGAAAAATCTGTGCAGCTGTGCAATCTCGCGGGCCGCCATTTTGGATCTCTGGCCGCCATGTTGTTTCGTGACCCCGCCGGTCATGTGACTCGACCGCCATCTTGTCTCGTGACTCCGCCGTCATCTTGTCTCATATTCGTTGTGCGGGCGGACTCGTGTAGTTGGGTCAAGAATTTATGTGGTTACATCCCAATGTCTCCGATGAAAAAATGAAGTAGAAATTTAAGAGTATTATAACGTACAGCAGTTCTAAAAACTTGGGTTGGTCGTCACGGGGAGTAAATATGTTATTAGTGTCGAAGTAGTATCGACGATGTGTTCACTTAACGTCGTTAGCAATATCATCATGTGTCGGTTGGCGTGTTTTGTAGTAGGGTGTGTAAATCAGCTAACAATCTAACATTAAATAGTGACGATCTCTCTCTCTCTCTCTCTCTCTCGCTCTTTCACATTCAATGTAAATAAGGTCAAATAAAAACAAATTCTTTCTATATTAAATTTCACAGCTTTATTATTATTATTATTATTATTATTATTATTATTAATACAACACATATTTGAAAATATATTACTGTTTGGTTGTTGAATTTGGGCGTCCATGGACCTCTCGTAGTCGAAATAACCACGGGGCGAGCAAACGATAAATGATACGGTCGTTAATGTGTTGTCTCGATGAAAAAGACATGAGAATTCTGTTAAGCTTCGCACCACGACCCTTACAAATTATATAATAAACACAATATAGACCTCACGTGTTGCTAAACAAATCTTGCAACACCCGTGGGTTGTAGACGAATGGAACGTGTGAGTTGCGCTCAATAAAGTTAAAAATATCCGTGTGTCTGGGAGGTAAACCGTAGGAATCGAAATACTCACATTCCCAATGACCCAGAGGGCCACCCAATGCTCACCAGGTTCGTGAGCAGAGTCGGTGTTTATGACAAAGGCTGCGGTCTCGGTTGGGTCGATGGTGGGGGGTAAATGGTTTCGTGGAATGACACTAACAAGGGAACAGCGTCGAACAAAAATATCCGACATCAAAAGGTTGTAAATCTGCCTCGTATTCATCTTATTTCTCTCAAACGACGAAGTCTGTTAGAATCTGCCGTGTCTTGGCCACCTCGAGCACTGAGTCCAACTCGGCATAGACGATAACTTGTAGGGGAGTAGTTGTGGGAGTGGCAAACTTGAGTTCTATCGACAAGGGTCCGCTTGTGGCTAGTTCAAAATGGGAGCCGTCCAGTATGCTGGAGGAGATGTTACAACCAAATAGACAAAATCCGTCCTTGAACTCTCGATAATCAATGTTATTCCCAGCGTCTTTACCAATCAGACCCAAGGCCAGAATTGTACCAAAGAAAGCTCTCGCGTATTGATTTCGTTCAAAGTCCATAGCTAGAGGCTTTCCCGAGATACATTTCCCGTCGACCGTCAGGTTCATATAAGTTAAACTAAAGTGCTGAAAATTGAACGGGTTAGCGGTATAAACACCATTAAAGGCACTGGCTGTAATCAGACCTATCACTATACTGGTTGGTGTTTGTGACAAAAATAAATTGTCTTGACTGTGGGAGAACATCCCGCTAGCTATGGAAAATGTCTTGATGGTAACCCTCTTGATCGGGAATTCCCGCTTAAAAGAGCCTTTTCGTGGGCCAGAGAAATCGCAGGGTTAAGCTTAGCTTTCCTGAAAACGAGCGCGGCGTAGGTGATAATACTCTTATAACCCACAGACCTATCGGAAGCAATGAGGTTAAACATATCCTTAGAGGGCGTGAGTTGGATCTTTACATCGACTCTGTTTAACATATACGATCCTGCAGACTGGCCCCTGTATCACTGACCCTTTTTCGTAGTTTCAAGATGGCTTTATTCACCTCCTTTGCGTAAATGAATCTAATTTTTTTCGCTTTCACACCCGGGCTCGACTCCTCCGCTTCCACTTTTACGATCAACGCATTCAATGCACCGATGAAAGCATCGGGTATCTTGTATAACCCCGGCTCCAGGGTCACGTTGAAATGAGATCTAGCATTGCAAATATCGTCGTTAGCGAGAGATTCGTACCGAATCCAGACATCACCCTCTATTACATTGAAATAATTTAGCGGAAACTGTATCTCCACCAGTGCGATCTCATACTGCGCCGAAATGTCAATGGTCTGAGGGAGTTTAACGAAAAGGGGTCGGGGTTATTATCCTTAAAAAGGTCCATAGATGCATTGCTGGGTAAGGTGACATAAAAGCTCATTTTACTTGTTTCACCGTCGCCTCTCAAAGTTTGGATTCGGTAGTATGTAACCCAAATAGCTTCTCAGTAGGGCTATCCACAGTTTTCCGTCCTTTGAATCTGGCTTTTCAGTGTTCAGATTGAACAGCGAGACCGCGACAACGGTATATATAACTACTACTTGACAAATAAAGACAAGCTCTTAGTAGGGGGATAGTTTCCCAAACACCGACCACAGCATGGTTCGCTCTCTCCTCACTCCCGAGTTTACGGCTCGCAAATCGGGCTCTCCAAAATGTTTCCATTTCTTCTTCATCTTCTCTCATCTCTAATTTTTGTATCTGACAATGTCCTTGGTCGGTATCCAACTGTTGAATGAGGAATCGTACCCAAACCACTTGACTAAACTCTCTTTTCGATCAAATGATGTGCGATGCTCGGTTATGATACTCTCTATTCTATACTCGTGCTTGTCTCCAACTTTTTGAATTTCTGGTGTGTAGAATGAGCCTTCTATCTCGTCGCCCATATCGTCTTTCAATACATATGTAACGGGGTTTGTTTCATTAACTCGACTGATGGAAAACAGTTCCTCCGTCCAAGCCGGGGCATAACCTTTTTTAAAATTTGCTCTGCCCAGGACCAGTCTAACTCGATCACCGACCTTATACAGGGGTCTTTCAAATTTAAAGCTGCGTTTGTTACTATATAACATGTTCCATACCTGTTCATGATTGTCTGCGTTGACGTCGACCGGTGCCATTTTTATACTTCTGTGATGCGAATGGTTATAACTTCGAAGTAGGGCGGGTAGGACTCGAATATAAGACAGTTTATTGCATTTCGTGAAATATCGCCACATCCGTTGTTTCAGAGTCCTATTAAAGCGTTCCACCACGGCGGCCTTAATATCTTCGTTCTGTGTAGTGAAAAAAGTGAACGTTGTTCCCAGCGAGGAATTTCTGAAATATTCTGTTCAGAAACTCTGACCCTTTTTCCGTTTGAAAACTCGCGGGTTTCCCATCGAGAAATATCTTACCGACGTCTTCCACTAATGACTTCCCCGTTTTGGTTTGTATCGGTATAGACCACGCGAATTTACTGAAAACGTCCACGCAAGAAACCAAATAGGAATACCCATCGTTGTTTTTTTAAAATCTCTCAAATCAGTTAGGTCTGCCTGGTATTGCTGTTGGGGTCTACTCGATATAATGGGACGCCTTTCTAATCTGCGACGAATTGCTTTATGAAGGGTATAGGCATCCTGATGACTCAACCATTGATTGATCTCTTTAAGTCCCAGTTTCGTGTTGCGTTGCAGGGCCGTTGCACCACTACACGCCCCTGGACGAGAAGGATCAAAGTAATGACATGTCAATATTTTCTCCACCGTTCCCATTTTGGTGTTGGAATTCCGCTCTTTCTTTTTTTTTAGGTCTCAGTTTATATGTGGTTACATGCGGAGTGGTTTCATTACCTATCTTTGGGGTTTCGGCTCTTGGTGTCTTGGTCTGCTCTGGTGGTACCTCGATTGATGGTGGTGGTGGGGAAGGTGTTTTTTCTGTTGACGTGTTGTGTTGAATGAGATCGACCGAGCCCAATGAGCGTCGTTTATACTGCTCCAATCTAGTTAAATATTGATGCAGAGCACGTTGGTACACTCTGGCCTTATCAGCAGGAGCTAAATCATCGCGGAATAGGATACGTTGCATTTCATCATCTAAATCTCTCAAGTTGTCACCGATCGCCTCGGGTGGGGTATACGTGCTAGTAGTCTGTTTAAGACCCTTGAGGAATCGAGGATCCATCAAAATCATTTTTTTTCGCTATTGTTACGCTCCTAGTACTCCCCTGAGAATACTTAATATAGGTCGGAGCAAAGCACCTATGAACCCTCCGGTTTGTAGAATCTCTTTCCGCCGCTTAAGAATCGGTTTCTTTTTAGTAAGAAGCCTCAACTTGTTCTTGTGTCGTCGTAGCACACACTTCTGTCGCTGAGTGAGCTTAACATTACCTTTTAATATGTTATGACAACACTCGCACACAAAGTTAATGAGTTTGGGAGAGGCTGTTTTCAATATGGCTCTTAAACAACTCGGCGAGGCGGCGCGCATACATTTCAACATTTCACCGTGCCGTCTAATTGATTCATCGCATATGATTCTCTACTTTGGCACGTAGACGATTTGTCTCTCCCCTGGGAATATTTTTGTTCTCAACCTAAGATTATCAGGTGTATCCTGACGAAGATAACCAACAAGTAACCGTGAGGAGACGCTGTCGCATCCTTAAAACTATCTTGGAGGTACCCCACCTGTCGTGGGTACATTTGTTTAGCCAGATTGATAATTTGACTTCAGTCTCTCGGGTTCTTGAAAAGGATTAAATAATGTGTATTGAGGCTTATGGTTCGATGATCCTTGTTTTTTTTTTTCCGAATAGGTTTTGAACAATATACATCACACTAATATCTCTGTGATGACTACCTTTGGTGGATAATTTTGTTACCCTCTCTTTCGACATCAAGTCATCGATGACGATCAGTATTCTCTTTTTACCACCGTCCAATTTATCGATGTCTGGTAGACCCTCAATAAATCTCACTGACCCCATAGTCTCGTATATTGATTGCCATTCCGCATAACACCATATAACTTCCTCTGGTACTGGAACAGCTAACTCGTGAAGGTTCTGTATAAACTTTTGCACAGATACTGTTTTCCCACACCCTGTAGGACCGGCTATCAGAGCTGTGAATGGCTGTTTCTATCGGGGACCCATCCTCACAAGTGATACTTTAGTGATTATACCACCGAAAAAATGACAAGTGATTTTAGGTCAGCACGCGAGGTTTCCCCTCTTCAACTCAGTCCTATTTTAAAATATGCATCCTATATAAACACTACTGGGTTTCCTTGTCTCAAGACGCGTTACCTGAGACCGAATTGTTACACATACATACACAATTGTTTCACACATCATCGACCAGGTCAACTGGAGATTTCAACACATCACCCTATCGGTTCAGTTCGAGGGGGTCACTGAACATGTCGCAACACGCCTGATAACGTATTGCGTTAGTTACTATAAATAGACGGTCCTCGACCCGATAACAGTAAGGGTATAAAACCCAGTCGATCAGTGTATATGCACACACACGCATAGATAACCAGCATCTGTTACCAGTTGGCTTGTGTTTTCTTTGAATATGGAATCGTGTAGCTTGAATATGCCAACTTCGTTTGATATCTGTGATCAGCGTATATTCATGTCACGTGGTAATAAGAATATAGTGTCATTGTCAAAGGATGGCGTTAAGGCAGTCTCAGTTTGTATTTTTCGTAACAGACCATTGATAAATATAAGGACATATAGCGGTGAGAGTTTATTGAAGTTTCCTACCAGAACTGGGATAACACTTTCAAGAGAGGAATATATATTATCACGTTAGTTGAGATACGAGATGAAATTTTATCCGCTTATGCTAACCTCAACTACACACCACCTCTTGTTAATCAGAACTACACGCCACCGCTTGTTAACCAGAACCTCAACTACACACCATCTCTTGTTAACCACCAGAACCTCACTCTTATTAATCAGACGACATACCCGGCAGTTAGCATGGATGCACTGGGTGATTCAACAGAGTTACCAATTACCTATTCCAGCGTTGATCAAGGTTTTGTCAAAATGGAGGGGGGTTGTGTTTTAAAAGCTAATGAAACTTCCTATGCACCTGTGTTTGATAGACATTTAACACAAACAGACAGTACCACCAAAACAGGAGGGAGGAAGCCCAGACGAGTAAAATTAATAAATTCAACAACCGGACAGTAATATATTTTGAAATATGTGTTGTATTAATAATAATAACAATAAAGTTGTGAAATTTAATACAGAAAGAATTTGTTTTTATTTGACTTGATTTAGCTTGAATGTGAAAGAGAGAGAGAGAGATCGATCGTCACTATTTAATGTTAGATTGTTAGCTGATTTACACACCTTACTAGAAAACACGCCAACCGACACATGATGATATTGCTAACGACGTTAAGTGAACACATCAGCGATACTACTTCGATACTAATAACATATTTACACTCCGTGACGATCAACCGAAGTTTTAGAACCGCTGTACGTTATAATACTCTTAAATTTCTACTTCACTTTTTCATCGGACACATTGGGATGTAACAACATAAATTCTTGACCCAGCTACACGAGTCCGCCCGCACAACGAATATGAGACAAGATGGCGGCGGAGTCACGAGACAAGATGGCGGCCGGAGATCCATATTGGCGGCCCGCGAGATTGCACAGATTTTTGCACGAAACAAGCGCAGACACTAATTATATAGACAAAATTCTGAACTAAAGGCTTACGTAAATGCCATGATACATTACTAACGTATCACAAAATTCTCTAAACGAACTATTTCATTTGTCTAAGTCCTAATTCTATCTTCTGTCTTGAGGCAGGTATCTAATCTCCTTTGCTACATTTTCTCTGATGTGCACCCGCCGCTTCGTGGGTGAAAAGTCAAATTAAGCTGTTTCTCAGTCTAGAGTCTCCGTCTAGGTGATGATCTGTTCTGTCTTTTCCGGGTCTTTTTTTCCTTTTTTTTATAGTAATAGTAGTAGTAGTAGTAGTAGTAGTAGTAGTAGTAGTAGTAGTAGTAGTAGTAGTAGTAGTAGTAGTAGTAGTAGTAGAAGTAAGACTTTAGTAGAGGATTTTATTCAAAATTTTTATTGTTTAAGTATAACCATTTTAGAACAATTTCCGTCTTTGTTTTGCCCTGAAAAGGGCATGAAGGTATCATTGATTCGCTAGGTGGTACCCGTACTCGGAGTCGCTGGCGATTATATAGGGAATATATTTAAAAAAAAAGGGTGGTGGAAACTGGTGGAGACTGGTGTAATGCACCGCTATATAGGGAATATATAATAAAAATAGACTGGTGGAGAGAGTCATCTCTCTCTATTACGACAAAAAAAAACTACACAAGACAGGGTTTATTAAATGTATAAAATCTGTATCATATAATTCAATACTAAACAAAAAAATACACATTAAATACAGTCCACTCGAAGAATAATATAGGTAGTACAATTGAGTTATTGAGTTATTTGCGGGTCATCATCATTGCACTCCGAACATGTCCATAGGTTCTCAGATCCCCTCCTCAGCAATTCCCTCAGTGTTCAGCGACTGACGACTCCAGTTCTATGTTGGTTGATAAGTCTTCTTACACGGCCACCAAGTTTCTCATTTCTGGCCGTGCCCATCTTAACTCCCATTTCCATCATCCGAAGAAGTGACGTTGATCTGTGTTTGTCGAAGTCCTTTGCTCTTCCAACATCTCGAATGGCATTGATGATGTCCGCCCGATCCATCGGTTGCCCGTCCTCAACGACAGCGTAGCTAGCCAACCTGTCCGCTCTCTCATTTCTCCGTACTCCCGCATGTCCAGGGACATAGACAAAGGTCACCTTACGTATTTTGGATTTCTGCAACGACTCTACCCATTGCATGCGTACATAGCCCGCCTCCACTTTTTTATCATGCTCATCGAATCACTCAGTATACATGCGTGGATGTAGTCTTGTGACTCTAACCATTTGAATGCCTTGGTCACTGCCATCACCTCCATTGTCATGCTACTCGTGGTCATGGCGTATGCACCACTGTCTTCCTTGGCTATTCTGCCTGCTGAGCGTGCTGTAAATGCCCATGCACTTCTTTCGTGTCGTCTTACAGATTACAGGTAGTACAATGCGATAGGCAAACGTCTATGAGTTTGGAATAAACCAATATATGGTTCTAAAAACTACAATATACATATCCTTAAGGAAATCTAGTAATATATATATATATATATATATATATATATATATATATATATATATATATATATATATATATATATAGTAAAAAGTAGTAAAGAGCCCCCGTCACGCCAAGTGGCGTATAGGAAATATGGTGTTAGTGACCATAATTTTTACAGAACTTCAGCACATAATTTTTGGGGTAATGTGGTCGGTATTACACCCGTGTCGCTTTACTTTCCCAGAAAAAATTCCGGTACCCATTTAAGGCTGGGTGAACCCGGAGGCCGTCGGTTGGGATCGAACCCTAACTCTTGTCCTTTGCAGTCCAGTCCACTAACCACTGAGCTATCGCGGCTCCCTTACATACATATATATATATATATATATATATATATATATATATATATATATATATATATTATACTTTCGAGCCGAAGACGGCACATAGGGCAGAACCACAATCTTAAAAACAGAAACCTTACGTGCCAAAATGTCACATATTGCAGAGATCACTGCTTCCAAAATCTATGGCTATATATATATATATATATATATATATATATATATATATATATATATATATACTATAACTCTGGTAAGTAACAAGTGTCGAAGTAACGAGTTGTAGATGAAATGGTTGCTTAAATTCCTCTCGATAAATTCATTTATATCGTCGTACACATGGGGTAGACCAACTGAGTCAAAGTACTCAAAGTGACTCAAACCATTATAATAAAGGGCGACCCAATGTGTGCCTGGTCTGTTGCTGCAATCCGTAATGATTACGGAGGCTGCAGTCTTAGTTGAATCTATAGATTTAGGTAAGTGATCACGAGCTTCGACTCTGACTAGATGCACTCGTCTCACATAAACATCAGCAAGAGTGTGGATATATTGTGGTATTTATCCCCGGTTAAAAAATCACTGTCGGGTCTTGGATATCTCTGTTATTGAGTTGGTTTCGACGTAAAGCTTGTTCTGTTCAGGGTTCTGTAGGGGTCGTGGTGAATTTAAGATCGATTAAAAGATGGGCTGTTCGGCCCATCTCAAACTGGTCAAGATCGAGTAGCAAGTGATGAGATCAAATCCATACAGAGCATAGCCGTTCTTGAAACCGTTATACTCGAGGTTCATCTTGGCATCTTTTCCAACCAAACTGATAGCCAACTTTGTCCAAAAGAAGGCCCTGACGTACTGGTTATGATCATAGTCCATAGTGAGAGGTTTTCCTGTCACGGAACGACCCTCAACGCTAACATTGAGGTAAGTCAGGCCCAGTTGCAACGTTGATTTTGGTAAAATTTTCCTATCCAGAAAGAAAAACTATAAACGGTTTGTACTTTGCTTGTCAGTGAAAAATTATGTCATGTTGCCACGGAGGGTTAACATGGCTAGTAAGGACTATTTGCACGGGGCAATGAATGAGAGAGGTAAGGTTTGAGGATGAGGTCATGCAGGGAATCAAAACATTAAGTACAAGTGGGCCTGCGGTTGGAGTTGTTGGCAATGGCTTCCAGAATTGATAAGAAACACAAGCAGATATCACCTGAAACAAAAGAGATATTGGTAGAGAAAGTGGGAAAGTTACAATCAAAAGCAGAAATATGCAGGGAACATGATATTCCCAAAAGCACACTAAATACAATCTTGAAGGACAGAAACAACATTATGTCTGCGTTTAGAAGTGGTGGCTTTTGGCGGGCAGAATAGAGTGAAAATTAGGAAACTCAATTACGGAAACATTGACTGTGCTTTGATATACGGTTCCAGCAAGCTAAAAATACCCCGATTTCAGGATCCATCCTTAGTGAAAAGGGAAAGAGCTGGCGGAGTGTCTAGGTCATACCAACTTCAATCAAAGTATGGGCTGGCTGAACCGAAAAAAGTGTGACAGAATTGTAAATAAAGTAGTATGCGTTAGGATTAGGTCAGTTTCAAAGAAACAGAGGAAGGAAAGTGAACTACACAAATTTCTCAAGCAATTTGAACCACATATTAATATACAATGAGGACAGAGACTGGTCTCTTTTATAAGCATGTCCCAAACTGCACACTCACTGAAAAAAGGAGTAGCATGCAGTGGCTACAAGGTTCCAAAACACATAATTTATATTTTTTATCATCGCCCAGAATGATGACAATCGAGGCTCTGGCAACTCTTACTGTCAGTACGGCGCAAATTGACAGGCTGGAAAAAAAATACAGAATGAAGCTATGCGCATTATCTTGGGATGTACGAGGGACACTCCCTGTGTAGCAATGAGGTATCTTCCTGACTTTCTAACCATGGGTGACAGGATCAAGATCTGGAGGGGGCGAGCATACTTGAAGTTGTATGTTTTTGTAAATTGGTCACAATTTTCTGGTTGGATGATTTCGACTACAAAGTTGAAATAAGCAGTTCCAAAATTATGCTTCACTATACATGCAAACATTCGAGTGATTGCATTTTATGGATATGCTAACTTTTGTGTATGACCCAGCTGTGTAGTATCAATGTGTCAATAGATCATGTTACCCTAAACTAATCAATATAATGCAGTGGCGTCTCCGCATCGAAGTTTGGCTACAATCTAGCGCCAATCCGCTCTGTCTCTTGCTTTGTTGGTGCAGATTGTCATAGAATAATTTGTTCATCTTTTGATGTTACTTGTCCATCTTAGTCTTGGTCTGCATCTATTACCTTATATTTTCCCTTCCAATTTTTACAGCCCACTATTAGTAGGTTTTTGTAGTAACATTTTAACATGCCCCAAAAATTTCATTTGTCTTGTTCTAATTGTGTTTAGTAGTTCTCTTTTAATTTTTAGTTATTTTAAATCGTCATTATTTGTTTTCTTTTCTTTCCATCTAATTCTACCTATTCTAGAAACCAACATTTCAACGGCTTCAATTTTCTGTTCTGTATTCTTGTCTAATGTCCATGCTTCTGCACCATATAGGAATATTGAGAAGATGTAACATTTTGCTATTCTTAGTTTTAGCCCTGGTGTTATTTGTTTTGTTGTTAGTATACTTTTCATGACATTAAAATTACTTTTTGCCATTCCTATTCTTTTGTTTATTTCATTTTTACATTTTCCATCACTGGTTATAGTATGTACAAGGTAGTCGTAGCTCTTGATTTTCTCCAGGTCTATTCCCTCAACTTTGATTTTTAAGATTCTCTGCTAGTAGTACTGTATCATCAGCATATCTTAGGTTATTGATTATCTTTCTATTAATATTTAGGCCTGGTATCTCTGATGTTTTTAAAGCTTTGCTCAGTATATGGATTGAACAAGCTTGGTGATAGATTGCATTCCTGTCGTACTCCTATTTTTATATCAATAGGTGTAGAGTTCTATTTGTTATATTTTATTATTGCTGTTTGTTCCCAATATAAATTATATATTAGAGATATGTCTGTATCATCTAGATTTATATCGTTTAGGCAGTCTATAAGTTTTTCATGGTGTATTCTATCAAAAGCTTTGGTAGTCTATGAAGCAGGCATATAATGGTTTGTTTGGTTTGTTATGGAAGGCACCGGTATCACTGCAAACGAATTAAAATCCATAATTGCTCAACCGCCCGTGCCAGCGTAATCATCCAAATTAATATCTCATTTCCCAAACAAAGAAAGGTAATTGTAGTCCCCATCGTAGCAGTCTCAGCATACGCCAAAAGACATAAGGTGAAACAGCGCAGAAAGTGAACACAGTCAACTGTTCCCTGTCATACGATATCATCACTCATCGTAAACAATTGGAATATCGAAACATGATCAAAACGGATGTGACACACAGCTCACGGTGTGAACAGAGCACTTAACTCAGTAGCTCCTGCAACAAGCCAGACTTGGAATATGAGGAAACTACAACTTCACTTGTTCCCGCCGCCTATCCACCATATACCATGGAAGTTCACGTCCTCTTGAAAATGATGATCGTCGTATTTTTTAAAAAATGTATAGCGCTTGATGATGTCATGCCATCGTTGTTGACTCCAATTTGGAACATATAGACACACAGTTCATCGTCAGATTATCCCCGTCGCACATCAAACAACAGACCGTAAGATTAGCGTACGGCCGGTCTAGGGATGTACAATGAGCCATCACGATGACGTAACACACAAAAATGTCGTAATCATAACAATTTCATTCCCTTTAGATTTCTGATTACTCTAGTGAAAGCAACCTACGACGAACAAAACCCGTACAAATTCCTAAAGAGATAAAACTGCAGCAGGCGAAGTACTTTACATTAATAAGTAACATGTAAATAACTTGCGTCAAAGAACTCCAACAACGGTCATCAACAGCACCAATGTGACGTAAATCGTAGATCAAGTCTAGACAGTGGAAGGTCGCATTCACAGCACATGATTTGTCAAAAGGGGCTGTTGCCGGCGTACGACTTTGCTTTAGCGGCACAGATGTAATAAGTAGATCATCATTTTTACCTTTATGCAGAAAAGTGCAACGGAGAACCGAAATTAATCAGATCCCGAATGCACTTTCTGCAGCGATCGAGTGAACGTGACCTAGATCCACCATCTTTACAACGGAAGTCAAAATGGTTTGTTTACTTCTATGTACTTTTCAATCAATGTCCTCATGCTGAATATGGCTTCTTTTGTCCCACTGTTTTTCCTGAATCCAAATTACTGCTTATTTAATTCAGCATTAATTGTATTCGGAATCCTTCCCTGTATAACTTTTAAACAAATGTTTGTTACCTGGCTCATTAGGCTTATTATTATAAAATTAATGCATTCGACTGCATCATTCTTTTTAGGTAATGCAATGAAAGTTGACTATAGTTGACCATAACTATAGAAAGCAGACAACTAAAACAAGTAGAGGAATTCAAATACCTAGGAAGTCTAATGACAAACGATAATTCTTAAACAGACAGAATCCAGAGTTGCAGGAAGTCTATGGTGGAGCCACGCTTATTGATGACACGCGTAAAATAGCGGAGAAGTTAATGAACTCTTCGAAACTTGACATTAACCCGGGGGTCGATGCCTACATTCATGCCATCACCTCCAAATACCCCAGAATAAGATAAACAGTCCGAGAGATAAGATCAGAAATGAAGAACTGAGAAAAAAGCTAGGAATAGCCCCCGCCATAGAATATATGTTCATGAAATGAATATGTATATGAAAATGCCATCGCACTATTAGTCTCGTGAGCCATATGACTAAAATATTACTAAGAATAATCATGAGACGTGTAAGGAACAAAATAAAACCAGAAATAAGTGAGGAAAAATGTGGATTTGTGGAAGGAAAGGGCACCAATAATGCAATATACATCTTAAGAACATTGATAGAAAGATCTATATATGTGCTTTATAGACTACACGAAAGCATTTGACAATGTAAAGCACGTGGAAATAATCAATATGCTGGAGAAATTAAACATTGATGGCAAGGATCTGCGAATCATAAAAAACATGTACTGGCAACAAACAGCAGCTATATGAATTAACAACCAAACAGGACAATTCCAATATATAAAACAAGGGAGTCAGACAAGGCTATGTTCTGTCACCCGATTTGTTTTCACTTTACAGCGAATATATTATGAGATCAATAGTAGACAAAAAAGAATTGAAGTCAACGGTCACAACATAAATTTTGCAATATGCGGGTGACACAATCTTAATAGCAGAGACAGAGAACGAACTACAAGAAATGATAGACATAATAGTAAAAGAAAGCAACAAGAAAGGTCTCAGTCTGAATAGTAAGAAAACAGAAGTAATGGTTATATCGAAGAAACAATCATCACCATCATGCAGCATAACAATAAACGAGACAAATCTGAAACAAGTACAACATTTCAAATACGTGGGCACAATAATAACATCAGATGGGAGATGCACCACAGAAATAAAAAGCAGAATAGTTCAGGCCAAAATAACATTTCAGAAAATGAAAAATATCTTATGCAACAAATCTATGTCAATAAAAATGAGAAAAAGAGTTCATCGGTGCTATATAGAAACAATTCTGACCTATGGAAGCGAATTATGGACAATAGACAAACAAATGAAAAGACGATTAGAGGCCACAGAGATGGGATTTCTCAGAAGAATGTTGAAAATTCCCTGGACAGCTAAAAAGACCAATGAGGAAGTTCTCAAAGAGGCCAACACAAAAAGGAAGCTCTTAAAAAACATCAGAAAGAAGCAATCAACATTTTTCGGGCACATCATGAGAAGAGGAAAGTTGGAATACTTGGTGACAACTGGCAAAATAAAAGGAAAGAGAGATCGCGGACGACAGAGAGAGAAAATACTGGATAGCTTGGTGTCATGGCATGGAAAACAGTCAACAACAGAACTGATACGATGCACTGTAGATAGAAGATTGTGGAGGGACATGATTGCCTACGCCAACCGGTATGGCACATGATAATGATAGAATATATAAGGAAACAACAGATAAAATGGTTTGGCCACGTGATAAGGCAGAAAGAACAAAACACACAACAACTAGCCTTCAACAAACGTTGTGAGAACACCAGACCCAAGGGTCGACCACGAAAAAGATGGGTCTATGGAATATTAGAAGCACTAGGAAACAACAGCAGCAGAGGCGAACTAAAAAGCAAAAGACCGCAAACTTACAAACTATATCTCCCCTCGACGTTGAAAGGCAGATGAGGAAGGAAAGAAGAAGAATGAAAGTTGATGTTTTTTGTTCATTTGGTATGTATCCTGTATGGTATATGTCGTTGCATATGTCTGTAATCACTTCAATGCTAAAATCTTCTAGTAGTATTATCTCTATCTGTATGCTGCAAGGTCCTAGAGCTTTTCCCTTTTTCATTGTTTTTATATCTTTTTCCACTTCAGATTTTATAGCTAGACGTGCATTTTATAAATGGTATTTTGTCCCCATCATCATGAAATAATTATGTTGTATGTTCCTGCCATCTGTCAATTATATCTTTGTTGTTTGTTAGCAATACATCCACTCCCTGTAGCCTTTTGTTTTTATTAGTCATCCCTCTTAAATTTTGTTTACTTTCCATTGTTTTGACTTCTAGACATCGTTTGCTTAGCCAGTCTTTTTGCGTATTTCGTTATCAATTTCCTTTTATTTGGCAGTGTTCTTCGCTTGTCTTCTTTCTTCCATTTTTTCTAAGATAATGTCAGTTATCCATTTTTGTTTTTTGCTCTTTTCCTTTTTGGGTGAGGTGTCACAGGATTCTTGTATGCTGTTCTTTATGTATTGCCATTTTTTCTTCAGGACTTTCTCTTCTGTACTGCTCAATCCCTTCTACTAGCAGCTGTGTGTTCTTTACCTGTATTGTATAAGTATCTTTAACATATGTTTGACTTAAAACTGTTATATCTATTGGTATTGATGAATGGTTTCGCCTTATGTCTTTTGGCGTGTGCTGAGACTGCTACGATGGGGACTACAGTTACCTTTCTTTGTTTGGGAGATGAGTTTTCGGATGATTCCACTGGCACGGGCGGTTGAGCAATTATGGATTTTAATTCGTTTGCTGTGATACCGAGGCCTTCCATAACCAATAATAATAATAATAATTGATGAATTAGTCTTTTGTTTGTTTCTCTTTAGTTTGATTTTCATTTTAATCATTACAGGATTGTGATCTGAATTAATATCTGCTTCTGGATAGGTTTTGGCTTTCTTGATGCTGTTACGGTACCTATCTTTTATCATTATGTAATCACAGTAATCTATTTGATTCTTCTTCTTATCACCAAAGCTTTTTCATAAGTATAGTATAGTTTCCTTTTCTCTTGTTCAAAGTAGATGTTACATATTACCAGCCTGTTTTCTTCACAAAATTGTATCAATCTTTCTCCTCTGTCATTTCTTTTTCCTAAACCCTGATTTACTATAATAGTATTATATCTACCTTTTCCTACTTTAGCGTTCATGTCACCTATTACAATCAAGATGTCTGAAAATTCCACCTGCTTCATAGCTTTATTTAGATCTTCATTGTATGCATTTATTTGTTCATCTGTAGTCTGTGTAGGTGCGTATGTCTGTATTATTGCTATATCAAGTGACACTTCATTTGTTTTCATTTTTAATAGTATAATTCTATTATTGTATGCCCAGTGGGTATTTATATATTGTTGTAGCTCTCGTTTTATTAGTATGCCTTCCCCTCCTTGATGTTGTGTTACCTGAATATATAAATGTATCTTTCCATCTTTGTTTCTGATATGCCTAAAATATATGTGTTTACTCGTTCTGCTTCTACAATAAGATTTTCTAATTTTCCCTCTTGGCATAAAGTCCTAACATTCTATGTACTTATTTTTAGCTCGTTCTTATGGCAACAGTAGGAATTCCTGTCCATGGCTTTCTTTGGAATGTTACATGATGAGGCTCCAATCTTTTTTCACGGTGGTCTGCCATATTCGTCTTTCCTGTTCTGAATATGCCCCATATGTACCACACACTTTGCTGTTTCCGCTTTCTGGGTTATTGATCATTTCTGATTCTTCTGTCCCATCCACCGTCACAGACTTTTTACATTCAGGATGGACATTCCCACCCGGCACCATTGTTGTAGAAATATATGTTTGCCTGCCCAACCGTGAACACACGAGATAAAGAAGAATAAATCATATTCCACTGAAATATCAGTAAAGTTCACAGTCTATCCACTCATCCAAAGTAAACATACAACAAAACGGGGAATAGCAGCACAACTTGGCTGTTGCGCAAATCATTTAAATATATCAGCAATCATTATCAAGTACCGGGCCTGCTGGCATAGGTGATCATGTCTCTCCACAATTTTCGATCTCGGCAGCTATTTATCATTTCTGTTGTTGACCTTCTGCCAAGCCACTCTCTTAAGCTGTCTGTTATTTTTTCTCTTCGCTTCCCTCTATCTCTTCGTCCCTCAATTTTTCCAGTTCTTATAATATATTCCAGTTGTTCTCTTCTCATTACATGGCCAAAAAATAATGATTGTTTCTTCCTAATATTGAAAATTAACTCTCTTTTTGCTTTGACCTCTCTCAGAACATCTTCATTACTCTTCTTAGCTGTCCATGGTACTCTCAACATTCTTCTGTAAAACCACATTTCTACAGACTCCAGTGATTTTCTTGTCTGTTGTCCATGACTCGCATCCATATGTTAAGACTGGCTCTACGTAACATTTAAGAACTCTTTTTCTTGTTTCTATTGTCAAAAATGGATTGCATAGTATTTTCCTCATTTTTTGGAAAGCTGCTTTTGCCTGAGCCATTCTGCATCTCACCTCTTTTGTACATCTTCCGTCTGAGGTTAACAAAGTTCCCAAATATTTAAATTCATTTGCCTGTTTTAATAGTGTTCCACTTGTCTTTATTTTGCACTGAGGTGATGTCTTTTTCTTTGTTGTTACCATTACTTCTGTCTTTTTGCTATTAAGGCTGAGTCCTTTGTTTTTGCTTTCTTTCACCATAATGTCCAACATTTCTTGTAACTCATTTTCACTCTTAGTGGTTAAGACTGTATATCAGCAATAGTCAAATCATAAAAATGCCAACACATAGCCGCCATGACACCGGAAGTACTAAATTACTGGAAAAACTACCCTAAACTACTGGTCTCAATAGCAAAGAACAGTATTGTAACTATAATTGAAAATTTAAAATCAAGCAAGTGCATCTTTTGCAGGTGGTCTTGATCAACTTAAAGGCACATCCAGATAGAAAAACAAGCAACACTTGGAGACTCAGACCTTTATATGTGGCATAACCTGAAGTCTGGTCAAATGCCTTAAATGTTTAAAAAACCATAAGGAATTATTACTGTTCAGATCATGCAAGACAGGAGTTCATGTCAATAAAAACGCTGATAGGCTGAACTTGGCTAGGTGTTCTGTAGTGGGGATGAGACATGGAGAAGAGCACTATCTAGGACCCCAATGATTGTTTGTTGGAAATCAACACAGCTGTCCATAAGGATGTGGTCTTGAGACTGCAAGAATTTGGTATGTAACATCAAACTTTATCATCTGCTGAAAATAACTAAGCATCCTCGTTTGCCCAGAGTGATGTCACATAAACTCTAACAATAATTAATAATGAAATATATTGTTTAAAAGTTTATTAAGTCATTATTTATAAAAATCATGTTAATGAATTTTCAACATTTTGGTTTACAAATAATAATATGGAAAACTGAGGAGATTGTGCATAAAAATGTTTGTAATCAAGAATTATCTGAACATATGTAAAATCTTTGTGTGAAAGCAAACTAAAATCAAGGAATTTTTAAATCAAAAGTGTTCCTTGTTGCAATTTCCTCATATACCAAGTCCACGGAGGACTGGTTGGTCTCGAGGCAAGACACCGGTCTCGGGACAGAGAGGTTGTGCGTTAAAATCTCGGCTACACCGGTTGGGATTTTCATTTATGATTTCTCTCTGCGGCAACCACCCCTGGTCTCAGCAGCGAGGCCCGGCTTGAAATGTCAGTTACTCATCGACGGAAAAAACATGAGTATCTCCGAAGTCGGAGTTATCTGCCTGTGCGGCAAGGGACCCCTGTGCACACGGCTGCCAGGGAAAAATGGATTAACACGCAAAATTCAGTTCCTGGTCTCTGGGGACTTCGTCAGAGTTGAAAGCTGGCGATTGGCGAACAACAACAAATCAAGGAATGTTTGTCAGTGAAGGAAGTGTCAACAAGCTTATGAAGCTGCCATCAAGAGCTCAAAAATTAAAAACAAGACAATTATTACTAACTACCATAGAAGATAAATAATGAATTTATATATTTAAAAACACTATCAGGAACGTCTTTAATTATTATGCTGAAAGAGGCTCCAAGTTGTGGACTTGCTCAATACTAAAAACTAATGATAATTATTTTATCCTTTGTGCAATAATACCAGGACCTTTTCTCCAATGCAAACTTAAATAATATAATGTGCATATGGTTCAAAAGGTGATATAGCAACTTGCTGTAAACCACAACACATCTACAACCATTTAAAATCCTTTTAGGAGTCCAGAATTGGTGAAGGCAATTAATGTAAGGGAAGATAGAAATAAAAGATGGCAGAATCACTTAAAATGTAGCATTCAAAATGTACATTTGTACTCACTTAGTCAATTCCTTTAAGCCTCCCTTCTTGTTGCATATCCTTATTGTCTGTTCTAGTCCTATTATACTGCATTGAATAGCTAACATTCGTGTTTTAAATAAATCTTCACACAGATATTTTTAATGAGTGGGGGTCAAGGCAAAGAAATGCACATAAAAGCATCAAAATGTGAAGCTGCAGTGAAGCTAACAGTGAGGAGAAATGAACAAATATAGACACACAAATGTGAAGCTGCAGTGAAGCTAACAGTGAGGAGAAATGAACAAATATAGACACACAAATGTGAAGCTGCAGTGAAGCTAACAGCGAGGAGAAATGAACAAATATAGACACACAAATGTGAAGCTGCAGTGAAGCTAACAGCGAGGAGAAATGAACAAATATAGACACACAAATGTGAAGCTGCAGTGAAGCTAACAGTGAGGAGAAATGAACAAATATAGACACACAAATGTGAAGCTGCAGTGAAGCTAACAGTGAGGAGAAATGAACAAATATAGACACACAAATGTGAAGCTGCAGTGAAGCTAACAGTGAGGAGAAATGAACAAATATAGACACACAAATGTGAAGCTGCAGTGAAGCTAACAGTGAGGAGAAATGAACAAATATAGACACACAAATGTGAAGCTGCAGTGAAGCTAACAGTGAGGAGAAATGAACAAATATAGACACACAAACGGCATGGTTAAAGCTTCATGTAACAAGTGGACAACACAAAGCAGAACGACGTTTCAGCTCAATAGGCCTTCAACTGGAACAAACATACAACACACATAGAAATATGTATTTAAAATATAAATAATCATTAAAAAGTACAATAATTTCAAACAGGAAGGAGAAATGAAAAGAAAAATAATAAAATAAAGAATATAATCCTCCCTGTATGCTCAGGTTTGGCAATAACGGAATTGCGCACAGGTACATGTGTGTGCATAACAGTTAAAATGTACACGCAGCACGCACGCAGTAACTGATGTTTCCAAAAACAGGTCCATGTGCATACAAAAGCACAAGAAACAGACTTGAAGAATATAGAGAACACTGAGAGGAGGAAAGATAGAGGTGTTGTAGAGTGGGGTAAGAGATATTGGGGACAGACAATGTGAAGCAGTGTGGACTTATAGAAGAGAGATTTGAATAGCATACCATGTATAAATAATAATGTGCTCAAACATGAGAAGCAGAGAATATGCAATAGGGAAGGGATAGCCACATGAAAACTATGTGTAAGAGTGTGATACATTAATGCCTCGTACATCTTAAAGGTGTTCACAGAACCTTTCTGCTAAACGGAATTTTGAAAGTCTATCTGTTAATTTATTACTTATTTCTTTCTTTCAACATGAAAATACTGTAACTGCTATGTCAAATATATTTGTAAAATAATTTATTTCTTTTAATAATTTATTTGCACAAGATATTTGAGAAAAAAAAATTGGATATTGAATATCTTCTTCTTCTTCTTTCCTCATTTGCCTTTCAGTGTCAAGGGGAGATATAATTTGCAGTCTGTTGCTTTTCTGCTGCTATTATGTTCCTAGTGCTTCTAATATACTACTACAATCATGAATACATGTCACTCCTTCAGATGAAAGAGATGGAAGTTAAGATGGGCACATGAGATGGGCACAGCCAGCAATGAGAAACTTAATGGGCATGTAAGAAGACTAATTAACCAACACAGAACTGGAGTCATCAGTCACTGGACTCTTTGAGACTTGCTGAGGAGGGGATCTAAGCACCCATGGACATGTTCAGAGTGCAATGATGATGACCTGCTAAAAACTCAGTAAATGCATTCTCAGAATGGAGTTAAATAAAAGCATATTATTACTGTTTCAGACTCAATACCACACTATGGTTAAGCCAATGCGTGGAATTAGTTGGTCGCCTAAGTAGCAAGTAACCACATAAAGTGGCCAACAAAATTTTGTTTCAGTTAAAAAATGTATAATTATTTTGTTAACCATTCATCCTATTCTATTTAAGTATGAAGTCAAAATTTGAAGTCATTTCCAGGGAATTCTCCTTGGCTTAGAGAGCAGCTGTGGAATGTACTCTCTCTAACATCCAGTCAAGATTTCGAGGTTTAGGTAGCTGTTTAATAACCAGCTGTTTTATAACAGTTAATAGGAAATATTGTTGTAAAGGTATGCTGATGATACAGACTTAATCGCTAAGAGTGAAAATGAGTTACAAGAAATGTTGGACATTATTGTGAAGGAAAGCAAAAATAAAGGACTCAGCCTTAATAGCAAAAAGACAGAAGTAATGGTAACAACAAAGAAAAAGACATCACCTCAGTGCAAAATAAAGACAAGTGGAACAATATTAAAACAGGTAAATGAATTTAAATATTTGGGAACTTTGTTAACCTCAGACGGAAGATGTACAAAAGAGGTGAGATGCAGAATGGCTCAGGCAAAAGCAGCTTTCCAAAAAATGAGGAAGATACTATGCAATCCATTTTTGACAATAGAAACAAGAAAAAGAGTTCTTAAATGTTATGTACAGCCAGTCTTAATATATTGATGTGAATTATGGACAATAGGACAACAGACAAGAAAATCACTGTAGTCTGTAGAAATGTGGTTTTACAGAAGAATGTTGAGAGTACCATGGACAGCTAAGAAGAGTAATGAAAACGTTCTGAAAGAGGTCAAAGCAAATAGAGAGCTAATTTCCAATATTAGGAAGAGACAATCATCATTTTTTGGCCATGTAATGAGGAGAGAACAACTGGAATATATTGTAAGAACTGGAAAAATTGAGGGATGAAGATATAGAGGGAAGCAAAGACAAAAAATAACAGACAGCTTAAGAGAATGGCTTGGCAGAAGGTCAACAACAGAAATGATAAATAGCTGCCAAGATCGAAAATTGTGGAGAGACATGATCACCTATGCCAGTAGGCATGGTACTTGATGATGATGATTGTTGTAAACTGTTTAATTTTCCCCATAACTACAGTTCGCAATGGTCCACCGCCAACAGTTAAGGAAACTATAAGTGAACACTTTATTTCTGAACTTATTTTGGTGTTCAACAATGATATAAAGAGACTTAAAACTATGAGATGGCTATGTAGCTGACTGTTTTCTCTTCTCCACTAACTAACTGCTCTGGTCCACTATTGCCACCTGATTGACAAGATATGGTTAAATAAGATATGGTTTATAAGATCATAGCAACATCAGCCAAGCAGGAATGTTCTTGGACATAGACACTAACTTTTCTCCAGCCTTACCCACTCCCGAAGGCTTGAGCCAATAGGCTCATTAGCCTTAGCAAAGCATCCCAATATCATGAGTTAAATAAGTTCTTGTCTACTTCTTCCCTGTTGTTTCCTGTTGATTGATCTCCATGAATGCTAAAGGAACATTGTTCCACGGTCGTTGCACCTGTGACCCTCTGTGTAGGTACCTCAGTGGCAGGAAATGCTGGTTGTGCCACCATTACTGATTGGACTGGTGTTTCTAACATGTGAATAATGATTAATTCCCACCACTCAAAGTACAAGTGTCACACAGCTGGCAGGATGTGACGATCTTAGGAATACACTGACTTATTTTCCTCTGGGGATGATGAGAAAAGCATCCATAACACTCCCTTAGTTCGCTGAACAATTAAAAAGAACATGTAACTTTCTGTGACATGCAACTTGCTATACTTCAATTGTGATAAAAATCACACAAATTGTGTAATTATGGATACACTATGTAAAGAAATTAACTTTTACTGTTGTGATGTATATTTGTTTATTGAATTAGATCTCAAGAGAGTAGTAAGGATTATTTTCATTTTCTATTCTTAATTTATTGTCTTCTCCCCCTCCTATTATGTTCTTGTGTTTTCCTTTTCCTAATTTGGCATTCATGTCACCCATTACAAATAAAATGTCAGATAATTTTACTTCTTAACAGGAAGAAAAGAAGTCAAAATTTCAGGATGTGTGAAATCAAAGGAAGGAAATATAATAATGGGACAGGAGAAGATAATGGAAAGATGAACATAATATATCAGTCAACTCTATGATGATGAAAGACCAGAGCTAAACATCTGTGTCAAAGAAAGACACAGGACCATAGACAGTATAACATATAAAAAGAGGCAACGCTCCAGGTCCCTACAATATAACAATCAAAGAGATAAATGCATTAGGAGAGCTTGGAGTACAAGTCATAACAAAATTACTTAATAACATATATAACACTGGACACATACCCAAAGAGGGAGCCGCGGTAGCTCAGTGGTTAGTGAACTGGACTACAAAGGACAAGAGGTAGGGTTCGATCCCAACCGACGGCTTCCTGGTTCATCCAGCCTTTAATGGGTACCTGATTTTTTTTCAGGGAAAGTAAAGCGGCACGGGCGTAATACCAACCACATTACCCCAAAAATCATATGCCGAAAGTCTGTAAAATATATGGTCACTAACACCATATTCCCTATACGCCACTTGGCATGACAGGGGTACTTTACTTTTTTTTTTACTTACATACCCAAAGGTCTACTAAAATCTATCTTTGTAACCATACAGAAGAAGTCAGTCGTCACTGATTGTGAAGACCATCGTACTATTAGTATCATGAGCCATATGACAAAAATACTTCTAAGAATCATCATGGGACATGTAAGGAACAAAATAAAACCAGAAATAGGTGAGGAACAATGTGGATTTGTGGAAGGAAAGGGCACCAATAATGCAATATACATTCTAAGAACATTGATAGAAAGATCTATATATGTGCTTTATAGACTACACAAAAGCATTTAACGAAGTAAAGCATGTGGAAATAATCAATATGCTGGGGAAACTAAACATTGATGGCAAGGATCTGCGAATCATAAAAAACATATACTGGTAACAAACAGTAGCCATAAGAATTAGCAACCAAATAGGACAGTTTCAATATATAAATTGTCACAAAGGGAAATTACAAATAAAATCCCAATTGGTGCTGCCGGGATTTGAACTCATAACCTCTCTGTCTTGAGATCAAAATCTTGCCTTGTGACCAACATTCACCTGAGCCATTGATCATTTCTGGTTCTTCCACATTATCATCATTATAATACATTATTACAATGAAGCGGATCATGTTTTGATATTCCGATTGCTTACGATGATTGATATCGAATGACGAAGGACATTTCAGCTGCGTTCACTTTTGGTGCTGCTTGGCCTTATATTTGTTAGCGTTGCTGTGGCTGCTACAATGAGGACTGCAGCTGTCTTTCCTTGTTTGTATCCTTCAATGAGATGAGATGCTAATTTGGATGATTCCACTGGCACAGGCGGTTGAGCAATTATGGATTTTTATTCGTTTGCAGTAATACTGGGGCCTTCGATTAACTATAAATATATAATCAAGCTCTTTTATATACAGTCATTAGTTTATATATATATATTCATCAAATATAGTCATTAGTTTATTGAGTTATTTGTGGGTCATCATCATTGCACTCTGAACATGTCCATAGGTGCTCAGATCACCTCCTCAGCATGTCTCGCAGTGTCCAGCGACTAATTACTCCAGTTCTGTGTTGGTTGATAAATCTTCTTATATGCCCATTAAGTTTCTTGTTTCTGGCTGTGCCCATCTTAACTCCCATCTCTTTCATACGAAGGAGTGATGTAGACTCATTGTTGTCGAAATCCTGTGCCCTTCCCACATCTCGGAGGACATTGATGATGTCATTAGTTTATATATGTAGTCATCAAATAAAACTGATGAAGTTGAATCTCCTTTATGTGTTAATATTCCTATGAGTAACACGTAGCAATATCTTTTGTTCTTTTTCTTTCAATTTGAACACTGCTCATAACAGACTTTAATACCAGTGACATGCAAAGAAAAACATTGTTGTTAAAAAATTAATACTAACAAAACATGGTTTCTATAAGCAAATGATTTTTTTCATATTTTGTTATATTGAGTATACATTACAAACTATAAAATACTTCAACTATTCCACCTCCTCTTTCTTATTCAGAATGTTTATTACCAGCTTCTGTTAGACTGTGGAATCATCCATTGGTATTCTATCTCTGATAGCAAGGCTGTAAGAAGGTACATGATGCACAGATGTTGGAGTAGAGGACCGCTCAGGTGCAGCAGCTCTGTAATGTGCATTTGCCCCTGTGTAGAATGCAAGGTTTTCGTTTTCTGTCATGTGGGTGGCAGGCATTAATGCTTTATGCGAACCACTTGTACTTGGGGATAGGAAAGCTGGCTCATCCTGCTCTTCTGATAGCACTAAATTTATATACAAACACAAACAAAGTTATAAAAATGCATAATGAAACTTATTTTGAAAAATAACCAAAATTATTAACCATCAACTATAGTTTTTGTGTCATCTTTCTTATTTCTTCTTGTTCTTCTTCTGAGTGCATGTGTAATCTATTGAAAATGGCTGAACTTTTGTAGTTTTGTTAAGAATGTTGTGATGTCAATTCTGACAGCAATAACAATAAACTATACTTTTTTTTTAACATTTGGACTATGAAGATATAGTTGTGTTGCATTAATTGCCATGTCATGACAACTGATATCTTTGAAACATAATTTTTTTTAGTGACTGGTATTCTCATTACTGACCAGAAGTGTGTAAGTTCAGTTCCCAGGTGTGACAAATTTGTTTTGGACCAATCCAGCTTTGGGCAAGGATGCTAAATATCCTGGATTTCCGGAACAGTGCCGGTTTTTAATGAAATAATTCTCTGTCCTGAAAAATGTCTTTGGGACACCCATTTGTTCTGATTTTTTTACCTGCAAAATATCTTGCTTAATCAGACTCATTTTGAAAATCCGCTGCGAGAAATCGTTAGCGTATGAGACGATATTTTGTAAAATTTCCTTTTAAGCTCTACTTTACGACAGCAGTAAATTAAAGACTATTAAATGACACCTAATTAACAATAACAATGTGGGACTGGCTGGACGCTTGGTGGCAACAAGTTTTAGATGCCTCAATGTCAAAGCAATTATCTCTCCTGACATTTCCAACATGGACAGTAGACAAACAAATGAAAAGACAATTAGAGACCACAGAGAAGGGATTTCTCAGATGAATGTTGAAAATTCCCTGGACAGCTAAAAACACCAATGAGGAAATTCTCAAAGAGGCCAACACAAAAAGGGAGCTCTTAAAAACATCAGAAAGAAATAATCAAAATTTTTCAGACACATCATGAGAAGAGGAATGTTGGAATACTTGGTTACAACTGGTAAAACAAAAGGAAAGAGAGATTACGGACAACAAAGAGAGAAGATACTGGATAGCTTGGTGTCACTGCATAGAAAACAGTCAACAACAGAACTGATACAATGCACTGCAGATAGAAGATTATGGAAGGACATGATCGCCTATGCCAACCGGTATAGCACATGATGATAATAATGATGACATTTCCAAATTGTAGCTTTTAGAGTTATTTCCAAATTCAAATGTTCTCCCCAAACCATATGCTGCACACTGGAGGTTTTACAAATTTTAAATTTTGCAATCGTAATTTTTACGAATGATCACGTTCTAGGTTTAAAACAACTTGTAGAATCAAATTGAATATTGCAATCCCCCACATTTTGCAAAATCCCATTTTACAGTGTCAAATTTATTTAATTTGGCAAAATAAATTTACCAAAATGGTCAAAAATTAAATAAAATAGAGTCAAGTGATTAAATTTGTGCATTGACTCATGCTTCAGCATTGCCACAGCTCTAGTTCAACCTTATGTTAACCATACAATATTTGCCAACCATACAATATTTGCCTCCATTACTATTATGCTATTTTGATCTGCGTTACATACAAATGCCGTTTTGTTGCAAAAACATTTTCAAAGTAGTGATACTGATATGCCTGGTCAGTCACACATAAATGACTTTTCAATTAATGAATAGTTGAAAATAATGGAATTTGTAAGGAAAACAAATAAAATCGCTTCTGAAAAAGACAGTATGTTTAGCAAGAATAAAACTTTGTAACTGGTTTCCATTATGTTTCACTGATTTCACATCACTCGTTAAGTCTGGAACTATTTTGTTTATTAACTCTTTATGTCCGTGGGAACGCTGTCATAGTTACTTACTTACATTTTGCCAAGCGAACGCTGACATGGTTACTTTCAATTTGTTTCGTTATAGTAAATACTACACATTTTAAGCTATCACATCCGCAAGGGATATAACTCTTAATAGAATTTCCTGTCTTTAGACACGCTTTGGTCGATCAACGTGTGCTTACTTTGTTCAGCAAAATCGTCAAAATTTGTGTTGTTTTCTAAAGTCTTCAATCAGCTTTATAAATTAAAAATGGCTAGCAGCAGTGAAATATCTATTGCTCCTAAACGTGAATTATTATTAATAGCAGAAAAAGCTAGGAATTATGTTCTGAGAAATTTTAATGTAATAGTGATCTTAGTGACTTAGTTTTAGTAACGTTGGATTAAAATGGACCCCCATTTTGGGTAGGTGAGTACAAATTTTATATATTTATATATACAAATTTATATATCAGTCATAGTTGACTATAGTAGCCTCCGTCAGACATAGTTGACTGTAGTAGCCTCCGACAGTCATAGTTGACTATAGTAGTCTCCGTCAGTCATAGTTGACTATAGTAGCCTCCGTCAGTCATAGTTGACTATAGTAGCCTCCGTCAGTCATAGCTGATTATAGTAACCTCCATCAGTCATAGTTGACTATAGTAACCTCCGTCAGTCATAGTTGAGTATAGTAGTATCCGTCAGTCATAGTTGACTATAGTAGTCTCTGTCAGTCATAGTTGACTATAGTAGCCTCCGTCAGTCATAGTTGCCTATAGTAGCCTCCGTCAGTCATAGTTGACTATATATTTTCCAGCGCCCCTAGAAATGTTATTTTTTTCTTGACTTTCTCCGTGTATTCCCTTTTTCTATGAATCTATCTGCTTCTTGTTTGAGTTGCAGCTTTAGAGTGTGTTTCCAAAGATTGCGGTCTGCAGCTATGTCTTCCCAGGCTGCAGGGTTTATGTTCAGAGTCTTCATGTCGTGTTTACACACGTCTAGAAATCGAAGTTTTGGCCGCACCCTAAATGTCATAAGTTGTCATTATTTTCCCCAAATTTCATGTTTTTTTCTTTTAGAAGTGTAATGTTGCATATTTTGATGGAGTAGTAGTAATGATGTGATTTAATAATGATGGTCATTATCTAGGACAGCTGCATCTATCTATCTATTGTCCTTTCGAGCCGAAGACGGGACAAGGGCAGAACCACAATATCAAAAACAGAAACCTTGCATGCCAAAGTGGCTCATATTGCAGAGATCACTGCTTCTAAAATCTATGGCTCTGTTTCCATAACAATGCTTTTTACAATGACAGCTTGTCAAGCTATCGATCAACCTCCTTAGTCGCCTCTTACGACATGCCTGGAAGGTCACAGTGTCACTATTCTTTACAGCTGCATAGCCCATAATAAATGCAATTCTCTTCTTTTGTTATTGAGTTATTTGTGGGTCATCATCATTGCACTCCGAACATGTCCATAGGTGCTCAGATCCCCTCCTCAGCAAGTCCCGTCCAGCGATTGACGATTCCAGTTCTGTGTTGGTTGATAAGTCTTCTTACATGGCCACTAAGTTTCTCATTTCTGGCTGTGCCCATCTTAACTCTCATCTCTTTCATCCGAAGGAGTGATGTGGACTCATGGTTGTCGAAGTCCTGTGCGCTACCCACAGCTCAGAGGGCACTGATGCTGTCCGCCTAATCCATAGGTTGACCATCTTCAATGACAGCACAGCTAGCCAGCCTGTCCGCTCTTTCATTTTCTCATACTCCTGCATGACCAGGGATGTAGACAAGGGTGACCGTACATATTTTTTACTTCTGCAATGACTCTACCCATTGCCTGTGTACAGAGCCCACCTCCACTTTTCTTATGATGCTCATCGAATCACTCAGTTTACAGGCGTGGTGTAGTCTTGTGACTCTAACCAGATGAATACCTTGGTCACTACCATCATCCCCATCATCATGCTACTCGTGGTCATAACGTATGCACCACTGTCTTCCTTGACTATTCTGCCTGCAGAGTGTTATGTAAGTGCCCATGCACTCCTGTGGTGTCGTATTACAGATCCATCTGTATCTGACTGCATTCTCCTCATCGGTGTTATTCCAGATGAGACCGTTGATCTCCGCATTGACCATGACTTAGTTCTGTTCCCTACATTTCCCGTCGAGTGTGACAATACACAAGAATGTCCCTCTGAATAATGTAGGCACCGGTATCCACTCCTCACCAACGTTGATATTGGTAAGCCCACAGATCTGTTTGATGACATCTTCTGCTCTGCCCACCCATGATTTGCCTCTTTTCAACCTGACACCTTTCCCTGTGTTGAGCTCATGATACAATGGATGCTCTTAATCTGCACTTATCTTCTTCAGTGTTAAGCTCATGATACAATGAATGCTCTTTATCTGCACTTATCTTCTTCAGTGTTGAGCTCATGATACAATGAATGCTCTTTATCTGCACTTATCTTCTTTAGTGTTGAGCTCATGATACAATGGGTGCTCTTTATCTACACTTACCTTCTTCAGTGTTTATCCCAATAAGTGGGTGTGGATGTGTTGTATCACTAGTTTATGACAAGTCACGATATCTCCACTTTTCAGCCCGTAACATTTGTGTTTGGTACGGGGTTAATTTTTATTTGCGGAATAATTTTGCTGGCAGCGGCCATTTTTGACCTACTTTTAAAAAATTGTTTAACTGCCAAGGATATTTTAACGTGTGCAAAGTACACACAGGACCTCCTGTCTGATGTCGGATCACACAACCCAAAAACTACGGAAAGGTAAGACCTTGAAGTTGTTGTTGACGGATTGCCATGAGTTGATGCGGGCAGGTTGCCCTTTGACTCATTTGATGTGGCTGATCATAATGGCTTTCTTGATATTCCCGGCTCTTACTGGAGAAGTTTGAGTTCGTCTATCCCAGACTATGCTGGGAAACTACTAGTCCAGCCCGCAGGTGCTGCAGTACTGGGTCTTCTATATCAGTAACAGCCACCACTACAGAGAACATGGTGATACTAGCTTCTATTAGCCAGCCTGTTTTGTTGTAGACTCAATACTAGGTCTTCTATATCAGTAAGTGCCACCACTACAGGGAACTCAGCGATCCTAGCTTCTGTTAGCCAGCCTGTTTTGTTGTAGACTCAATACTAGAACTTCTATATCAGTAAGTGCCACCACTACAGGGAACTCTGCGATCCTAGCTTCTGTTAGCCAGCCTGTTTTGACACAGACTGTTACCAGGGGACCACAAGGAGTAGAACTGCTAGGTCTTGGTCAGCTGATGGTGCACCGACCCTGCTATTGTG
This sequence comes from Megaustenia siamemsis, assembly GCA_032433765.1. Taxonomy (NCBI): domain Eukaryota; kingdom Metazoa; phylum Mollusca; class Gastropoda; order Stylommatophora; family Ariophantidae; genus Megaustenia; species Megaustenia siamemsis. Next base: position 22,627,233 of record JAVIAB010000091.1, on the reverse strand, counting down.
ACCGCAGGTCGCAGGCGTTTCTGCTCCCCTCCACCCCAGAAGGCCTTGAAGAAACCGTGCTGTTGAAGAGATAAGTTACTACTGTTTGTGGTGGGTTTCAAAATCTGAGACATTTTTGTCCAGAGACCGACATCTTACCTCCAGACCACAGAGTCCCTGAAAAAGTAGTCAATGATACTTTATCACGTTTGTAGCTGCTCGCTTTTATGATACTTTTTAGCTCCCATGTAAGTCTTTAGGTTATCAACAAAATACATTGTTGTCCATTTGTTTGCCAATAATGACTTTTTGACGTCATGGGACGCACCAAGATGGAAGCTGTTCGCCTTCGTGCCATTGTGTAAACAATGTTTTCTTTGAACATCACGCTATCTGTTATCACAGCGAGTTGGCGGATTTTTAGAAAGGTAACCACTGGTTTGATAATAAATGTTTGTACATAGTTCGTTAACCACCGCTGTAGATCAAGCCTTTATTCTGCTGGCTTTGTACGTGACCTTGGAAGCTAATGACCTAACTTGTGCAGACATTTGGTTTGGGGCAAATTGTACGTTACAATGTCACTGCTATAATGATGCAGTTTGTGACAAAACTACAGGGACATGCCCAAACAATGACAGTTGTCAGCATGAATATTTCGGACCCCAGTGTCAGTACTTGGATCTCGTTTACAAATACGCCCAAAAATCTGAACCTAGTTTCCTGTTTGATAACAACTACACCACATGTAATCCGGACACAGATTCTACATCAGTTGAGGCAACTCTCAATCAATCTTTGCTGTTCTCCTGGTTTAGGATTTATCTGAATGACTTAACAGATCCGAACAGTTTCACGGTAAAACTAAATGGTTCTGCCTCATGTAACATTGAATCAAGGTTTGTAGTTAGTTCACATGAGATTGATGTCTTTTGCTCTGGGGCTGGTCTAATCAACAAGTTACTGATTGAAGGGGCAATAGTTGCAAATATCTGCTCCATCTACATTGGCGGGGGTCGGAATGTGGCTCTCAAACAGAACACAAACCATACCGACACATGTAGTGCTTGTTATACAGGAGACGAATGTGGACCTGAGGCCGCAGTTAATGGCGAAACAAAGACCAATCTCTATGACAATGACTGCACACACACACAATTGAGAAGTGGAACCAATTCTGTTTACTGGCATCTTAACTTTGCCACGCACCAGAAGACTCACACCATTCGAATCTATCATCGAGCTAACACTATGATTCGGGTAAAGAATGCCACTCTAAAGGCTTTCTCTGACAGTGGCGGCGTAGTGTTCCATTATAATGATATATAATACCCAAATATTTCTGTGAATACAATTGTAGTCACCACACAAGCGACAATGGCACACATTAAGGTTGAGTTCTCATCGACCATTTCGCAGACCGACAGTGCACTTACTGTGTGTGAGGTGCAAACATTTACAGACACCTATGTTCTGGACGGGCATTCTTGGCCATTTTGTGCAGTGTTTAGTGGGTGTTGCAAAGGCTGCAACGTCATGGTCGGTGCATGTCACGGCATCTGTTCACATGGGATCTATGGACACAACTGCTCCGGGTCTTGTCTCAGTGTCTGTTCTTTTTGTGAGGAAAAATCTGGAAAATGCCTGCAATGTGGACATCCTGGCTACACCTATAATGACACTTGTCCCGATGGTAATTTTGAGCTGCAGTGCAAACAGACGTGTTCTGATGGCTGTGACATCATATGTGACCCGGAAAGTGCAGACTGTACGTGCAAGGAAAGGTACTACGGGCCAGACTGCACTCTCAGATGTCTGGGCAACTGTTTCAACGACATCTGTGTAGTCAACCGGGAACTATACATGCAATGAAACATTCTACGAGTCAGACTGCACTCTCAAATCTCCGGACAACTGTTTCAACGAAACCTGTTAACAGTTAATCGGGGCCTGCATCTCGTATGTCTATGATTCCCACGTTAAGAAGAGTCTGCCGACTACAACACACCCAAGCATATGGATACCTTAATGTGTTTCTGTGCTAGACATGGTTCATTTCTTGGTGTTTTTCCATGAAGCCATGGCTCATATCTTGATGTGTTTCTGTGCTAGCCATGGCTCATATCTTAGCTTGTGTGTGTGTGTGCTGGCCATGACTCATATCTTGGTGTATGTCATGTTAGTCATATCTCATATCTTGGTGTGTCCGTGTTAATCATGTCTCATATCTTTATGTGAGTCTGTGTTTAGTCATATCTCATATCTTAGTGTGTATCTGTGTTAGTCACATGTCATATCTTTGTGTGTGCATGTCTGGGCTAGTAATATCTCATATCTTTGTGTGCATGTTTATGTTAGTCATATCTCATATCTTTGTGTGTGCAATCTGTGTGTGTCAATATGGTGGCTAGGCGGCAGGAACCGTTGAAGGCTATGTCTGAAAAGTGTTCCTTGTTGCAGTTTCCTCATAGTCCAAGTCCGGCTTGTTGCAGGAGCTACTGAGTTAAGTGCTCTGTGCACACCGTGAGCTGTGTGTTTCATCCGTTTTGATCATGTTCCGATATTCCAATTGTTTACGATGACTGCTGATATCGTATGACAGGGAACAGTTGGCCATGTTCACTTTCTATGCAGTTTCGCCTTATGTCTTTTGGCGTGTGCTGAGACTGCTATGATGGGGACTACAGCTACTGTTCTTTGTTTGGGAGATGAGTTAGTAATTCGGATGATTCCACTGGCACGGGCAGTTGAGCAATTATGGATTTTAATTTGTTTGCAGTGATACCGGGGCCTTCCATAACCAAATAACCAAATATATATATATATTTTTTTACAAAAATGTTGATTCATAATTGCTTAAATTCTTATCCTTCAATTTTTTTTTCAAAATATTGTTTTTGATATGAATCTGTGTCCTTTTCCCTTCAATTTGATGCCTAATATATATGTCTATGACTTGTTATAGTGAAAATATGAAAAATTTAGTGAAAGAAGTGTTTTTCAGAAAGAGGAAAAGAAATCAGAATAGCAAGGGCGGCATTAAGTTATAAAAACTTAGAATAAAATATGGCGATCAAAGACACTCAGCACAAAAACAAAACTTAAAATTTTCAACAAAAATGCACTATCCACCTTCATTTATGCATGCGTATTTGGAAGATGACAAAGGAGATTGAGAAAAAACTCTAAGGATTTGAAGATAAGTGCTAAATAAAGAAACTTTGTATTATTATTATTATTATTATTACCACCATCGTCTTTTCTTGATTACTGAAGATATTAATGGTTGATTGGCGATTTCTCTAATTTCTTCGTTTGTTTTGAATTTGTTCCACACTATACCAAGTACAAATGAACTATCATCAATAGCCAGCAAAATTGGGCTTGAGATCAATCATGAAAAGACTAAAGTCATGAAAAGCCTAATTCCAACAGATGACAGAATATACATGGAAAATAAACCAGTGGAAGAGATCGACTACTTTAACTATCTTGAAATTCACATTGATCAGGAAGGGGATACAAGAAAAGAAATTAGAATAGCTAAAGCAGCAATGTCTTTTAGAAGCCTTGAAAAGTTGTGGAAATCAAAACTCATCAGCACAAACACAAAACTTAGACTAATCAAATCAAACGTACTATCAACCCTTATGTATGCATGTGAGAGCTGGAAAACAAGAGACATAAGAGACCAAGTTGAACGCATTTGAAAATGGATGTCTAAGGAAAATACTTGGTATAGCATGGAACGAATTCAAAACAAATGAAGAAATTAGAGAAATCACCAATCAACCACTAATATCTTCAGTAATCAAAGAAAAGACATGGTCATATGTTGGACATGTGATGAGGAGACGACTACTTCTAGCTTTAATCTTACTGATGACGAGAGCATGGTCTGTATTGCAGTCTGCGCTGTGATATACTCGTGTTATTCTGATGTTATTTAATGACTGCCTGCGTGTTAGAACTAGGTCTAGTTGGTGCCAGTGACCACTAGACAAATATTTTGCACTGAGGTGATGTCTTTTTCTTTGTTGTTACCATTACCTCTGTCTTTTTGTTATTAAGGCTGAGTCCTTTATTTACATATATATATAACTAGAATTGCTCAGGCAAAAGCAGCTTTCCAAAAAATGAGGAAAATACTATGCAATCCATTTTTGGCAATCGAAACAAGAAAAAGAGTTCTTAAATGTTATGTAGAGTCAGTCTTAACATATGGATGTAAATCATAGACAATAGGACAACAAACAAGAAAATCACTGGAGTCTGTAGAAATGTGGTTTTACAGAAGAATGTTGAGAATACCATGGACAGTTAAGAAGAGTAATGAAAACGTTCTGAAAGAGGCCAAAGCAAAAAGAGAGCTAATTTCCAATATTAGGAAGGGAACAATCATCATTTTTTGGCCATGTAACGAGAAGAGAACAACTGGAATATATTGTAACAAATGGGAAAATTGGGGGACGAAGAGATAGAGGAAAGCAAAGAGAAAAGATACCAGACAGCTTAAGAGAATGGCTTGGCAGAAGGTCAACAACAGAGATGATAAATAACTGTCGAGATAAAAAATTGTGGAGAAACATGATCACCTATGCCAGCAGGCCCGGTACTTGATGATGATATATAACTATATAAAGTTGAACGCATTCGAACTTCAACTTTATATGTACATCCTTTCCGGTCATGATGGCCAGCAGCGAAGTTTCTGGCTCTCGATTTTTGTGTTTAAATACACAGTAAAATGCCATCGTGATGTGAAACATCCCATGCCGACAATTCATTCTATGGATGTTTAATTCATTAAATGGATTATGTACTGTTTTAGTGATGTGTTTTTCACGGATTTGGTACTTGTGCATTGGTTTAATTTCTAGCCTAACATTGGCCTGTAAAGTGTTTTCTCTGATGTCTGGGCACCTGTGCCTGACAAGGGCGTATTATTAGATATCGCTTCGGGTAGATGGGACTTGTAAACCTTGGCTGGTAACCCATCCAGAAGAAGGGAAACTTCTACCACAAAACCCTCCACTACCTTGTGGACTAAATTCTAGTTAGAATTGAAGGTTATGGGACTACACCCAGAGTAAAAATCCGGAGGGAGGGACCCTAAGGCAGTAGACAGTGTTAACCGTCTTTCTGGCATCCCCTGCACCTACTTTAAAATCCAAATGTATGGGCTACGTCCCTCCTTCGGAAATTCTTGAAATGAAGTCGAGAGGGGGATAGTGCGACTGGGTAAAGCACTATCTCCATATTCCATGTCTAGGCAGGGTAGGCAAAGTGAAATGAGGAAGAAAGCACCAATGTTTAAACTTGGCACATGGAACATAAGGACCATGTGTCCTGGACTTGTTAAAGCAAACACACTGAAAGAAGGGCAAATTAGAACAACAGCCCTCATAGATAAAGAACTAAATAGGCTACATGTCGATATTGCTGCCCTCCAAGAAACAAGACTCTCAGACTGTTCTGTTTCTGACTCTCAGAAAAAGGCACCTGTAAAGCAAGAAAATTATACTTTTTTCTGGCAAGGTCTAAGCCCTGAAAAGCCACGTCTAAATGGAGTAGGCTTCGCTGTACATAACAAACATATAAACTACATAACCACACCAAAAGGAGTGTCCGAACGCTCAATGATACTTCAGCTGCATACAAAGAGTGGATTAATAAACATCATTAGTGCCTATGCACCAACGTTGGCTGCATCAGGCGAAGAGAAATACAATTTCTACCAACAACTTCAAATGATCATAGACTCACTTCCAAAGGAAGAGCTATTATATATACTTGGTGATTTCAACGCATGCACAGGTTCTGACCAACAATCTTGGCCAACATGCCCTAGGCCATCACAGCATTGGAAAGATCAATGAAAATGGCCAGAGACTCCTAGAATTCTGTTCAGATAATCATCTATGTGTAACTAATACCTACTTTAATGTAAAACATAAATATAAATTAACATGGCGTCATGCCAGAAGTGGTCACTGGCACCAACTAGACCTAGTTCTAACACGCAGGCAGTCATTAAATAACATCAGAATAACACGAGTATATCACAGCGCAGACTGCAATACAGACCACGCTCTCGTCATCAGTAAGATTAAAGCTAGAAGTAGTCACATTTACAAATCAAGAGAGCCTTCAGTGACCAAGATCAATATCACAGCAACTAAAATCTCATCAAATAAAGACATTTTTAGATCTAAGTTTGAAGAACTTGTAGAAGAGGCAGAAGATTCATCATGTGTGGATAACAACTGGTACTCTCTGAAAACACACATCTATAATTGCGCTCTATCTACCTACGACCAAAAAAAGGTTCTCAAAAAACGACTGGGTCGAAGAAAATGCAGCAAGACTAGACTCACTAATAGCTAATAAGAAAAAGGCACTACTGAACTTCAAAAACCCCAAGCAAATCACCAAGGACCAGCTTAAACATGCACAAGCCACTCTACAACGCGAAGCAAGAAAATGCACAAATGAATACTGGAACAATCTATGCTCTGAAATACAGAAAGACTCAGACAGGGGCGACTCAAAAACCATGCATGACAATATTAAATTGGCCCTTGGAGCAAAAATAACCAAATTCTATCTATTGACCTTTCGAGCCGTAGCCGGCCAATAGGGCGTAGACCAAGATACTCCTTCTCTTATCTAAATTTTTGTTCTAGCAGTTTTCAATTCTTTTAAAGATATTTTATCAAATCTCGCCATTTCTCTGTTCTGTGCAAGCAGCTCTATCTCATAGAGGGAGCCGATTCCTGCTGTTCTTGCCTCTCTCATCAATGTTCTTCTCAGTGTCTCTCTAGGTCTTCCTCATTTCCTCTTACCTGTTGTTTCCCACTTGAGGGCTTGCTTTGCTATTCATAACCAAATTAGCCCCTTAAAATCCAAGTTTGGAGAATCTATTACTGACATGGGACAACAAATGGAAAGATGGGTAGAACACTACTCCAACCTTTACCATGATGACAGACCAGGAAGCACACTTCTAGCCCAGTCAATACCTAAATATATTACAATGTCTGAGCTGGTCACTGAGCCTACTATGAATGAACTTGCTGATGCCATAAATGATCTCTGCAATATGTGCCATTTTGACAAGCAAGGTTTCTGTTTTTGAGATTGTGGTTCTGCCCTATGTGCCATCTTCGGCTCGAAAGGACAATAGATTTGACTGGACCTAATTTCTTTGGACTTCCATATGTTTCCCAGTGCAACAAAAGCTCCTCTTGCTTTTGATATCCTTATTTTAGTATAATTTTCTGTTCCTCCCTCTTTATCTATATTACTACCCAGAAAGACTTCTGTTTCCAAACATGGTGGAATGATGTCACGTTCGCTGGACCGCTGCAAAAGTTACATTAGGGAACTGATTAGCTTCGGCTCTATGGTGTAATTTTCTGCATTTGAGCTAATCAACTGATCCAGTTAGCAAAGTTCACCAATGATGACAGGTTGTCCTCACCTCAATGTTCCTCATTGTCAAGTCAAACGTTTGTGAATGCGACCTTGCCCTACCTAGCGTTATATGTGAATTACGTCAACACATCGTGTGCTGTTCCAAAACCATTGTTGTAATTGTTTGACGCTAAATTCTTACATGGTACAACTCCTTGCTAATCTTTGCTCTGTCTAGTCAGTAGCAGTTTTCAATTTGGAGATTGTGCATCAGCTTTTCGCATGTTGTTGGCTGCTTTTACTATAATAACTGGGATATTGTGAGTGCAACCATTGTTGTGTGAGCTACGTCATCACGTTAGTTGCATAGCCTTAGGATGGTCGTACTCTAATCAATGAAAGACGGAATGGGGTTTCATACATGACTTGTCAGCATCGGTGAGACTCCAAGAGGTTTGTCTTAGTTATGATTGACTTATATTCTGTTGTTTGATGTGTGATGGTCTAATGACCAGCTAATAACTACATCAAGCTTGGGTAGATGGTGCTCATAAACCTGGGAGGGCCGACCATCTAAGGGCAGAATCCCCCTACAGAAAAGACAATCTACTGCCTGCAGGAGGATTGGGGACAATCAAAGGCTAAGGAAAGCAAACCTGAATAAAATGCTGGCTGAAATCGGATGCACTGGGCCACTGGCGCAGAACACAGTGCAACGTTTTAATAGGTATTCAATCGGAATGGATCTAACAGACTCTAATTATGATGTTCTGTCTGTGGAGTCCCCCGAGGCAGGTGGAATGCTGGACCACGTGCCACGAAGGGGTCCACCCCAAGTTATTGGTGGTCACCCTGACCCATTTTGGAGAACTAGAAAATGGGACCAGAGAGAAACTACCGCTGACCGGAAAGGCTTCAAGAAACAGCTGAATATAATACACTGGAATGTGGAGGGCATATACCACAAAAAACAAGCCCTAACAATCAGACTAGCAGAGGAGGAGATAGACGTTGTCTGCATCCAGGAAACTCACCTTAATCCTCAGCACAGATTTATGATCAGGGGCTACCAAACATTTAGACAGGACAAGGAAGGCCACTAGGGTGGAATTCTTATACTTATTAAAAATTCCATCCCAGAAAAACTGATAGAGGTAGTCACAAACGGAGAGGCAGAGATCATTGGTACAGACCTATATATTAACTCCGCTAGTATAAGGATATTTAACATAAACTGTCCAAGTGACAAATTACTGAATCTGGAGTCAATGAAAATAACACCATCAAAGTGTCTGGTAGTAGGAGACTTTAAAAGCCACTCTGAAAGATGGGGATATAAGGAGTCCAATGCTCGAGGTGAAGAAGTGGAAGAATGGGAAATAGATAACAACCTATTTCTCATAAACTCTAGAGAGGACCCCCCAACCTTCTACTCAAGAAGATGGAAAACAACTTCCACTCCCGTCCTAGCATTTGCAACTGGAGACATATCAATCAAAATAAACAGAAAAGTGCTAAACCAACTTGGAGATAGTGATCACAGACCAGTCAAACTTTCAGTGGATTTTGCTCACAAACAGGAATTGCAAATACCTCTTCCCCGCTGGAACTATAAGAGAGCAGATTGGGCAAAGTTTGCCGGGCTCACCGATGCATATATGCGCCTAACAACACCCATGAAAAGAAGGTCAATAACATGATAGAGCGGTTAGCAAATGGAATCCTGAGAGCTTCTGAAGAATCCATTCCTAGAGGAGCAAGAAGAAACTACAAGCCATACTGGAGCAAGGAAATACAAAGACTAGAAGAGGAACTGGACTCTGCCAGAGAACTAGCTGAAACATCACACAGCACAGAGAGCAACATTGCCTACAAAGCAGCCTCGGCCAAATACAGATGTGAGGTCATGATATCAGCAAGACAGAGCTGGATAGACAAAATAGAGAGCCTTAATCGAGACAAAAATGGTAATAAACTATGGAAAATCTCTGAGCGGCGAAAACAACTGCTGACCTTCAATATCGTTAGCACAAAACCAGAACATCCTCACAGGCAAAAGGTAGCAAATCTACTAATATAGATTTACAAAAACATTAGTAGAATAAACATTCCAATAGACAAACAGAAAGCTGCAAGACGGGAAAACCAAGATGCAAAACACATGCCTTTAGCACCAGAAGAGCATCAGATGACCATCTTTACCCCAACTGAATTAGATGTTGCCCTCAAAGGATTGAAGCTCAAAAGTTCCCCTGGTAAAGATGAAATCACCAATGAAATGCTCATAAATCTGGGACAGAAAGCCAAGGGCCAGCTTCTAAGGATAATAAATGCTAGCTGGAAGAGAGGTCATGTGTCGGAATCTGGAAAGAAGCTATTATGGTGCCCATCCTCAAGCGTGGAAAAGACCCACTAGACCCAAGTAGCTATAGACCAATTAGCTTACTGAGCTGCCTGAGTAAACTCATGTAAAGGGTGGTTAACAGAAAACTTATGTGACATTTGGAGACAAAACAACAAATCGTACCACAACAAAATGGGTTCTGTCAGCACAGATCAACTGAAGATCTGGTAACCTACATCACCGAATCAATTCAGAGGAAGAGGTATGTTTACAGCACTCGGAAATTAGCTGAGTGGCAGTGCTCGCTAGCGTTTGGCTTTTCGTGGCAAGGCGCTGTGCCACCGAGTACGGGTTCGATCCTGCTGTGGTCCATATTTTTTTCTGTTGTTGATTATTTGTCATTTTTTCCGAGTGCTGTACATACCTCTTCCCCTGAATTGAATCGCTGATTATCACCTCGTAAGTTTCCCTCTATAATAATATTCATTTATTATTATTTGTCTCTTCTCTAACCTACATCACATAGGAAAGAGAGGATGCTCTACAAGAAAAGAAACACACACTGGCAGTGTGGATCGACATGGAGATGACTTTTGATAGGGTATGGTAAGTGGGTTTAATGAACAAGCTTTTTAGACTTGACATCCAGGGTCGTTTATTCAATTGCATCTCTCAATACCTTCAGGATAGAACGGCCAAAGTACAAGTACAGGGTCAACTAAGTAAGAAGGTCACAATCGAACAAGGTGTCCCACAAGGCGGAGTCTTGTCCCCAACACTCTTTTTAATTTTCATAAATGACATCATAATGGACATTCCACCCAGAATACACTCAGCAATATACGCAGATGATCTGGCGTTATGGGCTTGCAGGGAAAGTTTGTCTGTGGCTGGATCCAGGATGCAAGATGCCCTAGGTGAACTTGAAAAATGGACGAACACCTGGTTCTTACCAATTAACAAAAAAAAAAACTACATATACAATTTTCAGCCTATCAAGAAACACACTCTCTGCAAACTTGAAGATAAAAGACCATACACTTCCTATTGACCAAACCCAACATATCTTGGTGTCACCATGAATCACAGAATGACTTGGAAAAATCAGACAGACAGAGCAAGGAAAAAAGCCAGAAAACGAACAAATATTATGAAGAAATTGGCAGGAATGGACTGGGGAGCCGACAGCAATATCTTGAAAAGACTATAGGTAGGAAGAGTCAGACCAGTCCTAGAGTATAGAGTCACAGCCTGGGCTATGGCTTCTAAATCACACCTTAGCAAAATTAACAGAACACAGAACCAAGCTGCCCGTGTCATCACTGGTGCTATGAAATCTACACCTATCAAGACTCTAGAAACAGTAACAGGTTTACAACCCTTAGATGACAGACGGGTCACTAAAGTATTGCAACAGGCGGAAAAATATAGAAGGCTCCTTAGCCACCCCAGGCACCAATAAATAATTGGTTTTGGATTTGTACGACTAAAGAGGAGCAACTTTGCTGCAATCACCAATGAACTAACTACTGGAGACCCAGTACTTTTCCAAACAATACCGAAACCCTAGGGCCCATCTGATATGTCTCCTCATGGGAAATATAAAATACCAGAACTTAAGGAAAATATAACAGGAATCATGAAAAAAGGCACCCAATCAGACACAGACAGAAAACACATAGCAGAAAAACACATACACGATACCAACCCACAGGACTCTTGGTCCCACATATTCACAGATGGCTCTACTACAAATGCCACCAGAAATTGAGGGAGAGGTGTGTTCTTGATGCTGAATAACCAGTACAAGAGATCACCAAGTCAATAGCTACTGGGAAATTCTCAAATAACTTTAAAGCAGAAACTGAGGCCCTCAGAGATGCTGCAACACTGGCTACTCAACACAAAAATAACATGCACAATAAATTGGTGCTTCTGACTGATGCACTGTTAATACTATCAGCTCTAAAAAGCCCCAAGAACAATGAACTAGATGACTTGAGAACAGCCCTGGACCAACTATGCAATAACTTCCAGAGAGTAGTCATTCAGTGGATACCATCACACTGTAATATACACGGGAACGAACACGCAGACAAATTAGCTAAAGAGGGAGGGAGATTAGCACAAGAGAACCATCTGGTCAGCTACGATGAAGCCAAATCCATCATCAAAGGCCAGTACCATGAAAAATGGAAACGATAACACCCAAAGCATAACGAGAGTGACGGATGCCATCAACTATCAAGGAGGGATAAAGTCATCATACTTCGCCTACGCACTGGCCACAATAGAATGAGAAATCACATGTTCATCAAATTCAAAATAGGTACAACCAGCCTATGCTACTGTACACTGGATAATATGACTACAAAACATGTTCTACAGGATTGCCCCCAGTACACAGACCTGAGAAGAGCAATGTGGTCCACACCCACCTCCCTGGAAGAGAAACTATATGGGGCAATTGAATCACTTAAAAAAACAGCTGACTTCATGAGAGAGTCTGGAATCCTACTCTTGAGTCTTGATCACAGAGAGAGAGAGAGATATATGTAAGATTGTACATCTAGTAGAGGTATTTCTCCTAATTTTATTTGGTGAATGCCAACTGCATTAATTCTCATAATGTTGGTCTTATCCCTGCATAGACTTGCAGAACCTATTCTTCCCGATTCTCAATGCGGCTTCAGAGCCAGGAGATCAACTATAAACATGATTTTCACATTTAGACAATTACAAGAAAAATGACAGGAACAAAATATGCTGCTCTATATTGCCTTTGTGGATCTCACAAAGGCCTTCAACTCAGTAAACATAAATGAGCTCTACAGGGTGTTAGAAAGCATAGGCTGCCCACCTAAATTATTTAAGCTGATTATGTCCTTTCATGAAAACATGAATGCTAAAATCCACTTTGATGGGAGTTCATCAGAGAGTTTTATAGTCAACAATGGAGTGAAACAGGAATGTGTCCTCGCCCCCACCCTTTTTGGTCTATTTTTTGCTGCCCTTCTAAATTAGGCCTTCGAAAACAGCTCAGGAGACATTTACATTCAAACAAGATCAGATGGCTCATTGTTCAACTTAGCACGACTAAGAGCAAAAACAAAAACAAATGCTGCCCTAATTAAAGAACTTTTATTTGCTGACAATGCAGCCCTAGTCACTCATAGTGAAGCCACATGGTGGATAGGCAGCAGGAACCATTGAAGACTATGTATGAAAGTGTTCCTTGTTGCAGTTTCCTCATATTCCTAGTCCAGCTTAGTGCAGCTCTGTGCACACCTTGAGCTGTGTGTTTCATCCGTTTTGATCATGTTACGATATTCCAATTGTTTATGATGAATGATGATATCGTATGGCAGGGAACAGTTGGCTGTGTTCACTTTCTGTGCAGTTTCACCTTATGTCTTTTGACATGTGCTGAGACTGCTATGATGGGAACTACAGCTACCATTCTTTGTTTGGGAGATGAGTTAGTAATTCGGATGATTCCGCTGGCACGGGCTGTAGAGCAATTATGGATTTTAATTCGTTTGCAGTTATACTTGGGCCTTCCATATTCAAAGAAAACAAAGTGAAGCCACCCCACAATCATAGATCAACATCCTGGACAAAGCATGTGACTTTTTTTTTTCACTGTCAATTAGTGTTCAGAAAACAGTATTACTAAATCAAGGTGACATCAAACCTCTATTAATCACTTCAAAAGATTGTCTACTAGAATCAGTTCAGAAATTCACGTATCTTGGATCCACAATTATGCTAACCACATCTCTTGATGATGAAATAAACAGCCGAATTGGTAAGGCAGCTACGACTTTTGGCAAACTCACAGAAAGGGCCTGGAACAACACAAAACTAACTCTGAAGACCACCAAACTCATAATATATCAAGCTTGTGTGCTTAGCACACTATTATATGGATCTGAAACCTGGACAACATACTCAAATCACGAAAAAAGACTAAATGTCTTCCACATGCGATGCCTTCGCAGAATAATACACATTAAATAGCAGGAGAAAATAACCAACTTAACTGTCTTGCAACGTGCTAAGACCCCAACAATCATGTCGATGCTCAGATGTCAAAGACTAAGATGGCTGGGGCATGTCCAGCGAATGGAAGAAAAATGCATCCCCTGGCAAATACTGTATGGTGAACTAACACATGGAAAAAGACAAATCGACAGACCTAAACTATATTTTTATATATATATATATAGATATAGAGATATCTGTAAATCATCTCTGAATAACTTCTCCGTCTGTGAAAATGACTGGGAACATCTGGCAAGTGATCGCACATCATGGAGAGCAAGTATAAGGAATGGTATAGCATCATTTAAGACTGTGTTATGGCAAAACTTATAAGAGAAAAGACTCATGAAAAAGAATGGAAAACACTGGATCAGTGGGCCTGACTTGTTCATTCTGTAGCCGTGTGTGTTTGTCAAACATTGGTAGAATTAGCCACGAGAGAAGCTGTTTGACAAAAACAAAACCTAAAAAAAATACACAATAGCCTCCACTAGACCATCTGACAAGATGAAAAGGGCTTTATATATATATATATATATATATATATATATATATATATATATATTTATAGATATACATACATACATACATATATATATCTTGGATATATATATCTTGGAAGTCACATTGATCGAGAAGGGGATACGAGCAAAGAAATTAGAATCAGACTGGCTAAAGCAGCAATGTCTTTCAGAAGCCTTGAAAAGTTGTGGAAATCAAAACTCATTAGCACAAACACAAAACTTAGGCTATTCAAATCAAATGTACTATCAACCCTTACGTATGCGTGTGAAAGCTGGAAAACAACAAGAGATATAGAAACAAAGTTGAACGCATTCGAAATTAAATGTCTAAGGAAAATACTTGGTATAGAATGGAACGAATTCAAAACAAACGAGGAAATTAGAGAAATCGCCAATCAACCACTAATATCTTCAGTAATAAAGAAAAGACGATGGTCATACGTTGGACATGTGATGAGAAGAGATAATAATCGAATAGCAAAGCAAGCCCTCATATGGGAAACAACAGGTAAAAGAAAAAGAGGAAGACCCAGGGAGACACTGAGAAGAACATTGATGAGAGAGGCAAGAGCAGCAGGAATCGGCTCCCTCAATGAGATAGAACTGCTTGCACAGAACAGAGACAGATGGCGAGATTTGATAAAATATCTTTAAAAGAAAACTGCTAGAACAAAAATTCATATAGGAGAAGGTGTATCTTGGTCTACGCCCTATGGGCCGGTTACGGCTCGAAAGGTCAATAGATAGATAGATATATATATATATATATATATATATATATATATATATATATATATATATATATATATATATATATATAAAATAAAAAATAAAAAATTTTATCCATATTTCAGCATAATTACATTTTCCATATGTATATAAGGGAATTATTCCTAGTTTTTTTCTCAGCTTTTCATTTCTGAACTTATCTTTTAGGATGTTTCCTGTCATTTGTCTAACACAGTGTGGTTCAACCTACAAAAGAAGGGCAAGAATAGGTTGAACCACACTGTGTTAGACAAATGACAGGAAGCATCCTAACAGATAAGATCAGAAATGAAAAGCTGAGAAAAAAAAAACTAGGAATAATTCCCCAATAGAATACATAAAGAAACAAAAGATTAAATGGTTTGGTAAAGACCAAGACACAACACAACAAGCCTTTAATAAATGTTGTGATAACACCAGACTTAAGAGCTGAACATGGAAAAGATGGATTGATGGCATATTTGAAACACTAGGAAACATAACAGCAGTACTAGCCAATAGAAGTGCAAAGGACAGCAAATTCTATCTCTCCTCGACACTGAAAGGAAAATGAAGAATTCAAAAGAATTTTTTTTATTGAAAAAAATGTGCTGGATAAATTGCATTAAAGTTTGAATGCTGTGCAGCAGTTCTGAATTTGAAATATTTGAGCTCAATGCACCAAATATTTTCTGCTCAGTATTGGGGAAAATTAGAGGTGACATTGATCATTGACATAGCTTAGAAAACATATATAAACATACATGATGTCTGGGGTGGCAGATCTCCGTGACCATATTTTGTGGTTACTCTTGTGACAGTCTTTCTTGTTATTTGTGGATTCTCATTGGGTTTTGGATCAGTTGGGTCAGCTGATAAATCTGTCCACACAACCTACACAGGATATCAAAGTATGAGGTGTACAACTATTCAATAATAGAATAGAAATTGATGCACATAAGTTAAGAATGCAAACAATTTTAGATAATCTCACTAACTAAAA
This sequence comes from Megaustenia siamemsis, assembly GCA_032433765.1. Classification (NCBI taxonomy): domain Eukaryota; kingdom Metazoa; phylum Mollusca; class Gastropoda; order Stylommatophora; family Ariophantidae; genus Megaustenia; species Megaustenia siamemsis. Next base: position 22,611,176 of record JAVIAB010000091.1, on the reverse strand, counting down.
AAGGTATCATTTTCATATATAAAAGTATATAGAATAGTTTTTGGATAATGCAATTTAAAAAATTGGCCATCTTTGTCTGTCGATGGTTTTTAAAAAAAATTGTATCCATATTTCAGCATAATTACATTTTCCATAATTGATTTTTTTTTAAATTTCTTTCTTTTAAAGAGTTTGGGTGTATTGTAATCGTTTGCTCGGTCTCTGTTATGACATTTCATTACAGAGTTAGTTTTATCTTTTATGTGTCAATGTAGAACTGATGAACATCTTGTTTCTCATTTAGAAAATATCAGCAACAAATCTGCATTTGAAACAAATGCCTCAGGAAAATACTTTGTGTACAATGGAAAGAACTAGTGTACCATAAGAGAAATGAATAAGCATCCAAAAAATATCACCTACAATCAAGAGAAGATGTGGACTATTTTTTATTTGTTTCTCTTCATTATTTCTCCTTTCCATATCATTGAACGTACAAATATTTCTGAAATGTCCGTATGTCATTTAATGTGCAAGAACATTTAAATCAAACACAACATTACACCAATAGAAGTCAATACATCTGGTAAGTACTGTTACAATAAATGTGTATGGAATTTTATCACATTTTGTTTTTTGTTTGTATAAAGGTGTACAAAAACTGTTCTTTGCTGGATTTATCAAATTTTTTTCTGGGGTCTGCTGAGAGATTTACCCATGCCAAATTGCATGTAGCATGTGATGTACAGGTGAGTTTTTAGTGTACCTACAACCAAGGTTCTGTCTAAGCTGCATGGGTGTGTTGGTGCACAATTATATACTGATACAGTGCTCATCAAAATGTTGCCACTCATTTAAATTTACTTCTTTTCATCTTAATTTACCTTTCAGTGTAAAGGGGCGAAATAGTTTGCAGTTTTTTTGCTCTGCTGATTGTTTTTCCTGTTAGTATGTTTTCCATTTGTTTCTAATCATCAGTCCATCTTTTTCATAGTTAGTCCTTGGCTCTGGTATTCTCTAGCATAAGTATCATTTGTGTTATTTTGTTATCTTCTGTCTTATTACATGGCCAAACCATTTTATCTTTTGTTTCTTGAGGTATTCAGTGGCAGGAATTATTCTTAGCTTAATTATCACAAAGTTATTTGACTAATTTTCATTTTACATACCAGATCTTAAACCTTGAAGTAACTAAAGAAAAATAAGTGACTCACAAATTAAATAAAAATTTCAAGGATCTAGCTTTGAAGTTGCATAGTTGATCACTACAGTTTGTAGTGGACCATATTTCCAGACATATGTAACAGATTTGCTCTTTAGAACTACAAAGATGCAGTGGGGATGTGATTGCTGAAACCTCACAATACAAGAAAAAAGAATTTGAAGGTGAGAGGAGTAGTGCTCTTTCTTGCTGTTATTACCTTTGCTAATAAGATTGTGAGCCTACAACTCATGAAATGCTTCATTTGGAAATTGACTCCTGTTATTGAGTTAAATCACCATCAAGGGCGTTCTTCTCGAAAATGCATGGAAAAAGACCAAGAGGAAGATCCAGAAGAAGATGGATAGATGCAGTCACAGAGACATGTAACAAAAAATGAAAGTCACTAATTTAGACAGTTTGAGCAGCTCAAGAACGACAAATGATATAAACCACGACACCTTTTAGGTATCAGTGAGAAGAGAAAAGAAGAAGAAGAAGATTGAGTTATTTGTGGGTCATCATCATTGCACTCCGAACATGTCCATAGGTGCTCAGATCCCCTCTTCAGCAAGTCCTGCAGTGTCCAGCGACTGACGACTCCAGTTCTGTGTTGGTTGATAAGTCTTCTTACATGCCCACTGAGTTTCTCATTTCTGGCTGTGCCCATCTTAACTCCCATCTTTATCATCCAAAGAAGTGACGTGGATTTGTGTTTGTCAAAGTCATGTGCTCTTCCCACATCTCGGAGGGCATTGATGATGTCCGCCTGATCCATTGGTTGACGGTCCTCAACGACAGCGCAGCTAGCCAACCAGTCTGCTCTTTCATTTCCCCGTACTCCAGCATGTCCAGGGACATAGACAAAGGTGACCTTATGCATTTTTAACCTCTGCAATGACTCCAACCATTGCATGCGTACAGAGCCCGGCTCCACTTTTTTTTATCATGGTACTCAAATCACTCAGTATACAGGTGTGGGTGTAGTCTTGTGACTCTAACCAGTTGAATGCCTTGGTCACTGCCATCATCTCTAGAAGTCTAGAATCTCTGCGGTATATGTGCTGCCTTTGGCTTGAAAGGACAATGATTAGATTAGTTTAGTTTAGATAGGTGGGTGGGTAGGTACTGCAAATTTGGTACATGCCATGTTTTCATAAGTGGAGATGGTCTCTTAGTTTAAACTGTTTGTATTTATTTTAATGTCACATGATTGGCAGATCATAAAATTCTGTAGTTATATTTAAATGGACGCTGAATTCAAAAATTCATATTTCGTAAGAAGTTGCCTGTAATTAGTTATTAAAATGTTGGGAAAAAAGCAGGGCATCACATTTTAAATATTGATATCTTTAAGAGTACTTGCCACATTTCAAACATTTTTCCATCGATAAAAAGATAAGAGTGTTTCTTACCTTCACCTCATGTTTAGTAATACTAGCTGTAATAGCGATATATGTAATAAAAATGCATTAAAATGCAAGTCCCTCTGGCTGTTGTTGGCAAATTCAGGACAATGAAAAATTTCAACTTTGCCATTTTTCAAAAATTGCCTATCTACAAAGAACAAGCAGTTAATTTCAAAATATTTTAGAACACTAAATTATTGGAGATTTCTGAAGTAAAAACATACGAAATAATGAGTGATTAGAAATACTTATGTGCATGCCATAATCCTGTTGTAAATTTAGATCTCTCATTACAGTTATTACAGTTAAACAATGAAATGCAGCGAGGTCGATCTAATACTATTGCTGACTTTCCCATATATGCAGTGTGAACAAAAAGAAAAGTTTCTGGTACGACCCAAGATGGAGGACGTATTTACTTTCTTGCCATGTAATGAATGTGCATAGGAGTGACAATCTTACCCTGAAAAACCTCTGGGTGGGAAAACCACGGATGTTGTAGAATCCTGTAGCGTAATAATGAGTAAAAATACTAAGCAAAAAAGCTCAACTTAGAATATTCAACTCAGAATAATATCAATTTTTACCTATGCATGAATGCTGGAAACTGTAGTGAAGGAAAGCAAAAATAAAGGACTCAGCATTAATAGCAAAAAGACAGAAGTAATGGCAACAACAAAGAAAAAGACATCACCTCAGTGCACAATAAAGACAAGTGGAACAATATAAACAGGTAAATGAATTTAAATATTTGGGAACTTTGTTGACCTCAGATGATAGATGTACAATATAAGTGAGATGCAGAATAGTTCAGGCAAAAGCAGCTTACCAAAAAAATGAGGAAGATAATATGCAATCCATTTTTGACAATAGAAACAAGAAAAAGAGTTCTTAAATGTTATGTAGAGCCAGACTTAACATATGCATGTGAATCGTGGACAATAGGACAACAGACAAGATAATCACTGGAAGCTGTAGAAAATGTGGTTTTACAGAAGAATTTTGAGAATACCATGAACAACTAAGAAGAGTAATGAAGACGTTCTGAAAGAGGCCGAAGTGAGAAGAGAACAAATATCCAATATAAGGCAGAAAAAATCACCACTTTTGGGTCATTTAATAAAAAGGGAACAACTGGAATATATTGTAACAACTGGTAAAATTGAGGGACGAAGAGATAGAGGAAGCAAAGAGAAAAAATACCGGACAGCTTAAGAGAATGGTTTGGCAAAAGGTCAACAACAAAAATGATAAATAACTGTCAAGATCAAAAGTTGTGGAGAAATATGATCACTTAATCCAGCAGGCATGGTACTTGATGATAATGATGAACGCTGGAAAACAACAAAAGAGATTGAGAGAAAATTAAACACTTTTGAAGTCTAAGAATAATTCTCTGTGTACAATGGAATGAATTCAAGACTAATAAAGATGGACTTCCATTTCCAAACATGGTGGAATGAGGTCACGTTCACAGGACCGCTGCAGAAGTTGCATTAGGGAACTGATTAGCTTCGGCTCTACGGTGTAATTTTCTGCGTCTGAGCTAATCAACTGATCCAGTTAGCAAAGTTCGCCGATGATAACAGGTTGTACTCACCTCATTGTTCTTCATTGTCAAGTCAAAAGTTTGTGAATACGACCTTCCCCTCCTAGCGATATATGCAAATTACGTCAACACATCGTGTGATATTCCAAAACCGTCAATGTAATTGTATGACGCCAAGTTCTTGCATTGTACAACTCCTTGCTAAGCTCTGTTCAGTCTAGTCAGTAGCAGTTTTAACTTTGGAAATTGTGCATCAGCTTTTCGTGTGCTGTTGGCTGCTTTTACTATAGTAACTGGGATATTGTGAGTGCAGCCATTGTTGTGTGAGCTACGTCATCAAGTAGTTGCATAGCCCAAGGACGGTCGTACTCTAATCAATGGAAGATGGAGTGGGGTTTCATACATTACTTGTCAGCATTGGTGAGACATGACTTGTCAGCATCGGTGAGACTCCCGGAAGTTCGTGATAGCTGAAGGGTCTTATAGTCTGTTGTTTGATGTGTGATGGTGATGGTCTAATCACCAACTAATTACTACATCAAGCTTGGGCAGATGGTGCTCGTAAACCTGGGAGAGCCAACCATCTAAGGGCAGAATCCCCCTACAGAAAAGACAATCTGCTGCCTTGCAGGAAGATTGGGGACAATCAAAGGCTAAGGAAAGCAAACCTGAAAAAAATGTTGGCTGAAATCGGATGCACTGGGCCACTGGCGCAGAACACAGTGCAACGTTTTAACAGGTATTCAATTATGATAGAAACTACCTCTGACCAGAAAGGCTTCAAGAAACAGCTGAATATAATACACTGGAATGCGGAGGGCATATACCACAGAAAACAAGCTCTAACAATCAGACTAGCAGAGGAGGAGATAGACATTGTCTGCATCCAGGAAACTCATCTTAATCCTCAGCACAGATTTATGATCAGGGGCTACCAAACATTTAGACAAGACAGGGAAGGTCACAAGGGTGGAATTCTTATACTTATTAAAAATTCCATCCCAGGAAAAACTGATAGATGTAGTCACAAACGGAGAGGCAGAGATCATTGGTGCAGACCTATACATTAACTCCACTAGTATAAGGATATTTAACATATACTGTCCAAATGACAAATTGCTGAAGCTGGAATCAATGGAAATAACACCATCAAAGTGTCTGGTAGTAGGAGACTTTAAAAGCCACTCTGAAAGATGTGGATATAAGGAGTCCAATGCTCGAGGTGAAGAAGTGGAAGAATGGGAAATAGACAACAACCTATTCCTCATAAACTCTAGGGAGGACCTCCCCAACCTTCTACTCAAGAAGATGGAAAATAACTTCCACTCCTGACCTAGCATTTGCAACTGAAGACATGTCTATCAAAATAACCAGAAAAGTGCTGAACCAACTTGGATATAGTGACCATAGACCAGTAAAACTTTCAGTGGCTCTTGCTCACAAACAGGAGTTGCAAATACCTCTTCCCCGCTGGAACTATAAGAGAGCAGATTGGGCAAAGTTTGCCGGGCTCACTGATGCATATATGCGCCTATCAACACCCATGAAAAGAAGGTCAATAACATGATAGAGTGGTTAGCAAATGGAATCCTGAGAGCTTCTGAAGAATCCATTCCTAGAGGAGCAAGAAGAAACTACAAGCCATACTGGAGCAAGGAAATACAAAGACTAGAAGAGGAACTGGACTCTGCCAGAGAACTAGCTGAAACATCACACAGCACAGAGAGCAACATTGCCTACAAAGCAGCCTCGGCCAAATACAGACGTGAGGTCATGATATCAGCAGACAGAGCTGGATAGACAAAATAGAGAGCCTTAATTGAGACAAAAATGGTAATAAACTATGGAAACTTGCAAAAGCTCTGAGCAACGAAAACAACTGCCGACCTCCAATATCATTAGCACACAATCAGAACATCCTCACAGGCAAAAGGGCAGCAAATCTACTGATAGAGACTTACAAAAACATTAGTAGAATAAACATTCCAATAGACAAACAGAAAGCTGCAAGACGGGAAAACCAAGATGCAAAACACATGCCTTTAGCACCAGAAGAGCATCAGATGACCATCTTTACCCCAACTGAACAGCAATATTTTGACAGCAATATTTTGAAAAGACTATATGTAGGAAGAGCCAGACCAGTTCTAGAGTATGGAGTCACAGACTGGGCTATGGCTTCCAAATCACACCTTAGCAAAATTAACAGAACACAGAACCAAGCTGCCCGTGTCATCACTGGTGCTATGAAATCTACACCTATCAAGACTCTAGAAACAGTAACAGGTTTACAACCCTTAGATGACAGACGGGTCACTAAAGTATTGCAACAAGAGGAAAAATATAGAAGGCTCCTTAGCCACCCCATGCACCAAAGAATGACTGGTTCCGGAATTGTATGACTAAAGACGAGCAACTTCGCTGTAACTGCCAATGAACTAACTACTGGAGACCCAGTATTTTTCCAAACAATATCGAAACCCTTGGGCCCATCTGATATGTCTCCTCATGGGAAATATAAAATACCAGAACTTAAGGAAAATGTAACAGGAATCATGAAAAAAGGCACCCAATCAGACACAGACAGAAAACACATAGCAGAAAAACACATACACGATACCTACCCACAGGACTCTTGGTCCCACATATACACAGATGGCTCTGCTACAAATGCCACCAGAAATGGAGGGGGAGGTGTGTTCTTGACGCTGAATAATCAGGATGAGATCACCAAGTCAATAACTATTGGAAAATTCTCAAACAACTTTAAAGCAGAAACTGAGGCCATCAGAGATGCTGCAACACTGGCTACTCAACACAAAAATAACATGCACAATAATTTGGTGATTCTGACTGATGCACTGTCAGTACTATCAGCTCTAAAAAGCCCCAAGAACAATGAACTAGATGACTTGAGAACAACCCTGGACCAACTATGCAATAACTTCCAGAGAGTAGTCATTCAGTGGATATCACCACACTGTAATATACACGGGAACGAACGCGCAGACAAATTAGCTAAAGAGGGAGGGAGATTACCACAAGAGAACCATCCACTCAGTTATAATGAAGCCAAATCGATCCTCAAAGGTCAGTTCCATGAAAAATGGAAACATTAAACACCCAAAGCATAGCGAGAGTGACGGATACCACCAACTATCAAGGAGGGATCATGTCATCATACTTCACCTACGTACTGGCCACAATGGAATGAGAAATCACATGTTCACCAAATTCAAAATAGGTGCAACCAGCCTATGCCACTGTACAATATGACTACAAAACATGTTCTACAGGATTGCCCCAGTACACAGACCTGAGAAGAGCAATGTGGCCCACGCCCACCTCCCTGGAAGAGAAACTATTTGGGGCAATCGATTCGCTTAAACAGACAGCTGACTTCATGAGAAGTCTGGAATCCTACTCTGATTGAGTCATGATCGCAGAAAGAGAGAGAAAGACTAATAAAGATAAGAGAAATGATCATGTAACCAACGATCTCATCTACACTTAGGAAAAGAAGACATATGTCAGACGTGTTGAGAAAAGACAACAAGAGAATTCCAAAATTTCTACTATTGGAACCATCTATCTATCTATCTATCATCCTTTCGAGCCGAAGACGGCACATAGGGCAGAACCACAATCTCAAAAAACAGAAATCTTGCGTGCCAAAATGGCACATATTGCAGAAATCACTGCTTCCAAAACCTATGGCTCTGTTTCCATAACAATACTTTTTACAATGACAGCTTGTCAAGCCATCGATCAACCTCCTTAGTTGCCTCTTACGACATGCCTGGAAGGTCACAGTGTCACTATTCTTTACTTCCCTCATAATGCAGGATACAGAAAAAGAGGAAGATCTAGAGAGACACTAAAAAGAACACTTATAAGAGAAGAAAATTTAGCAGGCATAGGCTCACTAGATAAGATTGAATGTCTCACCAAGAATAGAGATGGGTGGCGAAAAAACACTATTAGCCCTATGTGATGTCTAGCTGCACTAGAATGAATCAAGATCAAGATCAAGTGTGCACAATAAATATGATGAAACTGATCCCTTCTATCTATCTATCTATTGATCTTTCGAGCCGTAGCCGGCCCATAGGGCGTAGACCAAGATACTCCTTCATCTGAATTTTTGTTCTAGCAGTTTTCATTCTTTTAAAGATATTTTATCAAATCTCGCCATTTGTCTCTGTTCTGTGCAAGTAGCTCTATCTCATTGAGGGAGCCGATTCCTGCTTATCTTGCCTCCCTCATCAATGTTCTTCTCAGTGTCTCTCTGGGTCTTCCTCTTCTTCTCTTACCTGTTGTTTCCCACATGAGGGCTTACTTTGCTATTCGATCCCTTCTAGGTCTTGTAAATTTTGCCTATTTGTTGACAAGGCATGATTCATTCAACCTCAGTCTATGTATTATAGTTTTTAAAATAAATAACAGTTGTGGAGGAGAGAACAAAAGTTGATGTTGTATATCATCATCATCAAGTACCAAGCCTGCTGACGCAGGTTATCATGTCTCTCCACAACTTTCAATCTTGATAGTTATTTATCATTTCTGTTGTTGACCTTCTGCCAAGCCATTCTCTTAAGCTGTCTGGTGTCTTTTCTCTTTGCTTCCATCTATTTCTTCGTCTCTCAATTTTTCCATTTGTTACAATATATTCCAGCTGTTCTCTTTTCATTACATGGCCAAAAAGTGATGATTGTTTCTTCCTAATAATGGAAATTAACTCTCTTTTTGCTTTGGCTTCTTTCAGAACATTTTCATTACTCTTCTTAGCTGTCCATGGTATTCTCAACATTCTTCTGTAAAACCACATTTCTACAGACTCCAGTGATTTTCTTGTCTGTTGTCCTATTGTCCATGATTCACATCCATATGTTAGACTGACTCTACATAACATTTCAGAACTCTTTTTCTTGTTTCTATTGTCAAAAATGGATTACATTCATGGAGTATCTTCCTCATTTTTTTGGAAAATTGCTGATTTTGCCTGAGCCATTCTGCATCTCACCTCTTTTTTTATATATAATATTCATTAATAAAACAGCCCTACAACTTATCTGTTCATTTATACATCTGAATTTGCTCAATATGCAAAGAAAAGTATATTTACCTGTGTAGTATGAATGCCAGATTTAGGATCAGTGCCAGACCTCATAGAAACAGATCTGTGTCCATGACCTGGATCTGGTGGAGTTACTCCCCTGGCAATAATGGACAAATTGGTTGCATTGTCATCAAATCTATTTGCAACAGGTCCTGATCTGCTGCTGTCATAGTTTAGTGTGTGTTTGGATGGATGAGATTTCTTTTGCCTATGAGTTTCAGGTGTTGATGTAATTCTGGATTTAGGTGACACTGTTTCTTCCACAGCAAAAGCTGTCCTTCGGTTACCCTCATTTGTTGGGGTATTTTGGACAAACATTGCTCCCTGAGTAAAAGGCTGTCCTAAAACACCTCCAGGCGGAACTGTTTGGTATGCATAAGCATATGTTTGGCTACCTGGTAGACCAGGTGCAAAGGCTCCAGCTGAAATAAGGCCATATGGAATAAAACCAGTTGCATATCCATGAGGTGCTGCATGCTGGGGTTGGTTTCCTTTGTAATCAATCCCTGATATTGATTTTGTAAAAATTGGTTCAAAAGCTTCAGGAGGCATGGCAATAGGATCTGGTTCCTTGCCATCTCCCTTGCGATTATTTTTAGGAGAACTGTTTTTCTTGTGTCTACTGCTTTTTGGTGACTCAATGTTGTCCACACTAGCTCTAACTGCAGCATTTATATGAAGAGGACTGGATATTATACTAGAGTCTGGTTGACTCTGCTGATCCAAGGATAGGTATCTCTCCATCTGAGGTGAACCTTTGTCCATTGCTTTCTCCTCAGGAATCTCAGTAGCATCTTTTTTCTTTAATTTTGGAGATACTTTAGATAATCCTGTATAATCTACTGTGCTATTGGTAATATCACTGTCTTTTGTTGCAGAATCAGAATCAAACACATCATCAATTAATGTTTCCTTTCTTTCATTTTTTCTTCTATCTTCCTCTGCCTCATTTTTTCTCCGATCATTCTCATATTGCTCATACTCATGACCTGACCTCCTATTTAGAGATTCTTTGGCTGCTGTGTAGTTTCTGTACAATCCACTTCTTTCATTGTCAAACCTTCTTCCCATCTGCATTACATTTCTAGGGACTCCTCGCTGGTATAATCGAGGTCCTGACTCTTGTGCTAGGTCATACTTGTCTGTGGTCACAGTGTTCCACACAACAGGATCCTGTTGGAGTAAATTGCTAACAAGTTATATGTGCATACATTTTCCAAAGTAAGAACAGAGAATGAAATTAAGAAATTAGAATGACTGAAGTAAACAGTTTGAAGGTTTATGAGGGTTCATAGGGGCAACTTCCTTTACCTGTGCCCCCTATCCCCAAATCAGACACCTACCTTTTGAAAGGCAAATCTGTACACCAGACTCAAAAATATATTACAAATGGAGAGAAAACATTATGTGACAATTTCATTTGCCTTCTTCTTGACAAAGCACAATCCATTTAACCTCATAATATGTCTTCTAGGTCAACATAGTCCAACCCTTGGCATGAGAGACTCATTTGGGTGATCCATGCCCTCTTCTACTGTTTCAATTAACAGAAGATAAACCAAAAATATATTTTTTTTAATTTGTGGGTATTGAATAGATAAGTCCAAGTCCACCTTTTCTGCAGGTTCTATTGTTCCCATTAGATAGTAGCACAGAACAGTCTGTATTCTTGTAACATTATATTTTCTGCTTCAGGAAATGTAACAAGTTATAATACTTTTTATTAGAGATTCATAAGACATTTACAAAGACAACATCAGGAAAATAATTTGTTTTATCTGTTCAGTAATGCCATTCAAAAGAGGTGAGATGCAGAATGACTCAGGCAAAAGCAGCTTTCCAAAAAATGAGGAAGATACTGTGCAATCCATTTTTGACAATAGAAACAAGAAAAAGAGTTCTTAAATGTTATGTAGAGCCAGTCTTAACATATGGATGTGAATCATGGACAATAGGACAACAGACAGACATGAAAATCACTGGAGTCTGTAGAAATATGGTTTTACAGAAGAATGTTGAGAATACCATGAACAGCTAAGAAGAGCAATGAAAATGTTCTGAAAGAGGTCAAAGCAAAAAGAGAGCTAATTTCCCCTATCAGGAAGAAACAATCATCATTTTTTTGGCCATGTAATGAGAAGAGAACAACTGGCATATATTGTAACAACTGGAAAAATTGAGGGATGAAGAGATAAAGGGAAGCAAAGAGAAAAAATACCAGACAGCTTAAGAGAATGGCTTGGCAGAAGGTCAACAACAGAAATGATAACTGTCAAGATCGAAAGTTGTGGAGAGGACATGATCACCTATGCCAGCAGGCCTGGTACTTGATGATTATGATGAATGCCATTCATGTGAAGATGTGAGTAATTTAATTTACAACCAGTGACTAAAGTTTCAGTGGAATAGGTGCAAAACAATGTCCCAGTGAATTGAGATTCTAGGGCACTAAGCCTCTATGTAATAGATGGTGCTTTGACCTGGAAAATTTAGACTTGGTGACAATTTAGAAATGGTTGACAAAATTTGCTTTTAACAAAATGCAAGATGCTGGAATATACAATTATTGGGAGAGGTATTCTGAAGGTGACTGACCAATAGATAAAGGCTGATCACTATGAGTCTTAGGCATGGGTTGTATCAGGAAAAAAAAAATATGAAAGCAAATGTCAAGGAAGTTGTCAGACTGTGTTTAAGTACAGAGTGTTGAGTTACAGCCAAAGGATTTTTTTTACATTTCTAATTTTGAAAGTTCACATGTTTTAAGTTCAGAGATAAAGGAGTTTAGAAGCACAGTGAGTATATTTTTTGACACTCTTTTTCTACTAATAAAATACATGTTTCATTGTAAACTTTTGTTACCCACACATACACATATGATGATCAGTGCTTTAAGTATGCTCTATTTGGTCCTCAGGTAACAAAACATTGGACCACAGTGTTCTAAATTGTATAGAATTAAATTGCCATTTTACTCTTAATTATGTTATCTATCTGTAACTGACGTGTTTACGACACCATAGTAAAAATTACTACCACTTAAATGTAACATTAGGTGCTCTAAAAATAGTAATCCCTTTGAACTTTTGGTGTTCACACCAGGCAAGACTGACTCAGATTTCCTGGCTCAGGTTGATTTATGACCAGACATGTTAAAATGTCTATCGGTACGGTCACCTAAGTTTGTCAGTATGTTCGGCTACCTCATAGCATTATTTGCTGTATTTCCGAAGTTGCAAAGAATTGTTTTGATGTCAGCAATGACTGAGGAAGTTTCCCTGGTCACAGGGAAAAAAAAACTGCCAATTTCTTGATAATTGGTATTTTATAATTTCATATTATACAAGATTGTATTTCACGAAATTTGGTGGGGGTTAGAGGATCAATAGAAATAAATCCAATGCTCAGCGGTCACAGGAAGTAGTTATTAGGAAAGTACACAGGGGGAAAAGTGGGGCATGGCAAAATATAAAATTTTGAAGAATTTGTGTTTTGGTGTAATTTTTTACGACAGTATCGTAATCTAGGGTTTTAAAAAAATTTGTAAAAATTACATTTGTATTGGTTTTGCAAATGCATGTTGCATGATTAGTTGGCATCTGTATCTATAGTCTGTTTCAGATGTCAGTTTGGTACAATTTGATTGGCTAATACTTTAAAAAGCAGAGTTATTTTCCTTTCTACACACATTTTATTTTCATAAAATGTTACATGCAGATTTTGAGTTTTTAAAAATAAGATGCAGAAAATCATGCTAAAGGCCTTTTCCCCTTACAAATTGCTTTGTTAGGATTACAAGTTCATTTTTAAAAAACTTTAACAAATTAAATTAAATCCTAACTTAGATTGAATGTATTTTGCCCACGATAAAACAGTAAGGCAAATGAGCTGTCTGATAAAGTTAAAAAAAAAAGGTGAAAATTCACAGCCACGGTATTGGTACACACACACAAAAAAACGACATCTATGACTGGAAACGGGGTCCTATATGAAGTTAGATAGCTTAGGTTACCTATGTACTCTACAGACATGTTCTGGTTCAAAAATAAACCCGAGAAGGCACACAAGAATATGTTATGGGGGAATGATGGGCACTGTTAAAGCTTGATTTCAAAGTTTTCCTGAAACCATCATCCACAAAAACTGCAAAGCCACATTGGCATGAATTTTTAATCTGAAAATATTTGCAGACATTTGTAAGAAAGCTGCCAAGTGGATGTTATAAGGTAAACAGGATTGGCATAAATATGTGGTATATATAAATCGGCTCCCTCAATGAGATAGAGCTGCTTGCACATAACAGAGACAAATGGCGAGATTTGATAAAATATCTTTAAAAGAATTGAAAACTGCTAGAACAAAAATTCAGATAAGAGAAGAAGTATCGTGGCCTACACCCTATGGACCAGCTGCGGCTATACTTCTGTAAAAATCCTTTGTTCAACCCATCTCTTGTAGAGTGTTGGTGTTTATAGTTATATACAAACTCCTCCATAATAGTTTGACTTACTTGCTCCTGCTCTCCTGCCCTGTAAGACATACTTACAACATACAGTGACAACCAATATTTGATCAATTTGTGCAAAAGTCTATACGACAACAGCATCAGCAAAGTAAGAACAGCAGCAGACTATACAGATCTCTTCAAAATCAAAACAGGAGTAAAAGAAGGATGCATACTATCACCCCCTGCTGTTCATCACTTACATGAACTGTATCTGCAAATTGGCAAATTTATCCGAAAGGGGCAAAATCAACAAGCTTCTTTTCACAAATGACCAAGCATTGATACACATGAAAAAAGAAGACATGCAAGAACACCTAGACAGACTTAACAGTGTCAGAAAACAGCATAATATGAAAATTAACATTAACAAGACCAAAGTAAAGACGATATCAAAAGAAAAACAGGACACCAACATAATGATAAATGGCAATATCCTAAAACAAGTGAAGGAATTCAAATACTTAGGCAGCACCCTGACATATAACAACATGCAAGCAACAGAAATAGACTCACGATGTAACAAAGCTTGTCAAGTTGTTGGACAGATTTCACCATTACTGTCTAATAAAGAAGTAGTGTTTTAAGCTAAACAAGCTATTTATACGCCTATCTTTATTCTGACATTGTGCTACCAGAGCCAGACATGACCTCAGACTCAAAAACTATTAGAAAATAACCACCATAAAAATGAAGTATGTCAGACGCATAACAGAAAACAGCATGAGAGATAAAAACATAAATGAAGAGTTGCAAAAAAGTCTAGGAACGAAACCAGCTATTGAATACATAAAGTGACAACAGATCAGGTGGTTCAGGCATGAGATAGAACATAAAGAACTAAGATAAAACATAAGGAACTAAATCTAAAACGAGTTACCAACAAATAATATGAGAACATCAGACCAAGAGGCTGACCAAAAAATGGTGGATAAACGGAATACTAGAAACACACAGAGGTATAATAGTAGAAGAACCCAATAAAAGAGCCAGAAACTGCAAACCATTTCTCCCCATGACGCCGAAAGGCAAATGAGGAAAGAAAGAAAAAAAAGAAAGAAAAAAGGCTCCTACCTTCTCTCCTCATTTTTAGATACACTCCTCTTTTTACACTCCATTATGTTATCACCCAACATTGAAGTCTAGATCCACTCTGCCTCATTTTCAAGCTTTCCTGTCTCTACTAATTGGTAAGGCAGTTAAGTGTTTTACATATTGTCTGTGTTTCTGAAGAAGGCCACTTTTAGCTGCAAAGTCATAATCTTTTTGTGTTGTTCATTTTACTGTAGAGCTGTAATCATACATTTCACTTGTTCTCTTATGGTTATGCTTAGTCGAAGGCCCCTGTATCACTGCAAACGAATTAAAATTCATAATTGCTCAACCACCCATGCCAATGGAATCATCTGAATTGTTCTCTTATGTTCTTGTTAAGGAAAATACTGCATCACCACCTGTGAGCTAACACAGAAACTACTTTAATCAAGACCCTCACCTTGTACTCAATATGCAGATACAGGCCAGATTAGAAGGTTGTATGTTTCTCTATCTGAGAGAGGAAAATTAATTATGTGAATTCACATTGAGTTATTTACGGGTCATCATCATTTCACTCTGAACATGTCCGTAAGTGCTCAGATCCCCTCCTCAGCAAGTCTCGATGTGTTCAGCGACTGATGACTCCAGTTCTGTGTTGGTTGATAAGTCTTCTTACATGCCCACTAAGTTTCTCGTTTCTGGCTGTGCCCATCTAAACTCCCATCTCCATCATCCGAAGAAGTCATGTGGACTCATGGTTATCAAAGTCCTGTGCCCTTCCCACATCTCGGAGGGCATTGATGATGTCTGCCCAATTCATTGGTTGACCGTCTTCAATGATAATGCAGCTAGCCAATCTGTCCACTCTTTCATTTCCCTGTACTCCCGCATGTCCTGGGATGTAGACAAAGGTGACCTTACATATTTTTGACTTGGGCAATGACTCTACTCATTACATGCGTACAGAGCCTGCCTCCACATTTTTTATCATGCTCTTAGAATCACTCAGTATACAGGCGTGGGTGTAGTCTAATGACTCTAACCAGATAAATGCCCATGTCACTGACATCACCTCCATCGTCATACTACTCATGGTCATAACGTATGCACCACTGTCTTCTTTGACTATTCTGCCAGTCAAGCATGCTGTAAATGCCCATGCACTCCTTTTGTGTTGTATTACAGATCCCTATGTATAGATGACTGCATGTTTCTCATCGGTGATAACACGAATGAGAGCCCAACCTCTGCATTGACCATAACTGAGTTCTGTTCCCTACATTTCCTGTCGAGTGTGACAATACACGAGAATGTCCCCCTTGAATAATGTAGGTACCAGAACCCACTCCTCACCAGCATTGATATTGGTAAGCCCACAGACCTGTTTGATGACATCTTCTGCTCGACCCACCCATGATTTACCTCTTTTTAGCCTGACATCTTTCCCTGTGTTGAAGTCGTGGTGCAATTCCTAGTCCAGGGGAAAAAAATCAAAAGATAAGAAATATACATGCTAGAGAGAGAGAGAAAGAGAGAAAGAGAGAGAGAGAGAGAGAGAGTGAAAGTCTGAGAGAGAAGTGAGAGCCATTTCTTTAGTCATGCTCAGCATACATGTTTTATATTAGAAATATAACATAAATTGCATTGTTACTTTCAAAATCAAAGTATTTTGTAGCCTTGTAAATAAAACAAGATTATTCACCTTAAAGTCAATTGCTGCAGGTGGTCTTGATTTCTCTGATACAATAGCTGCATTGTCCTTCTCCTTGGCTTTGGTAAGTGAGAGTCCAGGAACATTAATGTTTCCTAAGCGACCTGATTGTTCCCACAATAAGCTATTAGTAGTAATATTTGCACAAACAGCACTTTATATTATAATTTTTAAAAAACTACAATTTGTTTGGTCTAAATTCTGATATCAAAATAACTATATAGTTTAAGAGACCTCATTAATAAAATAGAACCATCAACATTCAAAACAACCATTCCTATTCTCCAGATATGCAAACTTGCAGTAATCATATTTTTTCTTCCTCCTTTCTTCACTTTCTCTTGTAGCAATTTAGGTGTCGAGGAATGTAATAAGAAGTTCTGGTTATTGCCCTTTTGACTGCTGCAATGACAGCCATTTTTTAAAGAAATTATTAACAAGATTGACGAAATCGACAACATATTAGTGATGGGAGACTTTAATGAAAGGCTTGGGAAATGCAACAGTGAAAACAAAGATATCTTAGGACCCTTTGGTGATAAAACAACTGAAATAAACAAAAATGGAAGCAGACTGCTGGAAATTGAGTTATTGAGTTATTTGCGGGTCATCATCACTGCACTCCGAACATGTCCATAGGTGCTCAGATCCCCTCCTCAGCAATTCCCTCAGTGTCCAGCGACTGACGACTCCAGTTCTATGTTGGTTAATAAGTCTTCTTACATGGCCACTAAGTTTCTCATTTCTGGCTGTGCCCAACTTAACTCCCATTTCCATCATCCGAAGAAGTGACGTGGATCTGTGTTTGTCGAAGTCCTGTGCTCTTCCCACATCTCGGAGGGCATTGATGATGTCCGCCCAATCCATTGGTTGCCCGTCCTCAACGACAGCGCAGCTAGCCAACCTGTCCGCCCTTTCATTTCCCCGTACTCCAGCATGTCCAGGGACATAGACAAAGGTGACCTTACGTATTTTGGATTTCTGCAACGACTCTACCCATTGCATGCGTACAGAGCCCGCCTCCACTTTTTTTATCATGCTCATCGAATCACTCAGTATACATGTGTGGGTGTAGTCTTGTGACTCTAACCATTTGAATGCCTTGGTCACTGCCATCGCCTCCATTGTCATGCTACTCGTGGTCACGACGTATGCACCAATGTCTTCGTAGACTATTCTACCTGCCGAGCGTGCTGTAAATGCCCATGCACTTCTTTGGTGTCGCCTTACAGATCCGTCTGTATAGATGACTGCATCTTTCTCATCGGTGTTATCGCAGATGAGACCGTTGACCTCAGCATTAACCAAGACCGGGTTCTGTTCCCTACTTTTCCTGTCGAGTGTGACAATACACGAGAAAGTCCCCTTGAATGACGTAGGCACCGGTATCCACTCCTCACCAACGCTGATATTGGTAAGCCCACAAACCTGTTTGATGACATCTTCTGCTCGGCCCACCCATGATTTGCCTCTTTTTAGCCTGTCACCTTTCTCTGTGTTGAGCACGTGGTGCAATGGATGCTCTGTATCTGTACTAATCTTCAGGTGTGCGCGTGCTCTCCAGATCTTGATTCTGTCATCCATGGTTGGAAAGTCAAGAAGATACCTCATTGCTACACAGGGAGTGTCCCTCGTACATCCCAGGATAATACGCATGGCTTCATTTTGTATATTCTCCAGCCTATCAATTTGAGTCGTACTGACAGTAAGAATTGCCAGGGCATATTCGATAGGTGCGAGGTCTAATCCCTGGAACAGAAGAGTAAGTAGCCTCTGCTCGATGTTGGCAGCTGACATGACCATCAAGGCGGCTAATCCTTTGCGGGATTTTGTTATCACATGGTCGATGTGGTCCCGAAAACACAGGCTGCGATCAAACTTAACTCCAAGATATGTCATCAACTTGTCCCTGGTCACCTTATCAGCTCCCATTTGTACTACCGGTGTGGTCGTATGAATGATATGATTGTTAAGGGAAAACCATGAAACTGATGCTTTATTAGGATTAACCATGGCACCTGATACCCCACACCAGGAAGAAATGCGATCGAGTTCGTCTTGCATTGTGGAAGCGATTCCCCGTCTGTCTCTTCCATTCGATATACCAGAATATCATCAGCAAAAGTCATAGTTCTTCCCCTCCCATCCAGCTGTTGTTCCGTGATCGTTATTGTGTACACGTTATATAGAACTGGTGACAATGGTGAGCCTTGTGGCAGCTCTGGGCAAATGGGTGTTGGCTCGGAAGACCAACTTCCACATCTGAGTATCACCTTCCTCTGAAACAGTGCTGCGGCAATCCATCTAATGAGGAAGGGGTGCACCGCCAGTTTGAGGAGCATATGGATGAGATATTCAAATGGTACCCTGTTGTATGCATCCTCCAGATCTATAGCAGCAGCACATGTCTCCTCTCATCTGTGGAAGCCTTCGAAGATGTCATAGGCAAATACTGCCGCATTGAGCTATCTATAACCTCCAAGTGTGAGTGCGAATACACGTTTTTGTTCAAGGTGACAGGTGAGGACACGGGCAACTATTTTCTCCAGCAGCTTGCCTGCAGTGTTCTGCATTGTGATGATTCTGTAGGCACTGATCTGAGAATGGTCCTTGTTTTGGCTTCGGTAGCGGTAGTAAGTAGCTGTGTAGCCACTACTCCTTAATCTGGCCACTCCGAATACTGGCATTAAACTCATTGGCCAGTTTTGTCAAGTCGTCATCAGCTAAATTGCCTATGTCATCATACCGAACACCATCTGAACCAGGAGCAGTGTTGTGTGACCTTTTAAGTGTTGTACGAATGGTATCAGTTGTGATTGTGAGATCTTCTTCCAGCACTACATCCTTACACAATTTTGACAGCGATCCCCGTATCCTCATTCTTACAGCCTCATTTCTTTGGTCCATCTGCTCAATGTAGCGGGCAAGCAGGGCCTTCCCTTTGCTCTCATCAGATTTGTGCCATATCCAGTCTGTGCTCTGAAAGTCTGGTATGCCTCTGTGTCGTGGTGTGCCATTCATGCACTGATGAAGGCGCAGAATGTGGCGAGCGATTTTTCTGAGCACACTTTTTTACAGAAGTAATTCCATTTGGCATCTTTAGCCTGCTTAGCGCATAGTTTAAAGTGCATCATTTTTTGGTCGACCTCTACTTTCAGACGCTTCATGAGCTCAGGTTGTGTTCTTCCATTCCTTCTAGCTTTCTGCCATGTCTTGACCGTTTGTCTCTTGCTCCGCCAAGCTTCCTCGACATCTACGTTCTACCAAGGTGGCTGTGTCCATCGCTCCTGCCTCCTACGAGGGGCGCTCTGTTTCCTATGTCTAATTTTGCTAATGACGTCCTGGTCTGTTTTCTCGTAGTTGAATGTGTGGAGCTTTCTTTTCTGGCTTTTATTTCTGCTTTTCTCAATTAGGAGGACACATGGATAGTGATCACTTCCGTGGAACCACAGTGCATTCCACCTGCAAACCGGTGCGAAGGTAGAAGACACCAGTGCCAGGTCTATGACACTATCAGAGTCTCCTGTTCGAGTGGCCATTCTTGTTGCCCTTCCATCATTCAAGCACACATTCAAGATCTGGAGAGCATGAGCATACCTGAATATAAGTGCAGATAAAGAGCATCCATTGCACCACGTGCTCTACACAGGGAAAGGTGCCAGGTTAAAAAGAGGCAAACCATAGGTGGGCCGAGCAGAAGATGTCATCAAACAGGTCTGTGGGCTTACCAATATCAACGTTGGCGAGGAGTGGATACCGGTGCCTATGACATTCAAGGGGACTTTCTCATGTATTGTCACACTCGACAGGAAAAGTGGGGTACAGAACTCGGTCGTGGTTAATGCGGAGGTCAATGAACGGTCTCATCTGTGATAACACCGACGAGAAAGATGCAGTCATCTATACAGAGGGATCTGTAATACGACACCAAAGAAGTGCATGGGCATTTATAGCATCTTACTCAGGGTCTGCCTCTTGCTCTTCTGCTTTCTCCACTTTTAATATATGCTTTGTAAGGTAAGGAATACAAACAATCTCATCTATAATTAGGAAGAGAAGATGGTCATATGTCAGACAAGTGTTCAAAAGAGACAAGAGAATTCCAAAACAGACTTTTCTATGGGAACCATTAAGATACAGAAAAAGAGGAAGACCTAAAAAGACACTAAAATATAAAACACTTAGAGAAGCAAAGTTGGCAGGCATAGACTCATTATATAAGATCAAACATCTCGCCAAGAATAAAGATGGATAGCGAAAAACAAAATGAGCCCTATGTGACATCTAGCGATGCAGAAAGGATCAAGATCAAAATAAGGAATCACACAACATTCTTTCTAGATGGGCAAACCAGTTTGTTGTTTCTGTACATAGTTTAGGATTGGTTCAATGCCTACTTTTTCTCTTATAATATGATATTTTTAACAACCAGAAATAACTAACTATAAATATAATAAGACAACATACCTGTACAACAGCACCAGAGAAACAGAATTGTGAGTGCAATAAGGATGAGACAACCAATAACAATGCCAATTATTGCCCCTACAGAAAGGGCATCTACTCCTGTCTTTGTTCCTGGAACATCTTGGTCCTCTTAATGAAAAACAAACAAATACAAAGTGAAACAAGACATTTAGATAATCACATTGTGTCAAATAATTAACTAAGCACAGTGGAACTACAATATTTGTGCACATTTCATTCCAATTGTTATAGTAACCACAGACTATGTATTGAATTAGTTCATAAGGGCATATTTTAATATCAAAATAATTTGTCTCTCAACTTGTTTACTTACGATAAGAAATATGAAGCACAGTTCTTGGAATCTTGAATCACAATTTCACAACAACTAAATTCATATTGTTCTGTTATTTACTTATAACCTTTCACGATGGCTCAATTAATTGCTTAAGTCACTGATAACCTTGTCAACTAACTGAAAGATTCCTAACTACTTGAATCTTGTGTCTACTACTTGGAGAATTCTAACTTTACTTGAAGATTACTAACTACTTGAATCTTGTGTCTACTACTTGGAGAATTCTAACTTTACTTGAAGATTACTAACTACTTGAATCTTGTGTCTACTACTTGGAGAATTCTAACTTTACTTGAAGATTACTAACTACTTGAATCTTGTGTCTACTACTTGGAGAATTCTAACTTTACTTGAAGATTACTAACTACTTGAATCTTGTGTCTACTACTTGGAGAATTCTAACTTTACTTGAAGATTACTAACTACTTGAATCTTGTGTCTACTACTTGGAGAATTCTAACTTTACTTGAAGATTACTAACTACTTGAATCTTGTGTCTACTACTTGGAGAATTCTAACTTTACTTGAAGATTACTAACTACTTGAATCTTGTGTCTACTACTTGGAGAATTCTAACTTTACTTGAAGATTACTAACTACTTGAATCTTGTGTCTACTACTTGGAGAATTCTAACTTTACTTGAAGATTACTAACTACTTGAATCTTGTGTCTACTACTTGGAGAATTCTAACTTTACTTGAAGATTACTAACTACTCTTCCTGACTAAACTTCTTCTAGTTCTTGAACTTCTAATCTTCTGAGCCTAACTAACTGGCTTAATTTCTGGTTCTTCTTCTAGTTCTAATTCTTGTTCTAATTTTCTGAGCCTAACTTTCGGTCTAACTTTCTGGCTCAACTTCGGTTCTTTCTATAGTTCTAAAACCTATCGTGTTGAAGTTGAAAAACCTCAACATCATTTGGCGTGTGGAATTTCTTCAGCCAGTGAAATTGTCGCAGTTGTCACAAAGTGACAATTTGTAACCCTTTTAGCCAATTAATTCTCACTACGGTGACTCCACCGCCAAATTTCCATTTCAGAACTGTGACTCAAAGTTCAACTTATGTGTCCAAGACTTGACCATTCCATGACTTCAGTCTCAAAATTGTCAAAACAAACTGTTTGTGACCATCATACCCTATGGTCAGTTTTGACCTCTCTAAGTCTCAAAACAATGATTACTTCATGACCTGACCTGTCCTGGTGGCTGTTTACATGACAGTAAAGTCATACGCCCAAATCATGTGCGTATTGTCATGCGCTTATTTATATCCCCATTTCCACATCTTGCTTGCGTGGAAATGTCCATTAAACTATTATGTCCAGTATAATTCTACCTTTCCTTCCTCCCCACTTTCTGCGTGTCCACTACCCCTATCAACTTTCTATTCCCTTAACTTGTTATGTTCGAGTATAATTCCTCGGTGGTGTCCCTACACTATGAACTTTCTATTCCCTTAACTTGTTATGTTCGAGTATAATTCCTCGGTGGTGTCCCTACACTATGAACTTTCTATTCCCTTAACTTGTTATGTTTGAGTTTAATTCCTCGGTGGTGTCCCTACACTATGAACTTTCTATTCCCTTAACTTGTCATTCTGCCTGGAAATTTCCTAAACTTGTATTCTGTCCTAACACCGATGATCGCCATCATATGTTACTGCTATAGTCTATTAATAAATGGGTACTGGTTAATTTACCTGCCCCAAGCTTTAGCTTACTCTGTTACACAGAAGGCTGTTTGAATTGTGATTTGTACAATGGTGAATCAAATTTCCCTCAAAGAAATGATGTAAATTGGATTGATCCATTTCATACCACGGTTTTAATTTTGGCCTTAAATAATTTTAATAATGGCCTTATAAAAACCTTTGTAAAAATGCATCCACAGTACTTTATGCATAAAATCATACATGCAAGCTGTAAACAAAAAATGTACATGAAGTACTGAAATTGATAACTTAACTAAACTTTACCAGTACTGATGATAGTCTATGTCATAAATGGAAGGTTGACAATAGAAGAAGAAATAATGTTTGGATGTGGTGTCACCTTGATTAAAAAACATCAGGTAACCTATCTGGTGTTCATTCTCTATTTTTCTCTGTTTCTTTGCACTAGTTGATACTTGGAACTGAGAAGATTTTTGGGCATGTGATTCTTTACTTAAAACCCTATTCATTGTCTGCTTTTGACTATTAATTTTTGTTTCTACAATGGCCTATACACAGACATTGAACAGAATGAGGCTCTTATTGACGATGACAAATGACAGTTTTGTTAGGATGCCTTTTTTTCTACCAAGTCCTATGTTATTTTACAAAGTTCTTTATTTCTTTGTTCTTGATTCTTCCAGTGCCATTACTCAGCACATAGGGCTCACAGCGTCTCCACTCCATTGTCTCTATTTTGGGTGAGCAGTTCAATTACAGTGCGTCTATACCTGTCAACCTTGCCTCTTTTGTCAGAGTTTTTTTTCAGTGTTTCTCAAGGTTGTCCTCTTTTCTGATGATGACCTCTGACCTGATGTTGACCCGACCTCTCAAATTATAACCTGTTTAGTAATTCTCTGGCAGTTTCTTCTAAATACATGCCCTACATATGTCCATCTTCTTTTCTTAATAGTTGCGTAGTTATTTCAGCATTAGTTTTGAGCATTAGTGTTCAATTTAATGCAAAGTATCTTTCTTATGCATTTGTCTTCAAATGCATTGAGTTTTTTCTCAATCTCCTTTGTCATTTTCCAGCTTTCACATGCATAAGTGAGGGTGGATAATATGTTTGAGTTGAAAATTCTAAGTTTTGTTTTCTTTACTTCTGCAGTGGAAATATTCCATTTACTAATTTCCTCCTCCTCTGAAGAAATTTTATGAATTCCAAGTTGAGAAGTGTAAATGTGAAATTTCAGAGTTCCACTAAATCTTTAAAAGTTTACATCTACAAAGCAACCAGTAATGTGAACAATAATAATTATAAAGATTATTGATAATCTGGGATGTTAGTAAATAATTAATGGCACTTACTGAATGGCTTGATTTCTAGGGTAAACTGGTAGTCATTAAAGACAATGCGGTCTGGCCTGGACAATTTTACAGTAACTTCACGACCAGTAGAATAAATTAGACCCGTTGAGCTATACTGGCATGACAGGACTTGCTGTGAAGAAGTGCTAAAAGAGTTACTTAATGACAATTTATACATATAAATCTCTCTCTCTCTCTCTCTTCCTCTCCTGTGCACATGCTATAAGGTTTGCTCAAAAAGTTTAAGAACTTTAGAAGTTGCACATCAATGCAATTTCATAGTAGCTTTTGATCATTATCACTGCCTAGTCATGACTTTCTTACCACTATTTTCTGATACTGTGAATTCAAAATGGTTAATACGCTCATTTGCTTTAAAAAAAAAATAAATAAATAAAAAATGTACTCAACCTTAGGGTAGGTTCACAATCTCTAAAAATGGGCTCCAGAAATTTATAATAGAGAAGAACAGAGAAAATAATTTTTTATGATTATGATCACATTCATTACTCATAAACATATCAAAGTCCAAGAAAAATAATAGCACTAATACCATAAAAGGCTTTCTTCTTTTCTCTTTTCACTGATACCTAAAAGGTGTCATGGTTTATATCATTTGTCATTCTTGAGCTGCTCGAACTGTCTGAATTAGTGATTTTCCTTTGTTGTTACATGTCTCTGTCACTGCATCTATCCATCTTCTTCTTTTCTCTTTTCACTGATACCTAAAAGGTGTCATGGTTTATATCATTTGTCATTCTTGAGCTGCTCGAACTGTCTGAATTAGTGATTTTCCTTTGTTGTTACATGTCTCTGTCACTGCATCTATCCATCTTTTTCTGGGTCTTCCTCTTGGTCTTTTTCCATGCATTCTCGAGAACGCCCTTGATGATGATTGGTGCGGATTCATTCTGACCAGGTGGCCAAACCATTTAAGTTGTTGTTCTATATATTCTTGGCAGGGTTTAGTTCCTACCATTTTTCTTATGGTTTCATTTGGTATTCTATCTCTTCTTGTGTTGTTTGTTACTTTTCTCAAGCATCGCATCTCACATGTATTGATCTTTCTTAATTGTGATTTAGAAAGGGTCCATGTTTGACTTTCATAGCACAAAGTTGGTATGAAAATGCTATTTATCATTTGTTGTTTAGCTGGCATAGAAATGTTTGGATGTCTTAGCAATGGTGAAAGCTGGTATGTGACAGCATTTGCTTTTTGTATTTTCATGTCAATTTCTCTGTCTAGTTTCCCATCTTCTGTGAACATTGTGCCCAAATACTTGAATTCCTCTACTTGTAGAATACCTCTTTATCTTTGATCTTAATGTTTAATGGATGTCTTAATTTTCTTATTCTCATAGCCTCGTTTTTGCTGTGTTAAATTTCATACTGTAGTTTGTGCAGCTTTTTTCTAGAGATGTTAAATGCTGTTGTAGCAGGTTTTCATCCTCATATATTAGGCATTGGTCATCTGCGAATAGTAGCTCATTGATGTTGGAGTTTTCTACCTCTATGTTATTATTTGATTTTTCCTTATTGTTGGTTGTTTCCTGATTTATTTTGTCTATATATATATGATGAAGAGGAGTGGTGAGAGGACACATAAAAGGCAAAATGGTAGTAAACTTTACTTTTGTTTCTCATTTATGTACAGGGGCTTACAGCAGAAAATGAAGTATTTACACACAATGGGTTAATTAACTTGCCAGACACACATACATTTAGTATTCCCTGTTAGATGTCATTACCACTTGTTAATTGTAGCAGTTAAAATATGTAAAGTCTCAAATTTGCATTCTCCTCTATAACTGTGTAGATTCCAATAACAGTCATCAAGGACCTTCAAAACATCATTCTTGTGCATGTCTGTGTTATCTACGTCACAGGTGTTACTCAGTTGTCATATTATCCTCATCACACATTTGTCCACAAGTGCTCATAGATCTTCTCCCCAGTAATTCCCACAGTGTGAAATGATAAACTGGTTCACAAGTCTACCCCTTTTTTCCTTGTAGCTCTCCTAAATTTAGGCAACATCTCTCTTGACTAACATGAAAATCTGGGAGTTTTACCAGGGCTGCAGATTCATGAACAGCATCAGAATCTTTATCATCTTGCTTTTAATTTCAGGCATATGCCCAGGTTAGGGATAAAGCACTGTCCATCATAATGTGGCACAAACTATAACGGATGCAACCACAACGGATTCACTCCAGAGAGTGCAGCCATAAAGCACGAACACCATAGTGATGGTGCAGAATCCTTACAATGGAACCTTCCGTTGAGTTGGGACAACAATCCATATTAAAAAGCTGAAAGTAATTGGTACTGAACAAATCCAATGGTTATTGAACAGTTCTCAATGTCATGACATAAAACACATATCAACTTCACAACAGGGGAAGTTCACATCCATACCACATTATTTGCCAAAAAAGGACCATAGACCAAGTGCACAGACTCCATACCAGTGCAAATTTGTTAAGTGGAGCATCTGACCGACTTTAACTCTGCGATCTGCACTCTTGATTCTTCCCACTCCATTGGATGTCACATAGGGCTTGTAGTGTTTTTCACCACCCATATTCTGGACAAGATTTTTTATCTTATCTAATGAGTCTATGCCTGCCAACTTTACTTCTCTTATAAGTGTTTAGTATCTTTTAGGTCGTCCTCTTTTTCTATATCCTGATGTTTTCCATAAAGTGAGAAAATACTAGATAGCTTGATGTCATGTCATGGAAAACAGTCAACAACAGAACTGATACGATGCACTGTAGATAGAAGATTGTGGAAGGACATGATCGCCTATGCCAACCAGTATGGCACATGATGATGATAATGTTTCCCATAGAAGAGCCTGTTTTGGAATTCTTTTGTTGTCTCTACATGTGTGACATATGCCCATCTTCATTCCTTAATTGTAGATGAGTTATTTGGTTGCATGGCCATATTCTTTATTTCAATATTAGTCTTAGGCATTTGCCTTCAAAAGTGTTTAGTTTTTTCTCAATCTCTTTTAATGTTTTCCAGCTTTCAAATGCATAGGTAAGTGTTGATAATATGTTTGAGTTGAGTATTCTAAGTTTGGTTTTCTTTTTTATTTCCACATTTCCATATGCCCAGATTTTAAAAATTCATTGTTGCTTTCACTATGCTGTTTCTAATCTCTTTCATCTTCTTGATCTATATTACTTACAAGATATATATATATATATATAGTGGTCTACTCTTTCCAATGCTTGGCGATTGTGATATATATATATATATATATATATATATATATATATATATATATATATATATATATTGCCCTCTGAGGTATTGTTACTTTTCATTATTTTTGTTTTATCCCTGTTGATTTAAAGTCCTATTTTTTCCGCCATGGATGGTAAGGTATCTGTGATATTTTGTATCTACTAGATATTGTCACTTAGGAGCACTATATCATCTGTAAAATCTAGATCTTCCAAGTAATTCTTGTCCAACCATTTAATGCCATTATTGCCTTTGCAACATTTACTCATTATGTAATCAATGGTAATATTGGTGATATTATAAATCCCCGTTTGACTCCTGTTTCAATCTGAAGCCAATCACTCATTCCCTCCTCCGTGCAAGCTGCGAAAGTATAGCTGTCATATATGTCTTTTATATTGTCAGTAATTTTTTTTTGTATTCTGTAATGTTTCAAGATATTCCACAGAGACAATCTATGTATCTGTCAAATGCTTTTTTTTAAGTTAATGAAATTGCAGATTAATGATTGTTGCTTTTCTGTGTGTTCTTCTAGTGTTATCCTTTGAGTGAATATTTGGTCAAGACAGCTTCTCCCCTTTCTGAATCCTGCTTGTTTTTCACACATAATATTATCTGCTGCATCATTTATTCTGTTCAGCATGATTCTACAGAAAACTTTGTAGGCAACTAACAAAAGCGTAATTCCTCCAGTTATTGCAATCTTTAAGATTACCATTTTTTAAAAAGTAGTTTGATAATGATCCCTTTCTTCCAGTTGGTTAGAATGTTTTCTTCATCTCAAATATTTTATTAAATAACTTTCTTAGGTGTAATACATTTTGATTATTAAATGCTTTCAGTATCTCTGAAATTATTTTATCTAAGCCAGAGGCTTTATTATTAGCCATGTGTTTCACTGCTAATTCAATTTCTGTTATATTGATATCTAGATGTGGAGTTAGTGCATTTGTTTCAAACTGCATCAGATGACTGGGAAGCGGGTGGTTAAGAATATCCTGGAAATGTTCGCCCTATTGGGCTTTTTTTTTTTGTTAGCACTAGAAGTTAGTAAGGTGCCATCCATTACTCAGAACAGGTCTGCCATTTGATGTAAAGAAGCCTGTTAGTTGTTTCTCTATATTATATGATACCTTTCTATTTCCAGTTTTGGAGGTTATTTCTGGTTCAACTGCCAGATTATCTAGATAAGTTCTTTTATCACGTCTTGTTGAGTTTTTCACTTTATTATTAAGGTCTTTATATGCTGCTTTGACTAGTATTTTACCTAAATCAGTCTTGGCATTTAACTAGGCTAGTCATCTTCATGCCTATTTTGGATATCTATCTATCTATTGACCTTTCGAGCCGTAGCCGGCCCTATAGGGCACAGACCCAGATACTCTTTCCCTTATCTAAATTTCCACTCTAGCAGTTTTCAATCCTTGCAAAGATTCTTTATCAAATCTCACCATTTGTCTCCGTTCTGTGCAAGCAGCTTTATCTCATTGAGGGAGCCGATTCTTGCTGCTCTTGACAATGTCTCTCTCAGCAATGTTCTTCTCAGGTTCTCTCTGGGTCGGCCTCTTTTTCTCTTACTTGTTGTTTCCCACATGAGGGATTGCTTTGTTATTCGGTTATTATCTCTCCTCATCATATGTCCAACATTTACCCTTTGTCTTTTCTTGATACTGAATATATTAGTGGTTGATTGGTGATTTCTCTAATTTCCTCATTTGTTTTGAATTTGTTCCACGCTATACCAAGTATTTTCCTTAGACATTTATTTTTTTAAATATGAATTTTGGATATGCTTTATGAAATTAATCAGTCATCAAATGCAAATCCTGCAGCAATCTATAGAACACAAACTCTTTTTCACCATCTTGAAAAGGGAAGTCCACACCACAGATGTTGAGGACAACCTATGAACTCTTTCGTTGTTATGAACTTTTGTGTGACCTAGATAGTATTGAGGACAACCTATGAACTCTTTCGTTGTTATGAACTTTTGTGTGGCCTAGATAGTATTGAGGCCAACCTATGAAAGCTTTTATTGATATGAACTTCAGTGTGACCTAGACTACTGAGATCAGCCTATGAACTTTTTCACTATTACAAACCTCTGCATGGTCCGGACATAGAGAGGCCAGTCTTTGAACAACTGATTATTTCCATGAACCTCTGGACAATATATTCATATGAGTTATTTTTTTTTTAAGGTTTGAGGCTTCTATATATATAGTAAAGTAAAAAAGTAAAGTACCCCCGTCACGCCAAGTGGCGTATAGGTAATATGGTGTTAGTGATCATATATTTTACAGACCTTCAGCACATGATTTTTGGGGTAATGTGGTCGGTATTACACCCGTGCCGCTTCACTTTCCCTGAAAAAAATCAGGTACCCATTAAAGGCTGGGTGAACCCAGAAGCCATTGGTTGGGATCGAATCCTACCCTTGTAGGAATCTTGTCCTTTGTAGTCCAGTTCACTAACCACTGAGCTATCGTGGCTCCCCTTCTATATATATATATATGAAAACCCTTAATTTGAGGCATAATTTCTGGTCTATTCAAAGCAGTGACCAAGAGCCAATCATGACAACTGGCCTATCAATTGGTACCCTTTGAAACCTATTTTTACCCAAAATAGCACTTGAGCTGCCTACATCAGAATCATTGAACTTAAATTTATCAAGATCATATTCTTCTTCTCCATGATAAGAATAAAAACAGATTAATCAGTCTGACCACACATGAAGGGATCAAAAAAGAGTGAAGGCTACCCAGGACTAAAAATAGATATGTGGATGTTGGATGTGTTGAACTGAAAGGTATAGATTTCACAGTTTGATGCAAATACAATAGAACACATCTATTCCAATTTAATGTTTATTTGAAGGTGGACAGTTAATTGGAAGGGTTATAGGCAAATGCAGAAGATGAAGAAAGCCTACTTGAAGATAGCAGTAACTGCATCTAAAAATGGGTTTGGTAGTGTAGATGTTGGAAAAATAGCAGACTAGCTTTAAGTAAAGTAATTAAACATGAGATAATGGAATTATCATAGCAACAATCAACAGGCTCATACCCTGCAGTCATGAAATGTTAGAATTATGTTAATAGGGATATGAACTATACATGCTGCTACAATGGTCAGTAAATTAACCCTAAATTATGATACCATCGTAAAAATTACAGCATCAAATCACAAATTCTTCCAAATTTGACATTTTTTTACCATGGTCAAACATTCACCCCTATGTGTACCTTCCTTATTATTACTTCCGGTGACCCATGAGTGTTGGATTTGTTTCTATTGATGTAGAATTTTTTTTTTATTCTGTGAGATACATCGATTTTGTGAAAAAAATAGAAAATTTTCAAGAAATTTGTCTTTTTTTCCTTTCATTTTTTTTTGCTGTGAACAGGGAAATTTTCTGGTGGTCAGCAGATATCAAACAACTCTTTGTGACTCAGGAAACACAGCAAATAACGATATGAGATAGCCAAACATACTGACGGACTTACGGTGGCCGTACCGATAGACAATGTAATATGTCTGGTCCTCAGGTCATGAATTCCTGAGCCAGGAATTCAGAGTCCCTGTTTTTTGCCTAGTGTGAACGCACAGAAGTGTATCAAAAGTTCAGAGAAATTACTATTTTTAGAGCACCTTAATGGTGCATTAAAATGCTACATTTAAGTTGTAATAATTTTTACTATGGCATCATAAATGGAAGAGTTACAGATAGGTATCATAATTAAGGGTTAAGCATGGCTGACAATCAGTAGGTTGTGACTAATGCTGTAAATGACATTACAGCATAGAGTCATCATCCAAAAGTTCAGGAAATAGCAGTATCTTAAGAGAATAATGCTATAAAATTTTAACAGCAAATTTGTTAGGAATAGAGATCTTTAACAGATGGACAGAGTAATGGACTAACAGGCTTGTTCTGTATGGAAAATTAGTGATGCAATAGAGAAGCATTTCAGTGACCTTATGATAGCAGGACAAGGCTAGTCAGCACACACTAGACAGGCAATTGAACAGATGGTAAGACTAGAAAGCAGGACCAAACCACATAACAGTGAATGCCCTAAATTTCTTGGAAATTAATGACCATATTGGGAAAATTTAGATAAGATTAGATATTTTAAAAGTTGGATGCCAGGGCTTGTGACTTATATTCTGGGACTTTCTAGACATGACCTTAGCTCTGGTCTCTCTGGTCCAAATAACCATCTTCTTCTCTTTCCCTAGCTGGCAGGACAAACAAGTAGTTAGTAGCTACAGTCAGAGAGTTGTACATTGGCAGTTCAAATGACAAAACTAGTGACAGACAGATATAATTGTCACAGTGAAATAGCATATGGCCACCAGAGAACACCAGATGATAAGTTCTAATTATAAATATAATTCTAGAACTTGAGCTGTTTTTAAAACCGATAACAAGAAGGTGTATGTTGGTCTACGCCCTATGGGCCGGCAACGGCTCGAAAGGTCAATAGATAGATAGATAGAACAAGAGTACTGTGAAACTCCAGTTCCTATCAGCAGTTCTAGAAATTTATTGACGGAAGCAAAAGGCAAAGAGATGATCTAAGAACCCACCACATTATGCAATATTGGATAGGTATTTCATAGGTAATAAATAACACTGTATGAAATCAAACATTCTGCCTGGTGTATCAATAAAGTTAGAAATTACAATTGATGCTGTATGATGACTGTGTTATTATTATTTTTTTTTTTTGTGTTCGCCAGCTTTTACCTCTGACAAAGTCCCTAGAGACTAGGAACTGAATTTTGCATGTTAATCCACATTTCCCTGGCAGCCGTGTGTACAGGGGTCCCTCGCCGCACAGGCAGGTAACTCCATCTTCAGAGGTACTCATATCAAGCCGGGCCTCACTGCTGAGACAAGGGGTGGTTGCCGCAGAGAGAAATCATAAATAAAAATCCCGACTGGTGCAGCCGGGATTTGAACCCATAACCTCTCTGCCTCAAGACCAACCAGTTCCCAATGTGTTATTGTGAAGCTATTGTAAGTTATAACCAGTCTGGTGAGACAGCCCACCTACAAATGTGACTGATTTTGTTGTGGTCCTTCATCATGTCAGAAAGGCAATCACATTACTATATATTATGAATCTCTGGATCAGTTTGATGAAGACAGGAAATTCATGGAGAAAATTAAAGCAATGCATGTACTTAGAATGAGATTAGAAATTTTTTTTTCAAAATAGAGGGAAAAAAATGCCCAGTCAGGTCAAACAAGAAAGTTATGTTGACATGCTTTTAATCAGTCATTCATGCATCATGAAGTCTTACTTGAAGGGCAAACATTTTACTTGCTATGTAGAGCCAATTTTGACCTATGAAAGCATATCATGGACAGTAGACAAAGAAATGAAAAGATGATTAGAGTCCACAGAGATGGGATTTCTCAGATGAATGTTGAGAGTTCTCTGGACAGCTAAAAAGACCAATGAGGAAATTCTCAAAGAGGCCAACACAAAATGGAAACCTGAGAAATGGCAGAAAGAAACAACTGACATTTTTTGGGTACATCATGAAAAGTGGAAAGCTGGAATACTTGGTTACAACTGGCAAAATACAGGGGAAGAGAGATTGCGGATGACAAAGGGAGAAGATACTGGACAACTTGGTGTCATGGCACAGAAAACAGTCAACAGAATTGATACAATCCTCTATGGAAAGAAAATTGTGGAAGGACATGATCGTCTATGCCAACCAATATGTTTGTCATTTGTTCACTTGAAGTATTGTCTATATCTGCTATGTCATTTTTAAAAAATAAATCTTATTGTTTTTTGTAATTCTTGCAGAGGCCTATATAATTTTACCTGTTGTATTGTATCTTGGACCAATGGGTTTTTCCAGTGTACTATATTAAATTTATCTATCTATTGTCCTTTCGAGCCGAAGACGGCACATAAGGCAGAACCACAATCTCTAAAACAGAAA
This sequence comes from Megaustenia siamemsis, assembly GCA_032433765.1. Taxonomy (NCBI): domain Eukaryota; kingdom Metazoa; phylum Mollusca; class Gastropoda; order Stylommatophora; family Ariophantidae; genus Megaustenia; species Megaustenia siamemsis. Next base: position 22,577,587 of record JAVIAB010000091.1, on the reverse strand, counting down.
CCTTACATGCCAAAATGGCACATATTGCAGAGATCACCACTATATTCAATACAGTCTTGTAATATGTGTTCAATAGAGGTGTTAATCTTGAATTCTGCATGCATGTGACTATGAAGTTGATTGTATCCTGTTCAGCATGCTGTAAATGCCCATGCACTCCTTTGGTGTCGTGTTACAGATACGTCTGTATAGTTGATTGCATCTTTCTCATCGGTGTTATCCCAGATGAGACCGTTGACCTCTGCATTGACCACGACTGAGTCCTGTTCCCTGCATTTTCTTTTGAGTGTAACAATACACAAGAATGTACCCTGAATGATGTACACACTGTTATCCACTCCTCACCAGTGTTGGTATTAGTAACCCCATCTACCTGTTTGATGACATCTTCGGCTTGGCCTACTCATGATTTTCCTCTTCATAGCCTGTTACCTTTCCCTGTGTTGAGCTCTAGGTGCAGTGGATGCTCTTTATCTGCACTTATCTTCAGGTAATCTCACATTTTCCAGATCTTGATCCTGTCATTCATAGTTAGAAAAACAAGAAGAAACCTCATTGCTACACAGGGAGTCTCTAGTACACTCCAAGCTAATGTGCTTAGCTTCAATTTATACTTTCTCTATTCTGTCGATCTACATTATACTGACAGAGAGGATTGCTAGGTCATACTCAAGTGGTGTGAAGACCAGTCCCTGGAACAGAAATGTAAGTAGCTTCTGCTCAACATCATGTAATCAAACTTATCTCCCAGATATGTCATCAACTTGTCTCTGGTCACATCGTCAGCTCCCATTCGTACCACTGGTGTTTCGATGTTATCAATATGATTGTTAAGGGAGAACCACACCACTGAAGCTTTATTAGGATTAACCAAGGCACCTAATACTCCACACAAGAAGAGGTGTGATCAAGTTAATTTGGCAGCATAGAAGCGGTTACCCTTTTGTCTCTTCCCTATTGATATGCCAGAATGTCATCAGCAAAAGTAATAGTTCTTTCTCTCCCATCCAGCTGTTGTTCCATGATTGTTATTGTGTGAATTTTTTTAATTGTGTTTGTTAAATAGGACAAGCGACAATGGTGCAACCCTAGACAAATTGATGTAGGCTTGGACAACCAACACCCACATCTGAGTATCACCTTCCTCTGAAACAGTGCTGCAGCAATCTATCTCATTAGTAAGCGGTGTACCACCAGTTTGAGGTGCATGTGCATGAAGTACTCAAACCTACATGAAAAATGTGCATGAGGTACTCTGTTATATGCTTCTTCCAGGACTATTGCAGCTGCATATGTCGCCTCTCATCAGTGGAATCCATCGAAGACACCATAGGCGAAGACAGCAGCATTGAGCCATGTCTCTATGTTATATCTATAAAATCTATAACCTCTGAGTGTGGATGAAACTGCTTGTATCAATTTCATAAGTGAGTGTACGAGCAACTATTTTCTCCAGTATCTTGCCTGCAGAATTCTGCATTGTGATGATTTTGTAGACACTGATCTTAGTGTGGTCTTTGTTTGGCATCAGTATAAGTAGTAATTAGCTGTGTAGTTATTCCTCCTTAATCTGGTCAGATGCTGGCATTAAACTCTTTGGCCAGTTCCTCAAAGTTGTTGTAACCTAAATTGCTTATGTCATACAGAATACCATCTGGATCAGGAGATCCAGGAGTGTAACATGGCCTTTTAAGTGTTGCGCAAATGGCATTGGTTGAGATTGTAAGTTCTTCTCCCAGCACTACCTCCTCATATAATTCTGAGAGTGACCCCCTAATCTTCATTCTTACAGCTCTTTTTCTTTGGTCAGCCTGCTCAATGTAGTGTGTTAGCAGGACTTTTCCTTTGCTCTCATCAGATGCGTGCCGTGTCTGGCCTGTGCTCTGGAAGTCTGGGATGTGCCTGCGCCCTGATGTGCCATTCATTCTCTGATGAAGGCGCCAGAATGTGGCTAGTGATTTTTCTGAGCACACTTTCTTGCAACAGAAATCATCCCACTTGGCCTGCTTAGCACATAGTTTAAAGTACATCCTCTTCTGATTACCCTCTTTTTTCAGACTCTTCAAGATCTCAGGTTATGTTCTTTCATTCTTTTTGGTTTTCTGCACTGTGTTGATCACTTGTATCAACATTTTCTTCATTCCACCAGGGCAGCTGCATCCATCTCTTCCACCTCCAGCAAGGGGTGCTCTGCTTGCCATGTCTGATTGTGTCAATGAGCTTGTTTTTCTGGCTTCTATTTCTGCCCTTCTCAATTAGAATGACACATGGAAAGTAATCACTTCCATTGAATCCCAGTACATTCCATACTACATGCAGGTGCAAAGGTGGAAGACACCAGTGCCAGGTCTATGACACTATCAGAGTCCCTTGTTCGAGTGACCATTCTGGTTGCCCTTCGATCATTCAAGCACACTAAATCGGCTGACACGAGTTCGTCCTCTAGGTCTTCTCCCTTCTTGTTGATTATGACATTACCCCACTTGTTGCCTCTAGCATTAAAGTTCCATAAAACATGATGTTCTTCTCCTCAAATGCAAAGAGATTCTGCCATCCTTGTGCGTCAACCTCATTACAGGCATATACATTTACAACAATGAAAGGAACGGAAATCTGCACCCTAACTGCGTGTACTTGCAAGTCTTCACTGCCCCATGCAGACATATAAGCTTTAGATATTGTTTTACATTTGGATGGCCTGTTCAAGGTGTCATCTATTGTAGAAACAGTAAAATCCAGGGGCACTAACTGCCCTATCACCAAGAAGTGTTTCTTGCAAAATCTTTTTATCAGCACTGCACAGTAGATTAACAAGAATGCTTATCACATAAATACATGTTGCAGTGGTAGAGTTTTCTTGATATTGTCAATACATCTTGCTCTGGGACTGACAAAAGCTTTGTATTACCCCCACTTTTTTTAAATATTCCATTTACTACATTGAGTCACAAGATATTTAAGCTGTGTAAACCATAAATAAACCAAACATTATGTCTAAATTGAATAATTTGCAATTTAAAAGATAAAGAAAAAAAGCAAACCAAAGTTTGTCCAACACTAGTTCGTCCATTATACAAATACAAATTCACATTGCAATCCTTAATACTCAGGGATTCCACTTTAATTTGAAGTTTGTTACTTCCATCATCACGGCCATATCTAGACTGAAGATAAACAATGCATTCTATTGGTGGATTGGATGGAGCAGCATTGCCACGGCCAATAAGACGAACGCCAGAATCATCAACATTAACTGTGCTAGTACACGTTGAACGCTCATCCATGCTATCTGTAAAATGCAAAAAAATCAACTGTGCACTTCTATTAAATGCGAGCACAGCTGCAAAAATAATTAACTATATCTCTTACAGCTATGTGCTGTAACATACACTTTACCGATTTATCATTCCACGTGTCCAACATAAAGTATAAACAACAACCATTAATCTGCAATTTCATTAATTTTAAAAAAAGCATTTGAAAGCTTACATAGATTGTCCTTAAGTAATATCTTGAAGCATTACGGAATATCACAAAAAATTACCAACATTACAAGAGACATATATGACGGTTATACTTGTAAAGTTAGCACAGAAAAGGGAATGAGTGATTGGTTTCAAATTGAAACAGGAGTTAAACAGGAATTTATGCTATCACCATTGCTATATGGAACTACCATTGTTACATGAGTATATGTTCATCATCATCATGTGCCATACTGGTTGATGTAGGTGATCATGTCCTTCTACAATATTCTATTTACTGTGCATCATGTCAGTTCTGTTGTTGATTGTTTTCCATGCCATGACACCAAGCTATCCAGGATTTTCTCTCTTTGTTCTCTCTTTCCCTGTATTTTGCAGTTGTAACCAAGTATTCCAACTTTTCTCTCCTCATGACATGCCTGAAAAATGTTGATTGTTTCTTTCTGATGTTTTTTAGAAGCTCCCTTCTTGTGTTGGCCTCTTTGATAGTTTCCTTGTTGGTCTTTTTAGCTGTCAAGGGAACTTTCACCATTCTTCTGAGAAATCCCATCTCTGTGGCCTCTAATCGTATTTTCATTTGTTTGTTTACAGTCCATGATTCTGTTCCATAAGTCAGAATTGGCTCTATATATCACGGATCTCTCTTTCTCGCTTCTATTGACATAGATTGGTTGCATAAGATGTTTTTTATTATCTGAAATGCAATTTTGGCCTCAGCTATTCTGCTTTTTATTTCTGTGATGCATTTTCCATCTGATGTTATTATTGTGCCCAAGCATTTGAAGCGTTGCACTTATTTAGATTTGTCCTGTTTAATTTTATGCTGCATGATAAGTAAAAGTAAAGTACCCCCGTCACGCCAAGTGGCGTATAGGGAAATATGATGTTAGTGACCCTATATTTTACAGACCTTCAGCACATGATTTTTGGGGCAATGTGGTCGGTATTACGCCCGTGCTGCTTTACTTTCCCAGAAAAAAATCCGGTACCCATTTAAGGCTGGGTGAACCCGGAAGCCGTCGGTTGGGATCGAACCCTACCCCTTGTCCTTTGTAGTCAAGTTCACTAACCACTGAGCTATCGCAGCTCCCAATGCTGCATGATGATGATTGTTTCATCGATACGACCATTACTTCTGTTTCTTACCATTCAGACTGAGACCTTTCTTGTTGTTTTCTTTTACTATTATGTCTATCATTTTTTGTAGTTCATTCTCTGTTTCTGCTATTAAGACTGTGTCATCCACATATCGCAAATTGTTTATGTTGTGATTGTTGACTTCAATTCCTTATTTGTCTACTATTGATCTAATATTTTTGCTCTAAAGTGAAAACAAATCTGGTGACATAACGCAGCCTTGTCTGACATCCTTGTTTTATGTATTGGAACTGTCATGTTTGGTTGCTAATTCTTATGGCTGCTGTTTGTTGCCAGTACATGGATTTTTTGGGATTCGCAGATCCTTGCCATCAATGTTTAATTTCTCCAGCATATTGATTATTTCCAAATGCTTTACTTTGTCAAATGCTTTTGTGTAGTCTATAAAGCACATAAATAGATCTTCCTCTATAGCTTTTTCTATCAATTTTCTTAGGATGTATATTGCATTATTGGTGCCCATCCCTTCCATAAATCCACATTGTTCCTCACTTAATTATGGTTTTATTTTGTTCCTTACACATCTCATGATGATTCTTAGTAATATTTTCGTCATATGGCTCTTGAGACTAATAGTGTTTTGGTCTTCACAATCTGTGGTGCCTGACTTCTTCGGTATGGCTACAAAGATAGATTTTAGTAGATCTTCAGGTATGTGTCCAGTGTTATATATGTCATTGAGTAGTTTTGTTATGACTTGTACTCCCAGCTCTCCTAATGCATTTATCACTTTGATTGTTATATTGTTGAGACCTGGAGCTTTGCCTCTTTTCATGTGTTGAATTGTCTCCTTCACTTCACTCTGCATTATTGATGGTCCTATGTCTTTGTTTGAAACATGTTTAGCTCTGGTCTTTCAACATCTTGACTGATATTGACTGATATATTCTGTCCATCTTTTCATTATCTTCACCTGTCACATTATTATATTTCCTTCCTTTGATTTCACACATCCTGAAACTTTGACTTTTTTCTTCCTGTTAATTCATTTAACTGATTGTGCATAAATTTGGAGTCTTTTATTGTTTTTCCAATTCTTCACATTTCTACTTTAACCATCCTTCCTTTGCTTCTCTACATTTGTTTTGGATCTCTTTGTACAATATTTTGTATGTCCGTTCTTCTTTCTTAAGTTTTCGTCTTTCGTCCATTAGTTCTAGTATTTCTTCTGTCATCCATTTCTTTTAAGCATTGAACAAATGTTGCAAAGGCAATAATGGCATTAAATGGTATGACAAGAATTACTTGGAAGTTCTAGATTTTGCAGATGATGTAGTGTTCCTAAATAACAATATCAACAGGATACAAAATATCACAGATACCATATCATCCAAGGTAAAAAAAAAAATAGGACTTGAAATCAACAAATTAAAACAAAAATAAAGAAAAATAACAATACCCCAGAGGGCAATATATATCTCATTCCCAGGCATTGGAAAGAGTAGACCACTTTATATATCTTGGTAGTAATATAGATCAAGAAGGTGAAACAAAGAAAGTGATCATAAGCAGGATAGCAAAAGCAGCCGTGAATTTTAACCCTAGATTATGATACCATAGTATAAATTACCCCATCAAAACTACAAATTCTTCCAAATTTGACATTTTGCCATGTTTTTTGCTGAGTATCTGGACATACTGACAGACTTATTGCATTTGTACCGATAGAGATTGTAAAAAATTTAACCTCTGAGGTCAAATTCAAGTCATAAATCAACCTGAGATGGGAAATAAGAGTTCCCAGTGTCTGTCCTAGTGTAAACACACATCTGTGTGTCAAAAAGTTCAAAGAAAACACTATTTTTAGAGCTCCTAATGTTACAATTAAGTGGTAGTAATTTTTACTATGGTATTATAAACATGTTGGCCACAGATAGGCATTGTAATCTAGGGTTAAACACCTAGACAAAATATGGGGAAAAAATACTGAGCAAGAAAACCAAACTTAGAATATTCAACTCAAACATATTATCAACACTTACGTACGCATGTGAAAGCTGGAAAACAAAGGAGATTGAAAGAAAGCTAAATGCTTTTGAAGACAAAAGCCTAAGAAGAATACTCTGTGTACAATTTAATTAATTCAAGGAGTCATCAGTCGCTGGACACTGAGGAGGGGATCTGAGCACCTAAGACATGTTCGGAGTGCAATGATGATGACCTGCAAATAACTCATAACTTCCAGACTAATATTGAGATAAGAGTAATGGCCAGGCAAACAATGATCTTATCTACAAATAGGAAGAGAAGATGGATATATGTCAGACATGTACTGAGAAGAGACAACAAGAGAATTCCAAAACAGGCTCTTCTATGGGAAACAGGATATAGAAAAAGACGAAGACCATGAGAGACATTGAAAAAAACACTTATAAGAGAAGCAAAGTTTGCAGGCATAGACTCGTTAGATAATATTGACCATCTCACCCAGAATAGAGATGGTGGTTAAAAACACTACAAGCCCTATATGATATCTACTGACTCGGGAAAGATCAAGATCAAGATGTTGTTAGTGCCCTTATGCAGTAGTGCTATTGTTTGTTTCCTTGATATTGTATCCATCCATATGATTTCTGAATTTGTGGTAGCATTTACTGACATTTCACTACTTTCTATTTAATATGTGTGTTCCTCTTTTGTGTTTTTTCTCTGTTGGACCAAATGGTTTTATAACCTTTTATTATTGTGAATCTGTGGTTGCTGTTGCTCTGTGTTTCTTGTATGTAAACCACAACATTTTGGTACGAATACAGATGATGTTGTAGGAAGCTTTATTTTTAATTAAGATTGCCTCCACATTTCACTGTAGAAATTTAAGTTTTTTTGGAGCTTGCTTAACAGTTCTTTTATGTTTCCTCTGTGTCTTGACACTGCAGCACACAGTAAGGCAACCACTAGCATATCCTTTTCATGCACAAGGCTTGGCTGGTAGGACACCACTGGATAAGCACAATTTCTCTCTCTCTCTGCGATCAGGACCCAATCAGAGTAGGATTCCAGCTCCTCACATGAACTCAGCTGTCAGGTTAGGTGTGTTACAAACAGAACATCACAATTAGAGTCTGCCAGATCCACTCTGATTGAACACCCGTTAAAAACGTTGCACTGTGTTCTGCGCCAGTGGCCCAGTGCATCCGATTTCAGCCAGCATTTTATTCAGGTTTGCTTTCCCTAGCCTTTGATTGTCCCCAATCTTCCTGCAAGGCAGCAGGTGATCTTTTCTGTAGGGGGATTCTGCCCTTAGATGGTCGGCCCTCCCAGGTTTACGAGCACCATCTGCCCGAGTCACTAGAGGTGACTAACACAGACATGCACACACAACAATATGAGATGTGACAAACACAGACATGCACATAGCGATACGAGGCATGACTAACACTGACATACATCAAGATATATGACACATGACTAACATAAACATGCACATAAAGATATGAGATCTGACTGACATAGACATGCACCCACAAAGAAATTACACATGTCTAACATGGACATGCACACAAAGATATGAGATATGACCAACATAGATAGGCACACACAATGATATGAGATGTGATTAGCATAGCCATGCAAACACAAGGATATGAGATGTGACATACACAGACACACACACAAAGATATGAGATATGACTAACATAAACATACACACAAGATATGAGATATCACTAGCCCAAACATGCACACACAAAGATATGACACATGACTAACACAAATACACACTAAGATATGAGATATGACTAAACACATACACACTTAAATATATGAGACATGATTAACACGGACACTCCAAAATATGAGATATGACTAATATATAACACACCAAGATATGAGCCATGGCCAGCACACACACACACACAAGCCAAGATATGAGCCTTGGCTAGCAATGAAACACACCAAGAAATGAACCATGTCCAGCACAGAAAGAAAATATCCAGTACACTTTAAGGTATCCATATGCTTGGGTTTGTTGTAGTCGGCAGACCCTTCTTAACGTGGGAATCATCGACATACGAGACGCCGGCCCCCATGAACTGTTAACAGATATCGTCCAAACAGTTGTACGGAGATTTGAGAGTGCAGTCTGACCCGTAGAACGCTCCCTTGTATGAACAGATCCCGGTTGACTGTTCACAGGTGTCGTTGAAACAGTGGTCAGGACATTTGAGAGTGCAGTCTGGCCCGTAGTACGCTTCCTTGCGCGCAGTCTGCTCTTTCTGTGTCACATATGATGTCACAGCCATCAGAACACGTCTGTTCGCACTGTAGCCCAAAATTACCATCAGGACAAGTGTCATCACAGGTATAGCCAGGATGTTTGCAATGTTGGCATTTTCCGGATTTTCCTCACATAAAGAACTGACACTAAGACAAGACCCGGAGCAGTCGTGTCCATAGATCCCATGTGAACAGTTGCCGTGACACGTACCGATGATGACGGTGCAGCCTTTGCTACTCCCACCACACACTGTACAAAACGACCAAGAATGCCCGTCCAGACAATTGGTGTCTGTAAATGTTTGCACCTCACACACCGTCAGTGCACTCCCGTCCTGCGAAA